>CM060627.1:28435145-28942645 GCA_030578275.1 Meda fulgida
TATAAATATAAGGCAGGAAACTAATTTGGTTTTTCCAGACCTCAATAACAGCTATATTTCCATCGAAAGGTGCAAATTTAACTTGGCACCAAATATCTGTAATAAAAATGGAATTTTCTGCAATCGGGAAACCCACCGTGGCATCATAAATGACACAGACGAAACGCAATTAATGCTGTCATGTTATCTTGCGTTCGTATGCATGTTGTTCGGGAACACAATCGTGTGAGACAGTTCTGGGAGGTAAATATAATCAACCATTTTGATTACAGACTTTGGCTCAGACATTTTAGAATGACCAAACCAACATTTGAGATGCTGTGTGATGCGATTGGTCCGCTAGTTAGTCCAGTTATCCAATCACATAAAGGCAAAGTCACGTGAGTGGTTTGTTGCACATCGAGGGATGTATTCGGTAAATGTGTTTCAATCATAGTTTATGCACGTCTTCTTATCCTATAAAAACATACATTTCCAGCATGTTTTTATAAGATATCCCAAAATTCACATAAAAATAGGTGGATGGAAACCTAGCTAATGTCAGTTTGCACAACATTTAAATAAGTAATTATGATATTATCATAGATCATACCTATCACATACCCCTAGTTCAAATTAAAAACAACAAGAAAAAAATTCCATGAAACTTACGGTAAAAAACCTGGCAGCTGAAAATTACCGTAAAAAATAAGGTTGTAACATTACAGATTTAGCTTAAATTTACAGTAAAAAATGCATTTCATTAACTGATTTTAATATACGAACCTATCCTAATATCTGTTTTGTACTTTTGTAATACACTTTCAGACCACCACCTGTTTTTGGTGGTTGTCAGTCACATGATGAATCAAAGTTAATCACAAGCAGCTTTTCCACAAGTTGAGAAGGTACATACTAATATATAAAAGCTGTCATTCACACAAACACTAAACACCATCATGGTAACACACATGACACTAAAGTAATGCAATAAACATTCATTTAACAACATTAGATCGCTAATGTACATTACTGATAAGGACTTTTTCACTTAACTGTAAATTATGCAACTATGTTCTTTTTTACTACCAAAAATTGCAAACTTAATATTTTAAATATAAGGTTAGATATATTACAGTTATTCACCGTATATGGTAAGGAAACTTAATGTTTACCAATTACCAATTCTTTTTTTACAGTCTTTTACCGTTAAAATCAAGATAATTTTTTTTACTGAATAAATACCTGCTGTAAGTCCAATACACTGTATACATCACTGTTATCCAATAAATAAGTCCTCTGCTGAAGTCTGGAAATAAAAAAACTTGTTACGTATCTGTTGCAAACATCTATTAAAGATTTAATGGTGTGCAAATTATAAACATGCATCTATGAACACACACAAACACACCTCGGTTGGACTTGTTTGCTGATCCTGCTGCGGCAGATGAGGATGTAGTCTCCGAGGAAACGAAGTTTCTGCCTCAGGGTTTGCACTTTAGCCACGGTGTCACTGTGATCAAACAGGTCAGGATTCAAAACATCAAGGTTCAGAAGCGGCTCGTGCTCTATTTGAGTCAGCAACTTGAAGGCTTGTCTTGAGACCTGAACATATAGACATGCACAGTCACACACAGCTGAAGGAAATAAAGACTGTAACAAATAAGCACAGGAGAGAGAAGCCGCCTGTCCTAATCTCATGAACATTTTTATTTAATCCTGTGATTTTCAGCATCATTACTTACTACAGTCTTCAGTGTCACATGATCCTTCAGAAATCAGTATAATATGATGATTTGCTATTTTTGTGGAAACAGTGATATGTATTTTTCAGGATTCTTTTATGAATAGAAAGCTCAAAAACAGCATTTATTTTAAATATAAATATTTTGTAACATTATAAATGTCACTTTTGTTTAATTTAATGCACCCTTGGTGAATAAAAGTAATTAAAAAATTGTACTGACCCCAAACTTATGAGCAGGTGTGTATAAATCAGCATATCATGGTGACATCACTTTACAATAAGGTTTATATACAATATCTATATATCAGTGAAAATACTTCTAAAGCCTTTATTAATCTTCGCTGATGTTAATTTCAGCATTTACTATTACATTAAACAAAAATCGAAAGTTGTATTTGTTATTATCATTTAATGGACCTGAGCTGACATGAACAAACAATGAACAGTTGTATTTTCATTAACTAACGTTGACAAAGACTAAGGAATACTGTAACAAATGTATTACTCATTGTTAGTTAATGTTAGTTAATAAATTAACTAATGTTAATGAATGGAACCTTATTGTAAAGTGTTACCTGTTTCATGTGAATTTTATCAAATGAAAGCCTTAAAGCTTAAAAAAAAGAGAAAAAAAAGACTATTGATTGGATTGATTATTAATTTAATAGCTGTAAAAATATGACAATAAAAATGTCAAGAACTACAGGAAGAACTACAATGAAGAAAAATGGGAAGTGAATGTTAATTTAAAAAGAATATTGTAAAATCAAAAAAATAATAATAATCAGCGTGCTCACCTCGCGTGTTGTGAGGTCCCAGTTGTGCACCATGCGGGAGGGGATGATGCTTGCGTCTCCTTGGTGACAGGAATCACAGTAATACTGGCCTGAGAACTCACAGAGTCTGGCTCTCCCGAAAGACACGCCGATCTGCCGAGGGCAACCTGGATACACGTTTACAAGAGCTTTTACTTAGTGTCGGAGGGCACAGGGACAGTGAAAAACACTGCAATATCGACATAAGGGACTCATTTCCTCAGTCTCACAAAGCAAAGAAACATGTGGCTAATGGCTGGTTTCTGGGGCGATGAAAACTAAAGACTAGACAAATCCATTTTAAAGTGCACACGTGCACAGCTCTAATGTAATATTTGCTTTCTTGTTGGTTTCATACATTTCTGTCAAATGTATACCCATACACTATGGGTGAGATTAAAATATATATATATATATATATATATATATATATATATATATATATTATCCAGCAAGGACACGTTAAATTGATCAAAAGTAACAGTTAAGACATTTATAATGTCAACAAGGTTTTTTATTTCAAATAAATGCTGTTCTTTTACACTTTCTATTCATCAAATAATCCAGAAAAAAACTTTTTTCCTGATTTATCCTGATTTCAACATATATATAATTATAATTAATAATTAATTATTATCATTAATCATTAAAAATTATAAGAAATGTTTCTTGAACAGCAAATCATCATATTAGAGTGATTTCTGAAGGATCATGTGACTGAAGACTGGAGTAATGATGCTGAAAATTTAGCTTTGATCACAGGAATAAATTACATTAAAAAATATATACAAATATAAAACTTGTTTTAAATTGTAAATATATTTGACAGTATTACTGTTTTCACTGTATTTTTATCAAATAAATGCAGCCTAGGAGAGCATAAAACTACTTTCAAAAAATCTTACCAACCCCAGACTTTATTAGACTATTATGGTTTACATGAGAGTTTACATGAGTCTTCTTTGTGGTATCATTTCCTGTTTAATGGTTTTCTTGTCACATGACAACAAAGTGGCTTCCAGCATGTTACACCACACTAACTTGATTTTATCAATATTTTCATCAAAATTGAATGATAAATAAAACTACTTTGATGCTTTTATTTTCAGGAAATAATAATATAATATAATATACAAAATAATTATACCTTTATTATATTTAATAAAGCCAAACAGTTAAAGTAATTGTCTGTATGAATTTCATTTGATTATAATTCTAAATGATTTACAGATAAAAAAGAAAAGTCATCATGCCATCTTCTCATACCTGCACATGTGTAATTTTGCGCGTCTAGTCCTCTTTCCTTGGGGACCTCAGACAAGTGGGACAGCAACTCCCCGTCTCCCTTCAGTCTGTGTTGAACCAGTTTGTGGACGCCGGGCGATGAGACACCCTGAAGCGCTCCATCATCCTCCGTCTCCAGATACGAGTCGAGCGCTCCTCTGATCAGACTCCTCCACCCTCGGGCTTCCTCGCCGCTCTCTGCCCTCAGTGTCAGTGTGTCCCGCGCAGTCAGAATCTTAAAAAACGCAGGACTACCTAATGAAACATCTGGAACCACATCCCTGATGTTACCAATGGAGTAGGAGAAAAGGGGTGTCTTGGAGTCATCTTGGACCCGGTAACCTTTGAGGGTCTCCAGGGAGAGCGAGAGCACAAGAGACCGCCAAACCTTCTCCTCCAAGTTCTGATAGACCACCGCTTCCTTTATGGCATCTAGTTCTGGGTCCTTATGACGGGTCCAATCTAACTGAGGGGGATCTGGAAGTTCTGAGGCGGTGCGTTCGGGGCTTGAGGGTGCTGGGGAGGGGATTTCCTGATCACTGGACGTGTGCAGCACCTCCCACTGTTCGTCTTTCATCATGGGACGTAGTTTGCTGATGGCCTCCATGATGCGATCGACCCAGTCTTCAGCCTCCCCACGAGACGGTGCCCGCAGGTAGATTCTCTTGCTTAGGAAGGAGAGCCGAAAACGGCCCTCGGAGCCGAAGGACAGGTGGACGTCTTCGCAGCGCAGCAGGGAGAGGTTTTGATAACAGATGCGCTCCTCTGCATTGATGTAAAGCCGTAACTCAAACGGAGAGAGCTCGCAGTAGTAATCCCACCACATGCCCACCGCACTGCGGCGCTCCAGCTGACCCAGCTTCAGCAAACCCCTGAACGGGTTAGGAAGACCTGAGAGAGACACACAGATGATCTTATACACACATCCACTATTTCTAAACATCTGTCTTTTTCATCGTATTGCTGTTTTCAAGGTTGAGTGTAACAGCATTTTTAAATATATATTACAGTGGTATATTTGCAGCATAAACACACACATATATACATATAAATAAATGATAAATAGATTCTGGTATGAAAGATAATATTCGAAAAAGCTAGAATAGGGGCATTTTAACATGTATTTTGTTGCCTTCCTTTTTTTAAACAAGGGACCAGTCAAAATGATGTCTCAAATGCCATGGCATGTCAATAGATATTAGGTTATATTGAACCCAGAGCATTCTCTTAATAAGTGAGAAGGCATGAAAAGGCAGTAAATATGACAGATATGTGAGGGTATTTTAGACAGAGATGGTAAAGCTGTCATTTTATAAACATTTGCAGTCTACAGTCTTCTAACTTGAAATATGGCAGATGATTTGCATTCAGAGCAACCCAGAGTATACTTATTACAAGTGCAACCTTCAGGATCGCCTGGAGCTTTCCTCGTACATTTCCCTGGTTTAAACCCCAATCACACCTGGAGTCAGACCTCAAACATAAAGTTCAGTGCGAACCAACACTTAAAGCAGTTCAACTACTGGAAACTTTTTATACCAATAAAAATGTAATCTAGCACTAATCTACAAAACCAAGCAAAGGAAAGTGTAAATACACTACCAGTCAAAAGTTTTGGATCGGTACGATTTATTTATTTATTTATTTTCGGATCAGTACGATTTTTAATGTTTTTAAAAGAAGTCTCTTCTGCTCACCAAGGCTGCATTTATTTGATAAAAAATAAAATAAAAAATATATTCACATAGAAAATGTGGAATTTTAGTAAAGTGTCATTTATTCCTGTGATCAAAGCTGAATTTTCAGCATCATTACTCCAGTCTTCAGTGTCACATGATCCTTAAGAAATCATTCTGATATGATCATTTGATACTCAAGAAACATTTCTCATTATTATCAATGTTGAAAACAGTTATTTACATTTTTATTTCAGGATTCTTTGATGAATAGAAAGTTCAAAAGAACAGCATTTATCTGAAATGGAAAACTTTTGTAACATTAAACACTACCTTTTAAAAGTTTGGGGTCAGTAAGAATTTTAATTGTATTTTTTGGGGGAAAGAATTTAAAGAAATCAATGCTTTTATTTATCAAGGATGAATTAAATTGATGAAAAGCTGCAGCAGAGACATTTATAATGTTACAAAAGATTATGTTTCAAATGTTTATGATGATTATGTTTCTTTTGAACTTTATATCGATCAAAGAATCCTGAAAAAATTGTACATACCTGTTTTCAACATTGCTAATAATAATGAATGTTTTTTTTAACATCAAATCCGCATATTATTAAAATGATTTCTGAAGGATCATGTGACACTGAAAACTGGAGTAATGATGCTGAAAATTAAGCTTTGATCACAGGAATAAATTACATTTAAAAATATATTAAAATAGAAAACAGTTATTTTAAATTGTAAACTGTTTTTATTTTATTTTATTTTTAATCAAATAAATAAAGCCTTGGTGGGCATAAGAGACTCATTTTAAAAACATAAAAAATCTTACCGATCCAAAACTTTTGACTGGTAGTATATGTCTGTAAGTTTTTTACGGTCATTATTCTGCAAGAAGGAAATAGTTAAAATACAAGAATATTTAAGCACAGATAACACATCAGAGGCACCAAAAATAGACATAGCACTTTTTTGCAACTCCGGGCTTCCAAAAGTCTTCCAGTAGTTACTAATCAAGAATTGGCATAAGCAAATTCCATCTTACCGTTCTGTCTCCGGTGCACTACGCTTGGTGGTGGCTGGAGGGTGTCCGGTTCAGAGGTGGGCGTCACCTGCCCGCTTGACTGCGTGATGTCAATGACGGCACATGCTTCAGAACTGCCCGTTTCTTCTGGCTTGTAAAAGTCATCCTCTGATATCCAAGATGTGGATATCTGAAAGACAAACAGATTTAAAAAAAACATTTTAAATATTATATTAGCATCCATCCTAAGGGTCAAATTATAGGGCTAAGTATTGACATGAATATTCATTTCACGAATCAATTCTGATTCACAAGATTTTGATTTGATTAAGATTCGATTAGATTCAATTTCTTTTGGATATACATCAGATTAAGTACAAATCAATTGTTCTTAAGGAAAACAATCTCTCAATTAATGCTGTAATTATACAGGATCCCTGTCAGTTGGTACATTAACATTACTATAATATTAAAGGATATTATAGAGAATATGATTCTTTGAAAACACTCACACAAGAGGAATACAGAGAGTCTGAGGATGTTTTCCTGCTGACGGTACTTGTGAAACGTCTGCATGCAGCATTTCGGGATTGTTCTACTGCATTAGGGGCAGCAGAGGTCTCTGGAAGAAGAGTGTCAGGGTCTTTACTGGGGTCAGAGGTCTCCTCAACAGTAGAAACTGAAGGGGACTCGACAGATGAGTCTCTGTTCTGTCTCTTCTGCTTCCTTTCTTGAGTCTCAGTGACTGTATGTTTGACTTTTAGTCTTGTGCTTTTAACTAGAATCTCGGATTCTTCCGTTGTTCCTTCTTTTGTCTCGAGTAAAGCTTCAGCTGATATATTTTCCGAGCATGCTTTAGATCCCTCTGTGATGTGTGCCCCCGACAGTTGTGTGTCCGTGTCCATGTGTGTTTTTCCATCAACAGCATGTTTGCCAGAGTCACTCTGGGGCTGAATATCTGAAGCTGGCACGAACGCATCAAAGCCTTCCTTCTTCAAATCCTGACTAGAGGAGTTGTTCTCTCTACAAAAAAACAAGTATGTTAAATAAGTACTTCAGACAACACAATAACTTCTTTCAAATGTGAATTTTTCAAATAGTTTTTCTGGCATTTCCTTTAGGAAACTTTATCCTAACAAGAAACTTTGCAACAACTTTCAAAACATGGAGGCAAGTTTTCTAAGCTCAGTGTCAGTGAAATGCTGCATGAAGTGACAAAATCCCAGTCAATCAGTACATATGTGCTTATTAATATACAGCTGAGGAAAGGATTTTGGATGGTTAAGAAAATAAAAAACCAAGCAACAGACAAAATGTCTTATAGCATGACACTGTTGATGGTTGCAGGTGGTTTGCTGGCCAACTAGTCGACCAACACCTTACAAGTCAGTTGACTAAGTTGACTATTTAGTTTTGATATATATATATTTTTAGTTATGGAGTTTTTTAAAAGGAATGTAGCCCATTTAAAGCAACTAAGCAGGTTTTGGTATATTGCAAGATATGACCCTGAATCATTGTAATTATATGGCCAAATAGTTGATCGATTATTCAGACCAATTAGAATTATTAAGTTCCCCAACTTGTTGATTTTGAAAATATGTAGTTCTGTACAATTCTGATTAAAGTAATCATGGAATCAAAATCGACAATTCCATGATCATTTTTTTTCATAAATGTTTTTTTTTTATAATTGAACATTTTAGTATTGATTATAAATGATTTATAAATTCATGTGCCTCGTAATCAAAATAACTTTCCCTCCCTCTTGCAGCAACATCTCTTCTCTTCTTTGATGATGTGTTTCCTGGCGCGAGGGTGGAACAACCTGTCACTCACATGAGATCCACCAATAGCAAACCAATCATCCCATCAGTTCCCCACGGACAAAATCAAGTCCCAACCATTTTTTCTTATTCGAGAAGCGTTTCACTCGGATGCACGTCACAACGGGGAAAAAAAAGACAATTGCAACTTCTGTTTCATGCCGAATTTAAAACAAGGTGATTTATCATTTGACACTTTATTGCGCTTGGTTGAGACATGTCACAAGACTTAACAGAATAGACTCACTCAGTAACGGTGTTCTGTTGTGCTTTGTGGCTGATTTCCATGTCACAACTCCAGCGTTCATTCTCAGGACTCCTGGGCTCCTGACCCTGAAGCAGACTATCAGAGCTCAGGCTGGAGGACAGCTGTGACGATCCTGACGTATTCAGACTGAGGTTTGATGAGGTAAGGGGAGTGCTCGTTTCACAACCCTCGGTTTGCTCTTTCCTCGACTCCCTCTGAATCGCTTCCTGAGCCCAATCTGAGCTTCCGGACCCTCCAGATGACTGTGAGACTGTATCCCAAGACTCCTTGCGCTTGGGGCCCAGAAGGTGCTCGTCGGCAGGCGTGAGGGGGCAAAGGCCTGCGAGGACCAGTGGTGTGTTGGTCCACTCATTCAGCACAGCTGATTTATAGGAGAGCTGGAAGGTCATCGAGGCCAAACCCTGCAGCAGAGTGAGAAGAACCTCGCGATCCTCTGGGTCCAGCAGAAGAGCCCCGGGCTGGTAGTAGGAGCCCAATTTGGACCCCTCGCGAAGCAGTGAGGTCAGGTAACACTCCAGAAGCCCGTCATTTAGAGCCAGGCGAACCCATGCTCTGCAGCGACCAATGTCTGAGTTTATGAAGCTTAGACGTTCCAGTTCTTGAACTACATCCCTATAGAATCAAAAGATTTGCATGTGATCACTCAAAGGGTTAGTTCATCCAAAATTGAAAAGTCACGGTAAACGCAAGCTCAAACGTGCTTGCTTGAGGCTCGAGAAACAATGTTTGTTCTTGTGCGTAAAGCAAGAATGTTTGATCTTCCTTTTACCATGTTTGACGTGCATTGATCAATGTTTATAAATGAATAAAAGCCTATATTAAATCTGCTATCATTTAAAGATATTGTGTCTCTTCATAAGATCTGGATTAAACCACTAGGTTCATATGGATTACTTTCATGTCTTTATGAACTCTTTAAAGCATTAAAGTTTTGAAATGGATCGACAGAAAACTCAGAAAACATTTATCCTGATCTTCTTTTGTGTTCAAAGTTTGGAATGACGTAAAGGTGAGTACTTGATGCAATTCTTTTTCTCACAATATTGTGTCAATACTTTATTTGTGTGCATTCATATAATATTTTTTTTTCCAGTTTAGAGAAGGTTGTATAAATAAGTGCAAACATTGACCAATACTGGCATTTCTCTATTCTGTCACTTCTACAAGGCAAAGTGAAATGAACCACACAAGAATTTACATCTTTATGCATGTAAAATTCCGCATTGTGTGATGTGCATCATATTGTCAGTAATGTCTTTATTGACTTCCTCCTCCTTCACTGAAAACTTTCCTACTGAGTTAACTATGAAAGAAACCCTCAAGCATGAGTCAAAGTGCCTCAGAGTGTCACTTGACTTTTGCCCATAGCCTCTGGAGCCAATTACTAAACCACATGATTCAACTAATCCTACAGGCTTGTCACAATCTTCACAGAGTCTCCCTTACATGCCTATTTCTGTTTCCAAACGGGTGACAGGTTGCTCACTTGGAAAGACTTGGTTAAAATTATTTTGAAGCATGAACCAACATCAATCGACTTGGTTGGTAAAAAAAAAACAAATGCTGTCCCTTGAGGCCATGGGACCCAATGAGCCTTGAGATAAAAAAAAAAAAAAAAATGTTTTATGTGGCCTTCGCTAACTGATTTGCTGAAAGGAGGACATTGGTTGGTGGGTGCACTGCCATTTAAAAGTTTGGGGTCATAAGATCTCTTATGCAGGTCCAGTTATGACATTTTGCATAAAACATTACAAGGTCAAAAAAAATATGTTTAAGGGGTGATTGATTATGATTTCACTTTTTTAACTTTAGTTAGTGTGTAATGTTGCTGCTTGAGCATAAACAACATCTGCAAAGTTACAACGCTCAAAGTTCAAAGCAAAGGGAGATAATTTCTTTTACAGAAATTGCATTTTAAGGACCACAACAAACAGCTGGTAGGGACTACAATGAGCTTCTTCACGGGTTAGTGACATCACGAACACAAAAATGTACATAAACCCTGCCCCCGGGAACACGATTTATGGATTATCATGACAGAATATGCTAATCAATGACTTGAAGATAGTTAACTACACATCAGCTACATAAATCGCGCCGGTCTCGTATCTCTCACGGAGGAGCGGAAGCATTAAAGGAGGAGCGACGACAGTGGAGATCGAGAGAGGACAGGCCTGGACTTGTGTTGTGTTTTATTATATGTGACAGCTGTCGTCCGTGAGGGGCTCCTGTCTTTTACTTTCATTTTGTATTCGTTTTATTTTATGTCGTTTAAGTCTTTGAATGTTCGCCGGTTCCCGCCTCCTTCTTCCCATAATAACGAACCTCGTTACATTCATCAACTAACCATTCAGAAGTGTTCAGTTGCATTCTACACGTTGTCACTTCTTCTTGAGTCTCTCCATCTTTGTCTGACTCTGGTTTGAACATAAAAGGCTAAAAGCTTTTGCAATTTCCAGTGCGTGTCTGTGTAAGGTAATTGAAGATGTCTTGAAGCTCCGCCCTCTGTGCAGAGAAGCAGTTCATTTGCATGTAAAGGGACACACAAAAACGGCGCGTTTTTGCTCACCCTCAAAAAGTGACAATTTTAACATGCTATAACATCACATAAACACTCTGGGGACACCAGAGACTTATTTTACATCTTGTGAAAAGGGCATTATAGGAACCCTTTTAAAACAAAAGTGTTCACAATAAGATCTAAAACATGCATTTTGAAAATAGACAGGGTGAATTTTTATTTCATGCCGACTTTATTAAAATAAATTTAAATTTTATTTTAATTTTGCTATTCTAACCTATGACCCACCTGTGTGTGACGGTCTTCAACAGGCTCCAGAAGACAGGTTGAGGTAGTGCTCCTCGTGATCCTCCTTTGCGCAAGTTACCTCCACCAAATCTGATGAACTTGCTCTTGATTCCATGGATGAAAACCGCCTCCAAAGCACAACACAGCAGGTTCACCTCCAGGTCCTCGCTGGTGACCGCCGTGTCCGTGGTGATGTAACGCTTCTGCAGGGCTTTTAGCGTCCGTGCGATCTTTTCCTTGATCCACTGAGAACAACAGAAGGGTTAATATCACTATGTTTAATATTATTCAGTAAATTTGACTACACTGACATGAACTGAACTTGAATTGAGCTAAGCAATGACACTATTGTCTTCTGCAGAGCTGCTTATAGCTGAATTGAACTGGTTTCATAATTTATGAACTTTACATAGTTATTGAACTGAGACCAATCAACACTGAACTGAATTGAGTTGACACTATTGTCACTTTTTAGTTGCATCCTTGATTCTGTTATTTTTCTGTTTATTATTTTGAAGCTGTTTTGAAAATCTTGTATAAGTAAGGGATAATCCACGGCTAGATGGGCATTAAATGATTTTAATGCACGGTGTAGAGGCAAATAACTAAATGACGCAAAGTGGATTTGTCCTTTGCATTTAACCCACCCATAACCCAAGTTAGTGCACACACATTAGGAGCAGTGAGTAGTAAACACACAGAGATAAAGTAGTGCTGTATGATTGCATTTATTTATTTATTTAATTAACTAATAGCATTTATTTGAACTAATTAACTAATAGCATATATTTGAATTGTTTAGAGCGAGAGAGAGATGAGAGATGCCTGTGTGAATTACCTGCGTCTGTGCTGTCTCTTTATATTAGCAACGAAGCTGTGAGTTTAAATACTTCAAAACCAGCGATGTTACCCCCTCATTGCTGAGAAATATAATGCAGCGAAGCTTTTTTATTTATAGCAGTGTTGATACGTTTCTGTGCTCCTGTATATTTCTGTGCGTGAGCAGCATGATCTCTGACTCCGAGTGACGTATGAGTGTGTGTGCTTCAATTAAACAGCAAATTAATATAGAACGATGACATCAAACGTTTTAATGCACACATGCCAATCAGAATCGAGTATACCTTGGTATAAAGGTGACTTGACTCTGAAATGCATATGTTTAGACATCTTTTCTTTGACAAGATGTCAAAACAAAGAAACCATAGTCATTGATTTAGTGATCCAGCAAAAACGCTCCTTTTTGACTCTTTGAAACAAGAAAAGCTCTTGCAACAACAAAACACTTCACACAATGCTTTGCAAGCATTAGGCTGCCTCTTGAGGATCTAAGAGAAGGCAGAACGGAGAAGTCATCATGTTTTGCCATGTGAATGTGAGCAATACCTACAGACAGACTGTGACCTGATGTCAGCTGACGGATTACAAATGAGCCAAAGCGCTGTCAATCAAAGCTGTGGAAATTCAACATTGCAACTTTAAATAAGTCAAATAGCATGCAAACCTCAGGAGTGAAGTTTCTGAAAAGAATGAAGCCGAGATGACTAGAAAACACTGAGTTTGTGTCTATCATGATAAGGACCTAGTGTATGACAGAAGAGGAAACTGGCACAGATTAGATTTAGATTAGATTTCTGATATCTGATCATCTGATCTACCTCTTTAAGAAGATTTGTTAGGTCTGAATTAATCACTTTCTATGCGTGTCAATATTAAGATACAAAGACTATTATCATATTCTGTGGTGTTCATGTTAAAAGCTTGCAAAATGTTTTAGATTCTTTATGAGACCTTTTTAAGTGTAATATTTTTGGATTTTCAGATTAAATCAATTTTATAAAAATCCTCCTGGTCAGAAGAGGAGGAGGACATTATGCAATTATGTTTATATGGCTTTTTTGTGGTTGTCTATTGGTCTTAAATTACCACTGAGTTAATATAGGCTAATTTGGGATGATCATACACACACATAGAAAAAAAACTTTATTAAACTCAAGTATTATTTTAGTTACATATAACAACAATACACGTTAAGAGTTAAATGTCAAGAGTTTGAATGGGTAAAGAAGATACGTTTAAAAAGAAATGTGCAAAATTAGTTTCTTGGGAGATTAAAAAAGTTAAACTAAAGTGAACAACTGATCTATTAGATAAAATAATTTGTAAGCCTAAATGTACAATGTATGGGTAATTGTGAACTTCAATTTTTTTTTATCAGATTCTTTTGCTTTATTTTATTTAAATATATTTATTTTATGACTTTGAAAGATAAAATTGTGTATATATGTATATTTTATATGATGAATACTCCAAGAATGTATGTATATTTTGTATGTTTGAATATTTTATGGTTAAGTACAGTATGTACATATATTTTAGTTGTTTGTTTCATTATCGTAAGAATGAATAGTAAGAACTAAAGAGCTAACGAAACACAGCTCCCTGAGTGAATGTATCAGATAGCACAAAATATTAATCTGATTGAATCTGTGCATTAAGTTTTGTGAAAATGGAGCGATTGAATCTGAACAGTTTTGCACACATTTTCCTCGTCTTGCTTTAGTTATTCTTGAATGTGAAATCTTTTGAATATAGTGCTACAGAACTGCAGTTAATAACAAAAGTCTTCAGCAAATAAAGAGGAAATGGCCAGTTAGAACATTATCTCTTGAGCAGCCAGACACTTCACTCATAAGCTTAATACTTTTCTAGTTTCCATTCTATGTGTGCGGTCTGACATCTACAAGACAACACGCAAACTGTAGCTTCCTATAAACTCCTTTTAACAAACTGTACTAAAACAGAACGAGAAACAATGTTATGATAGTGCCACAGTGTTTACTTTACATGCAAATAATCAACCTATGCCTGGCTTACTGATAGTTTTCTCTGCATGTAAGCTGTGATAGGAGAAAGTGTTTTAACATTCATCAAGCAACACACATGATCTTTGATTTAACACAGGTTTACAAGACCACATCAAGGTTCCCGAAAATTTAATTTCTTCCAAGAACATGCTCAACAAAAAGTCAAAACATTCATATCAATGACCTTGTAATGTTCACAATCCAACTAATTTAAAAAAGATGAGGAAGTTGCAAACCTGTTTGACATCTTTTGCCTCTGGGCCACGCTCAGGTGTTTGGGTGGCCAGCATGGCTCCTCTGGCTTTGATTAGTCGTGCTTTACACACTGCAAAATAGACAAATGACTATAGAGGAGATTGGAAGTGTTGTAACATTTTGTAACACTGCAGCACAGTCATTTTGTAACACTGTAATGCAGTCTCAAATTCTCCGTTATGTGTTAGCCTCAAACTTAAGTAGTTTCAAAATCTACAACTACTCAGTGAAAATCTGAACATCTGAATCAGAGTAAATTAATAGTAAAAAGAGTGCTGTTGTTACTGTTACACTGTTTCTCTGTAACATTTTCATTCAAAACACAAATGACACCAGAAGCAAATATAGAAACATATAAAACAACTCAAACACACAGTGAGAGTATATGTTGGTCACTCTTTCATTTTGCCATCTTTTGTTCTAAGCTGGAAAGTGTTACAACACTCCATGTTTCTCAGCCATGATGTTTTTTAAACATGTACATGAAATACTTTGGTACCTTATACATGCAAATCTGCTTATTTAAATGACACCAATTCTGTTCTCTCAACTCATATATAATAGGGATTTAATCTGTAGATCTTTTCTAGGTTGTTAAACTGATGGTGTTACAACTCATGTTACACTTCCCTACATGTTCATATAATAAAGGAGATTATAGGGTAGCTGCTGATAAAAATACAATGAGGAGAAGAAAAGCGTATTACTGGCATTCTTTGTTTAGGCAGCGAATAGTGGAACTGATACACACAAGCCTACAAGTTTCCTCTTCAGATAGATTCTGTCACACGCCAATGAAGTACATGCATATGTTAACATGTTCATTTTACATCAAATTAAGTACATCCTGAGTCCAGTAAATTCTTGTGCATTTAGCAGTACACGTCAACCATATTTAAAAGACAATAGAATTATGAAATTACATTTAAAAAATGTACTTAAATCCTACCCAAGTAGGTCAAAAAAGCACTATTAAGTTGAACTTTTTTTTAAAGTATAAATTTTAGTTATAATACATTTAAGTGTCCAAACACATTACATTCACTTTGCACTTAAGCATAGGCTATTACTAATATTAACTACATTTCAGTAATAAGTACTCTTTTTATTCAAAGTATATTAAAGTGTACTTCTATTTGAAGTTATTTGCACTAGAGACTCAAGACAACACAAAATTCATGACAGTTCACTCACTGAATAGGAAAGAGTAACACGACAACATATCCAGAAGTATTGTTTATAGGGTCAAAACATTAGCATTTAATCTATAAAAAGAATTTTATTTCATCTCCATTGGGAATGAACTTAATCATGAGTTCAGAAGCATACACACGACCTTAAACGACCACACGAACATATATAAACTTTCTTATTGCTCACGAAACTGTCATTACACAACAGACAGTAATGCTATCATTATTATTTTTGCTAATAAATTACACAATACAGCACAATAAGCTCGTACACTCACCATGTTGTTTGTTCTGCGTTTTTCTGTCGCGGTGGCGATTCAACAATGCACGGTCATGGCTAACGTGTTTTCTTTCCTCTTACCGAATCGACATGAGCACGAGTCGTGTGATATCTCTCACTCGCGTTCGCTGATCCAGCAAAACAGAGGAGCACAGGCGATGTGATCAGATCAGCTGACGCGAAAGGCAGGATGGGAAATAAACGCAAGGTTCACCGTGTTCCTGTTAACGACTGGAGCTATTGCGCAACTCGTGCGCAGCATTGAGTGTGTTGAAGACTCCAGCGAGATGACCTGTAAAACACCATGCTTTTCTAAACAGACGGCGAAACTCAATTCATATTTTCTTAATGCTGGATTTATGTCTGATGGAAATGAATGAAATGTTACAAGCAACAATCAGCATAGTTGAATAAAACAGAAAAGTAATTTAAAGTAGAAAAAAAATCAAATTTACAAGAAATAGAAATAGTCTAAAATTGTATAAAAGTGACAATAGGCTAAAATTATTAATGAAAAATAAAGCATAAGAAAACCCTACAACCCCTTTGTGGGACATTTCACACATGAGTTTCAAACCAACTAAATTAAAATAACAAATAACGTAAACGCACTAACTGACATGTACAAATAAAGCCTTAAAAGCTGACTATTTTATATGCCTGTCTTCATTTATTTAAGGTCAGAGTTGATTTGCTATTAAGGCCTATGCTATTTTCCACATCATAGCCGTTTATGTATTTAGTTTGTTGGGTGAATGCAGGTAAAGTGGGTCGTTTAAGCTTGGTTGTACTGTGCTGCTCAGTAGACACTATTTCTTTAAATGATAAAATAGTTTTGGTTGATGCAATATGACACTGGTGGTCGTGACCACACATCAAAAAACTCCCTCAATATGAAAGAAAAGGTATGTAGCCTATTACTAAATTTAAATAAATATTATTGTTTGTTACTACAGTTAACAAGGAATAAAATGCAAACACTAAAGGCTTAAAGTTTTATTGTGTTTGAATATTGCTGGCCCACTTTGGCTGAATGTGTTAGATAAAGACAGTAAAGTGGGATTCATGTAAAGCGGGCGACCTTTAACCTTCAGTAATTATTCTCAAATTGACATTCACTTTTTATTTTATAGTTGTTGAATTTTATAGTTGGTTATTTTATAGTTATTCAATAATTTTATACATGTATAATATTTTATAAAACAGACGTGAGTGTAGGCTACCGTCAGGAAATTCAAGTCAGAGATTGAAGAAAGGAAAGAAAGAACAGAAGGCATTAAATTCATCCTGTGGAGGGAAGAAAGGACGAGAGGAGCAATATTTAGATGCAGAGTATAGAGCCCTAAAATATGAACACAATTAAAGTTAATTTAGAGAAAATAGACAGAAAAGCCATATTGAATGGTTCTCTTATTAAATTTTTGGTAGCCTTGTATGTTATAGTCACATTTTTATTATGTTGGAGAGTTCATTTTCATTTCTAAACATTCCAATATTCAGATTTCATTCAATTTGATGTCAACACAACATGTTCTATCCGTTGTTTTAAATTGTACACATGCATTGAGTGACCTGATGAATTTTACTATAGCGCTATATGGTTTTGGGTTTGTTTAATGTTGTTGAATAGCCTTGATGATATGTGCTAATAAATCGTGTTTTTGATACACGATCATTTTTGACTTTATCTGCATTCACCCTTATTTTAGGGTTTTGGTATTTTTATTTAAATCTTCTTCTTCTTCTTCTTCTTGTTCTTCTTCTTATTATTATTATTATTATTATTACGACTACTACTACTGTTATTATTATTATTATTATTATCATAATCATCATCATCATCATCTGCTTTTCTTCTTCTTTCATCATCATCATCTGTGTATGTTTTCAACTTTACATTTACATTTGCATTACATCATCAGCATTACCGGGCAGCATTTGCTAAACTGACAATAGGCTATTTCTCCTTATAGTGGATTTTAGCCCACGGAATTAGTCTTTTCAATGACTAATATTCTTGTAATAGCTAATTGTAATGTAATAATTCATGTGCATTCAATGATGAATTGAGATATGAAATGGGTAGGCTATGCTATGTCGTCACGACTCACGACGTCACTGGCTTTCGATTTCACTTTCCAAGGAATTCCGTTGTGGAATTTCTCTCTACAATAAGAGTGAAAGTTCACACTCAAACGCAAAGAAACATGACATATCTTCTGCAAACCATGAAACAAACAAACAAACAAAACAAAAACAAAAAACAGAAATGACTAAAATAAATTAATAAACAAAACACACGCTGTAGCCTACACATGTAAACATTGGTGTAATTAATATAGGCTTTGCTATATTTACGGTTTCCAACATTGATTTATGCTTTTTTCTGTTAACCAGTAGGCCTATCGTGTAATTTCATTGTCTGTCTATTTAGAAGTTGTGTTCATTATATAGGCTATAAAAGGCAACAAGATCCATTCACTCTCTCTCTCTCTCTCTCTCTCTCTCTCTCTCTCTCTCTCTCTCTCTCTCTCTCTCTCTCTCTCTCTCTCTCTCTCTCTCTCTCTCTCTCTCTCTCTCTCTCTCTCTCTCTCTCTTTAAATTTTATTGTAGGGCTACTTACCGATAGGTATTGTATGGTGTTTATACTGTAGCTATTTATTCAAGTGTTTGCGCTTGTTATTTTTGTACATAATGAGAGATCACCATAGGAATTGTGATGAAATGCTAAACTTTCCCCACTCTCTCTCACGCTTTCGCACTGTGGTTTACCTATCGCTCAGGTGCGCGGCCGCTGAGTGACATCTGCAAAGTGAATATCACATTCGATTCATGAGATAGGGACATAGGATATATAGGAGGCCAGCATGGAGGAGAAGAGACAAGATCATCCTACAGCAGTTAAGAACACCCGGAGGACTGAAACAGCAGCAGCTCATCGAGTGGATCAACCCGTTCACGCAAGCCAACAGAATGAATGTTCGCTCGGATCTCCAGCTCTGCCTTCTTCTGGCAGTGTGTCTCAGCTCTGTGCTGAGCTGCAGGTGGACCAAACAAACTCAACAAAGTCAATCAAAGTTTCAGCACCATCATAGGATCTCTTTGGATCTGATCAGAACGATGGTGAGTGTTTTTACTAGCCTACTTAGAGGTTTTTTTTAATAATTATTTTTCATGCATTTTATGGCTATTCATTAAGAGACTCAGATTTTTATTAAAAAAATGTGTCATGAAGGAATGTTAGTGTAAAAAAATCGAATCGTTTTTTTGAACTCCGTAATAGGCTATACTGTATAATTATTCGATACATTACTTTATAAGGCCTCTAAATTACCAACATGAGCAACATTTAGCTGAAAAAAACAACACGATCTCATGAAAGTGCGTATCTATACCACAAATTTAATAATCTTGCATTGATAATTCACACATTTAGTAAGTAAAGGGTCTTTTAGTACAATGTAGAAATGTCCAGTGTGAGACGTGTAAAATAAACGTAAGAATAACTTGTATATTGTTAGTGATATTTCAAGATGAACACTGGACTGAAGTAGCCTAACTTAGGTTTACTTGATTACTTTTAAAAATCATGTTGAAATATGATGCATCAGGCTTTTGAGGGAGGTTTATTTATCATTGTATTGCATTGCATTATATGTTTTGCTCCATAATGGTTCATAAAACTAAACGTTTGAATATCATCTTACTAAGACATATTATTGTGAGATCTACTGATATTTATATGTATGTTATGTCAGTATCTGTTATGATTCACATTACAAGCTATCAGAATTTCATCTTACGTTTTGGCCATGTTAATATCAACCTCTACAGCAACTTTCATATTTCTGCTCAGTTTTTGACCTTTGAATAAAACGGATGAACTTCATATTCTTACTATATCATACTATATGACCCATAACAATCAAATACTGTACAAAAAGAAAGCATTCAGATCTGAATCTGTTCACTCTGTTCAATATTCTCTTCGTTAAATCTGTTTCTGAATATTTTGCAGGGTGAGAAAATCCATAATGACCATGAGGACATCAACCCCATCCCATATGAGCTGATCAATAACCACAGAAGAGCAGAGGTTAGTAAAAAGTCTTTTTCACAAAAAAACCCTGATTTGTGCTGTTGATTACGAAGCTATATTGATAAATGTATATATGTCTCTTGTTTTCAGCCTGAGAAGCAGATCGTGTTTGTCATCCAGGCTCTGGTAGAGATCACTGGCCTCTTTGACGATGCCGTCGTGCCCTGGGATGCTACAAAATTGGATGATTTCTTAAACATCGTCCATTCGCAGATTAATGGGCTGCGCTCATGTGTGAGTATATGTTTATATTTGCATACATGTAATGACATCAGCAGTCGAGCCAGAGGAACTCATTCTTTTCTGTCTGAATGCAGGGCGATTACAAAATGAAGAGGAACAAAAAGCTGCATCTCTATTTCGAAAGATTGAGACAAATGACAGAGCTGAACAAGGTGAGATTCTATTTCTAATATAGAAAGATGAACCCTCAGCTATAAGTGTGTAAACTCATCCTAATGTTGTATCCCTCTTACAGGAGGATGGAGGTAAAAGCTGGGAGATCGCCAGGAAACGGGTCATAAGTCTCATGAACCAGCTGGAGTTTTTCCCCATGCACACTCAGGCTTAATGACTTCTAGAACACAAACACATTTCAGTGTTATTAATCAGTGTTTACACTCCTCTTTTTATAATGAAAATAATCTCTTACAGTAGATTCATTGTTATCCAGATGAAAAAGAGTTATATATTGTTTATTTATTGTTGTTTTTTTATTCTGTTTAGCTTTTATTTATATTAAATATATTGCATTTTAATAATAATTTAAGATATTTAGAATTATTATTTATTGTTATTTAATATTTATTTCATATATTTTATATGATATATTTTGCATAGTTTTTTAAAGATTTTATCCTTATTTATTTATTTATTAATGGATCCTGTATTCTGGCTGTGACATAAGAATGCAGTGATTACTGATTACATTCAAAATATATATTTTGTATTTCTGACATTCAATAAAAACTTGAATTCTTAATATATTTTGTGAATTTATTTATGAAATATAAAGAAAGCTTATAAAATCCTTTCAAAAGAAAATGTTTTCCGATGTTTGCACATTAGGTGAATAAACTACAGCACTTTTCAGAACATCATACACTTGTCGACTTTGTGGAAGGTTATGAAAAACTGAACATCATACACTGCTCTGAAATATCACAATTATGACATAAAATTAAAAAGTAAAAATTATGAGAATTTAGAACTTTAAAAGTTGCAATTATGACACAAACCCCAGTTTCACAGGCTTAGGTCTAGTCCCAGACTAAAATGCATGTTTGAGCTGTTTTAACAAGAACCAACGTATTTTAAAATATGTAAGTGCCATTATTTTATCTCAAGAAGCACACCAGTAATGTTTTTAAGGTAGGCTACATTTATAAAAGCTAATTAAATGTCCTGGTTAAATTTAGGCCTTATCCTGGCTTAATCTAAGCTCTGTCTGTGATACCGGGCCAGTATGACTCTGTGGTTTCACAGACAGGGTTTGGATTAAGCCCTAAATTCAATCAGGACAATTGAGTAGCTTTTATAAATTTGCCTTATAAAAAAAAAAACATTACTGATGTGAGACAAAACAAGACAAATCTTGAGACAAATCAATGGCACTGACATATTATAAGATATGTCAGTGCAAGTTGCGTTCAGTTAAAACAGTTAAAACATGCATTTTAGACCCCGCCAAATGATTATCCCCTAGCATTGGTAGCCTAGGTCTAGGATTAGTAGAGTGGTTAGGATTAGTAGTGTGGTTTAGGATTAGTAATGTGGTTAGGATTAGTAGTGTGGTTAGGATTAGTAGTAGGTTTAGGATTAGTAGTGTGGTTTCGGATTAGTAGTGTGGTTAGGATTAGTAGTAGGTTTAGGATTAGTAGTGTGGTTTAGGATTAGTAGTGTGGTTAGGATTAGTAGTGTGGTTTAGGATCAGTAGTGTGGTTAGGATTAGTAGTGTGGTTAGGATTAGTAGTGTGGTTTAGGATTAGTAGTGTGGTTTAGGATTAGTAGTGTGGTTTAGGATTAGTAGTGTGGTTAGGATTAGGCAATCAGGTACTGACTTCAACGAGGGGACTAGATTTAAGGCTTGTGTGAAACCAGAGGGAAATTTGAAATAATTACTTAAAAAAGTATGAACTATGAATAAAAAAGTCAACTATAACTATAAATTCTTTAAAACTTTCATAACATTCAATCTGCAGTCTGCTGACGTTCGGGAACTGGCGTCGATTTATTCCAGCCTGAAAGTGAGTGCGAGTGTTAGTTTGTCTGAATGGCCATGAGATGGCGCGCTTTCCCTGCAGCTCTTACACTTTATTATCAGAAGACTGAGCACTCTTCCAGTCTGTCTCTTTCTGTCAGTCTGTGTCTCTTTTGAATTTCTTAGATTCTCTCTTTTCCATACATGTGTATTATCCTGTCTCAGTCTCCATTCAAGTATGTAGGCCCATGCTTAATCCATGTATAGGCCTACTGTACAGTCCAAACTGACCAAATGTGATCTGTTTTTTAACGTTTTAGGGTAAAAACTCAAAACAAATACTAACATAAAATGAGGAACACATATTTAGGATTTTGCAATATTTTACTAGTCAAATAGCAAATTTGTGACATTGGCAATGTTAATCCTTGTACAGACGGACACATGTTCTTTGCAGATGCTCTTTCAAATGATCATCAGACTTGTGGAGTCTATATCAGAAATGTGAAGAAAATATGCCAAAAAAGCTGCTTTGTGGAAAACACCTGGTTTTCACATGCTTATTTTAACAGATATGAAGTGAAAGTAGACATTTAATTTGCAGGTCCCTTTAGCTTTGAGCAGTTCCTTACCACTAGTATTTCTATTCCCACATACACAGCACCTTATTACCACGAAAGAATAGCCAGAGCCGGTGCATTTATAAAACAAACACACTCAACAACCACAAACTAGCACATAACACAATATCAGTTAATAAACAGCAATAAAGAAAACAAACAAGCAAACAACAATAAAAACATAAGTTAAATGTATTACAACCCTGCTAACAAAAATATGTTACAAGAACGTTTTGCTAACGTTCTCATTAAGATATGAAAACGTTATTTCTGAATGTTCTCAGATCATTTAAAAAAAAATAAATTCCCGGTTATGTGAACGTTACAGAAAACATTAAAGGCATGTTTTCTCCATTTTATCATTTTGCAAGTATTATAGGAACGTTCCATTAGAAAGTTCTCTGAACCATCTGAAAAAAAAGTAGTCTAAGTAGTAACATTCAAAAAAACATTATACTACCATCCAATTAAAATATTTCAGAAAAACATTGTAAATAACTCTTTTGCGTTATGTTATTAAAGAGCATAACTTTGAACGAACATTACTGGAAGAAGGTTTGTTCGTAACAGTGAGAACATCTGAGAACCGTCCCTGTTAGCTGGGAATGTCCTTGTTATGTAAATGTGTAAATTCCACAACATCATCAAAACGTATTTAAACGTATATAAACGGCATGGTTACTCCTTCCGAGATACTAGTTTCATGCTTTCAAGTGAAATCTTTTTCAAACATATCACACTCAGTGACATGCAGCACACAGTCGTCAGTCGTGATAGTGGACTGAGTGTAATCATTGTTCTGGTGTTGAGGCTGACATCTGGATGTGTTTTTTCCAACCCGATCTCACGGGAATTCGTACGAATTCTACGAGGTGGCTAATTCGTACGAATTCATACGACCTCACTCGTACGAATTAGTACGATTTGGGCTAAAACGTACATATTTGACGTTTTGGCCAATTCGTATGAATTCGTACGAATGACCTATCCCTGACCCCGCCCCTAAACCTACCCATCACGTGGGTTTAGACAAATCGTACGAATTCGTACGAGTGAGGTCGTATGAATTCGTACGAATTAGCCACTTTTTAATCACTCGTACGAATTTCTCACTCTTGGTCTGGGGACTCCACTTCCCATGCTGCATCTGTGGGCTGGGCGTAAACAGAGATGTCCTCGTATACATCACCACCACACTGCTCAATTTCTAAACCCTACAGCACACAGAGAGAAAAAACAGATGGATTTCAAAGAACATGCGACGTTGTAGTAGTATACTAAAGTAATAAGATATGGGAAGCCATGCATTTCATTTATGAATTGCAGTTTTTCTCGATTGATAACTCACTATAATAACTGATTCAGTTGGCACAATTTCCCAAACCATTAATTCAGTTCTCAAAACAAAGGCACATTTCAGAAAACGTTAAAGGGATTATTCACCCAGAATTGAAAATTCTCTCATTAATTACGCACCTTCATGTCGTTCCAAGAACGTAGGACTTTCACTTATTTTCGGAGCGCAAATGAAATCTGAGAGATTTGTGTCTACACTACAGACACTTTGAAGCCGCAGGGACATCATTAAAGTAATCCATGTGAATCCAGTGGTTTAACCTCCATTTTACGAAGTGCTTTGTTTGCGCAGAAAAAAAAATATAAATGACCATTTTATTTACAAAATATTAATCAACAACGTGTGTTCATGAGAACATGCACCAAGATACATGTGTGTTGTGTTGACGTGAGAACGGACGTTGTTGCGTGAACGAGCGTTTGAGATTAATATTTTGTAAATAAAGTGGTAAATTATGTTTTTTTCCGCAAACAAAGCACTCGCATCGCTTCATTAGTTGAGGTTAAAGCACGGATTGCTTTAATGATGTCTTTACTACCTTTCTGGGGCTTAAAAGTGGAAGTTGCATAGAGTGTCAATGGAGGGACAAAGCTCTCAGATTTCATCAAAAAGATCTTCATTTGAGTTTTATGGTAGTTGGTATGACATGAGGGTTAGTAATTAATGACAGAATTTTCATTTTTGGGTGAACTATCCCTTTAACACGTCACCTGTTTTCAAATTTTCTTCATGATTCCTGCAAAAATGGCCTCATTTTATACAGGTTTTTAACCATAAAACAAAAACAATGATTATGTGCTATGTACAGGCTTTTACAGCTTACACATACAATTACAGAACTCAGTACTTTAGATGAGGTTAAAATTCACTATTTTATGTACAGTAAACTGTTGAACGTACATCCTCACACGTGTGATTGTCAAATTTATATGTTGGCAGTTTTTTTACATGTATTGTATTTTTGCAGAACTGAGAAATGACTAGAGAAACTTGTCAGAAGACCAAGAAACTGCTATAATACTGTATACTGTAATAAAAGGCGCAGAGGATGCTTGATGATTTATTACTGCACTGTAATTGACCGTATACTGTATTGTGTCGCATACAGAGTCCATATTCAATTCAAATGGTATTTGAACTTTAGTGCTTTTCATCTACTGTAGAATCACTTTACAGTAGTGTAATGAAAATAAATGTTCCTAAAGCTCATTGTTGTATTTTACTGTATCTGCACTATTTCATATGTTGTCCACTACTATAGACATTGAGCAGCAAAATTATTCTTATTCCCAATAAGAGGTTTTTGTTACGGTGTTAATTAATCTCATTATAGGCAGGAAAGTAGATGTGTATTTGTTAGGTTTTGTGTGCTATCTGAGGCCAAAATTTGATTCTGACAAAAGTGAACATGTTTTTGACTAAAACTTTTGATTTGACATGATGATAGTTCATCTATCATCATAGTTCATCAAAATAGACTTTGTCTATTTTGTAAATTAATTCCAAATGAAGCCAAAGCAGAATCAACTGTTGAGTGTCTACTAACAACACCAAATACCAAAATACCAAAGACTTTAGATATACAAATACTGTGCACTCATATCTCTATGAATGGGAGAAAGTACAACGCACAATATGGAGGAAAAAGTGTTAAAGTCATTGCATCACTGCAGCCGCTTTCAGAAGCGCAGTTGCAATAGAAACGCTCAGTGTTTTGAGACACACGCGACTGCACATGTGCATTGGCTGGTCCAGCCTCAAAGAGTTTGATATTTCCCCATTGAGAGAGAAAGGAGCTGCACGTGCATGACTGAAATAGCTGCCCGAGAGGACTTTCAAAGATGGCCGCCGAGTGAAAGGTACTTTGGTGTTACATTCCTGAATGAATCTGGGTTAATCAAATCAAAAGCAAATTCAAATTCATTTTGATGGTCCCCTTTAGACATTCTGTTTGACTCTATAACTCTCATTAGATTTTTAGTTGAGTATTAGCAAACTGTTAAGTTAGGGTTTGGATCAGTATCAGCTGATATGTAATTGCAAAGTTACCAAGGACAATATCTCACCAAGAACTCATGGAACGCTGCTCGGCCAACCAAATTCGAGGATCAGAACTTGAAAAGTTTAGAAATGTTCCTATTTGCTTTAAGAAATGTCATTGTACATCACAAGTATAATTTCATGCATTGTCTATCACAACAGACCATGTGTGTTTTCACTTCCTGTAGTGCATGTAACAATAGTTGCAGAACTCTGAGCTTAAAACTCAACCAACCGTAAACCAACACATGACAGTAACAAGCAAACCGAATGAACCAAAACCCTCACCTCATATATGTGATCATCCTCAGGTTCTTCATAATCCGCTTCTTCTTTCTTCTCCTGAAACCAAACACAATGAGAAACTGCTATTATTGCTGATTGATAACTGAATAATGGCAAAAAAACTAAAAAGTTGGTTAAACTAATTTCGATGGTCCACTTTAGATATTCAACTAACTATAATATAAAGTAAGTACATGTCAACTAGCAGTCATGAGAGTATTACCGCCTGTTTAATATCCTCTAACACTTTATTTTGATGCTCCTCAACCAATTTTCTACTGACAATAAGTAACTTTGCAACTACATGTCAGCTTATTATACTAAACCAAACAGTCTAATACTCTAATGAGAGTCAGTTGACATGTAGTTGCAAATCAATGAGTTAGTTCACATATACTAGTTGCAAAGTTACTTATAGTTAGTAGAATGTCTATAGTGGACTTTAGAAATAAAGTGTAACCAAACAGTAAAGGACACAACACACAAGTGCACATCGCCTTACCAGCTTGTAAAACTGAACCAGAGGAACGACAATGCACAAAATCAACAGAAAAGCCTGAAGGAAAATTATAACATCTTTGACTCTAGATCTGTGCAAGATACTTTGGGGCTCACTATATCCTGTGGAAGAAACAAAGAAATACAAGTATGGTAAACAGGCTCGCGAAGAAAGAAAGTGAATGACATCAACAACAAATCATCACCTACTGGACACTTGTAGCGCAGTTCCTGGTCCAAGCATATCATTCAGCTTGCAATAATAAATGCCGCTGTCCTCAACCTCCACTTTCTTTATGACAATAGAGGCATTTATTTGTTCACTCTTCTCCTTTATATCTATTCTTTGGCTGTTCTTGAGTGTGTCTTTGTCACCCTTTTTAAACCACACTACATGAGCCGGCAAAGATGAATGAGACGACACACAGTATATCATCACACTCCGACCTGTCTTAACTCCAAGAAACCGTGGCTTCTGGAGCACATGGATACTGTTTGCTTCAGCTGAAATTATGAGATGAACAGAGAGAAAATATATAAGACAGAACCGGTTTAATATTGCAATGGCCATTTGCTGTAAGTTGTCAGCAGAAGTAAAACCATGAAACATGCTCGGCATTATCAAAGACACTTTGTAGCATCCCACATTATAACAGTTTATTTTTAAGGTGGCAAATGCAAACTTGTTTTGAAGTGGTGGGACTTCCTCTTTCACTCACAGATGGGAAGGAAGAACAAAACTGAAAACAAGTCTAGGGCAACTGTAATATGCAAAATATAATCCTAAACCTTTTAAATGTAAAACAAAAATCAAATCAATCGGTTGTAAAGAACTGCTGTCTTAAATAATTCCTCCAGCTTAAAAAGTCCATCAAAATGCGGCATTTCAGAAAGTACCATGTTTAAAACTCAAACAAAAAGGCAGTTTTTAATGTATAAAAAAGCCATTTACCTGAGAGGTAAATCAGCGCCATGACTGAACATCCCAGCAGGAAGGAATGCATGATTCTTGGTCTTGAAATGCACCTCTCCAAGAAAATGTAGAAGTCAGAAGAGATAGACAGAACTGAAGGAAGCCAGCTGAAGGGTGCGGGTCATGAAGCTGTGATGATACAATTCCGTTTCTGAGAAGAAACATGCAAATCCAAACACCCATGCATCAAAATGTGAAGGAGCAAGTGAATCATATTAATGCACAATACATTAAAGGCTTACCATTTATGTACAAAGATGACTAAATACAATACAAATGAAAATGTCAACTGCATGCATCACTATTTTTGTCTAAACATTGTTAAATTAAGACAGGCTACTTCTACTTAAGAAGTAAAATGACTTAAGTCTTGTTTAATTAAATCTTTATCAAAATTAAGTTACATTTAAGAGCTTAAAACAAGAAACATCTGCCAGTGAGGTAAGACAAATATTACTGTTTTCCTTTTGAAGTAAGTTGAATTTTCTGACCTCGCTGGCAGGTATTTCTTGATTTAAGATTTTCTTTTTAGATATTTGTAATGGGATATGATATCAATGTGGGAAATCAATAAAAAGCATCAACAAAAGGATTATTATTGCCGCTTCTATAGACATCAGTGCGTATTTTACGCTAAGCTATTAATGTTTTTTTTTTTTACTTTTCTTAAAAGAAATTAGCCATTGTAATAAGAATACACTCAGAAATAGTTAAATGCAAAAGCCCTGTTATATTGCCTTCTGCAATTACTGATAAGAAGAATCAGCCTAATGGCTGCAAACAATAGCTGTTAAAAGCAATAATTATGTGAAAATTAATAGTAAATCTGCATCTTCATTGTTTCTCACTCCACTGGCAGTCATATTTTAATGTGTCTTGTAGCCTATGCGGTGTTAACACTGAGTTAATGGATACCGTAAATAAAGCCCAGAATCGCTCTCGCGGTACATTGATGTCACACACCGATCGATCGGTCTGCACAGTGCCTCTTTAATTTGTACACATCTAAATCTGCAGTGGCCAGGTGCTTCAGCGGTCATGTGGTACAAGTTTACATGGAAGTTTTACAAGCGAGTGAAGGCTTTTTACAGTTCAGAATCGTTTCGGTAACGACGACATGGCATGAACGCTCCTCTATATACGCTGTGTTCACACTATGTGAACCCGTAGTGAACTTGTAGTTCCCATACTTATGACATTCATATGATGTGTTTCTATGTCAACACTATCAATCTGCGGTCAGGTGGTACAAGTGAAAGTGACATGTGAAGGTCAAGAATGGTAACCCATACTCTGAATTTGTTCTACGCATTTAACCCATCCAAGTTAGTGGCCACACATTAGGAGTAGTGAGTAGTGAACACACACACACACACACACTGCAAACTGAATGGGTTACTCAGTCATTTCCTGCCGGTATTGAGAATCGAACCCTCAACCTTCGAGTTGCAAGTCTCTAACCATTAGGCCACGACTGCCCGCAGAGTCAGAGTTCTCTGAAAAGTTGTTATTACGAGTTCTTGTAGGACGTGAATGCATTTCGTAATCTCCTAATTGTGGTACTCCGACATGGCGTGAACGCACCTATAGTCCATTACAGGGGTGTGCAATCCTGTTCCTGGAGAGACAGCTTCCAGCAGAGCTTAGGTCCAGCCCTAATTAAACACATCTCAACCCGACCACTAGAGGCTTCCAGGCAGGTGTGCTGGAGATAAACGTGTCCTCCAGCAGCAGGACTGCACATCTATGGTCTATAATCTTCATTTTGCGTTTTTACTGTTGCTGATGTTTGTTTTTTTTACTTTGCTGAGTGCTGCCATGCTGAATTTGGTTGTGTCCCATAAGTGTCTTTAATTGACATGCATAAGTTGGTGCTTTCCATGCGCATCTGCGGTGCAGTCCATCACTGTGTGTGGAGATAGCAGCAGTCGATGAGCTGTGTGAAGTGCACTGCACTCAATACAGCTGTAACCACGCACGCACGCACGCACACACACACACACACACGCACGCACGCACGCACGCACGCACGCACACACACACACACACACACACACACACACACGCACGCACGCACGCACGCACGCACGCACGCACGCACGCACACACACACACACACACACACACACACACATACACACACACACACACAGACTCAGTTATCAGTCAAAGTCAGAACTGTTTGAGGAGGCAAGGGAAGCAGTGTACCTTCTCAAAAAACTCCGATGTGAAAATAACCAATGGTACAAAAATAAAACTAAACGTCCCGGTTTCACAGACAGGGCTTAGATTAAGCCAGGATTAGGCCTTGGTTAAATTAGGACATTTAAGTAAAAATGGTAAATGGACTGCATTTATATAGCGCTTTCACAGACCCAATGGCTACCAAGGCGCTTTACATTTTGCCTCACATTCACACACACATATAGAATCAATAGATAAACTTTAAACATGATTACTTGTGAGTTTACATATATAAACCTTTATATACCTAAAATTAAGAGCTAACGTCACAACTTTCACTGATATAGCAAGATATTTTCTTCTTCCTGTGTTAATACATGTATACACTTCATATTCTTCAATCTTTTAATCTATGGTAGAAGAGAGATTGAATTGCTCTGACTGTCACGTGAGAAGTGAATAACAGTTTTGCATGTTTCAAGGCATGTGATTGGCTGTTCGCTACTGATGTCACAGCTTCATGTGCACGCTCTTGGGAACTCAGGATCAAAGCTTACGGAGGAAGTTGATGATCAGCATTGTGGTACCAGCACAGCCTGATTAGATTGGTTTGGGTTTGTCAACTCAAAACTAATCCTGTAACCCTGAGTTTGTTCAACTACCATCATGGTACAGGCCTCTGGTATATATGTGTAACTGGCCAATCAGAAATATCCCAAATTTCAAAACGCAAAATATGCCATTCCATTAGTTAATATTATGCTAAATGAAACCACTATATCGTAGTAATTTTGGGGTGTGGTCTGAAAGTGTGAAATCCAATGTGAAATATTTGAGAATCAAAATGACAGTGGAAAAAAATAACTAAAATCATTTCAATGTTTTAGAAAATGAGGTAAGCCCTGTGATGGACTGGCCATCAGTTCTGGGAGGTTCTGTGTACAGCCCGAGACACTGGGATGGATGTTAAAAAAAAAAGTAATGAAATTGTTCCCACCGCATCTGAGTCAATCAGAAAGCGAGGCAGTGAAGTGTGTTTCACGTGTGTGGGCTTTAGCAGACACTTTCTAAATCATTACACATATTATCAGAGGTATTTGCTTTTGACGCGCCGCTTGAGTCCGGTGTGAAGAGGGTGTTATATGATGCTCAGGATCTGTGATGATCATAATTTGTGTGTAATCCTGAGTTTATCCGGATGGAAATATAAAGAAGCCTCCAACAATCTTTTAGAAACATGGTGTTTTAACCACACAAACAGCTCAATTTGAATGAAGCACCCATAAATTACAGCTCCATTTCAATTGTGCAAATATCTGCAAAATGAATCAGATCACGTGATTGGCTGTAGCGAGAACGTGCTACGATTGGTCATCTCAATGTGGCCGTTATCTGGTTGGCTATAGGAAACGGTGGGTGGAGTCCAATCATTTGTGGATTTGTCTGCATGTCAACGCTAGAAGTGTTTCAAAATCCACTGATGCGCGAGGTTATTTACAAATCCACAAGCAATTCACAAATGCGTCAGTGATTTACAAATGCACTGAAAGCGATTCACAAATAAATGCCAGTCAGAGTTGTGTTTGTGACAAAATCTGCGCAGAACCGATCACCGGTGATCACCGCGAGATGCATGCCGGTTAGAAATGTGTCCGAGAGCGACTGCGCTGATCAAAAGCATGATGGGAAACGACTTGCTGACGACACATCTCAATTCTCATTGGTTTAAACAACCGTGATGTATTGTTCTCTTTTAAAATATTTGATCAAAGAAATCTGGCATCATGTTCTGGCAGTGCGATATGGGTTATGTGATGTATTTATATATATATAAAAAAAATCTGTATTAAAGACAAAAATATTGATACACACATATTTGGAATGGAATTAAATACGTACTTTGGGTGTCTTGTTCATCATATTTATTTTCATATAAAACAAAAGTAACATAACTTAATTACATCCAGTTTGTTAGCAACGATATCCGCCTCTGATCTCGCAGGTGTATGATCCACTGCGAGAAAAGAGAACTGTCCGTCTTGCCTGCGTTTTTTTTACGCATCTCAAACAAGCCTATCGTCTTCCCCATGTCCACATGCATTGAGCTGCTGCCATGTGATTGGCTGATTGGATATTTGCATTATCAAGCAGTTGAACAGGTGTACCGAAAAATGGCCAGTTAGTGCATATCAATGTTGAACGGCTTCACAAAAAATGCAGGGTGGGACTTGATTTTGTCCATGAGGAATTGTTTGGATGGTTTGCTATTGCTGTAGGCTAATGTTATATGAGTCACAGGTTGTCCCCCCGCTCGCGGCAGTAACGTCATCAAATAAGTTAAGACAAAAGTTGCAAGAGGGAAGGGAAGATAATTTGTTTAAAGGTTTATAAGAACACATGAATAAAATAAAATAAATCATGTGCACATACAATTTTTTAACAAATACAGCAATATTCCATTTTAAAATAAGACATGTCAATTAGATTTCATGACTTCTTTAAAAATTTAAGTTGCCTATTAAATCCCAATAACACAAATGCCAATGTAGACCACTGGATTCCAAACTTATTAAGACTTGTTACCTGAGGTGAAGACATCTCAGCTGGGTGTAAAAATAGAAGGTGTGAAATAAGAACAGCTATCCGGCCAGGGGCCACTGTGACACACAGAAAAAGTCACATAGAGCACAAGTCCAATGGAAAAATGGGCTTGATAAACACCTCTGGCAAAACATATCCACAAACAAAACATGATAGCATGCTAAGACTGCAAACGCCACAAAATCTTGACATGAGATGAACCGTGATATTGCAGAGCTGCAATCTAAATTCAAAACTTTAAAGCATGAAGAGACCCATGTTTATCTTATCAAATTTATTCCATGAACATTTTAAATGCACATTGAATTAAATGTTGTTAAGTTACGATACAAAGAAGAAGTTTGCTTCTATCTGCAAAATGTATATACAGGCAACTAGAGGCAAGCAAAACCTAAAGCACTGCAATGTCTCTCTGCTTGATAAAAATGTAAACAATAGAAAATTATTTGCATATTAACAATATCAATATGAAACCAAAAAGTGCACAAAACTGCACACAAGCGCCATGAGATTTTTTTTCTCACCAAAATTCATTCTCATTTAAACATGTACAGTAAATTAACTTACGAGAGATAACATAAGTGTTAATGCTTTTTGGTAATAAGAGACAAAATCTAAAAACTATACAAGAGGTAAATATAAATGTCTCAAAAGTGCATATTTTATACATTTTAAGAAATAAGACATTTGCAGTCACTTTAAGACTTCAGAGGAAATCTATCATAAATGTCTCTAATACATACAGTACAACTTTTGGCTACAACTCACATGTACTAAAACACTGAATGTACTTGGGGGAGAATTAACTTGATAGGGTTTTAAAATTACATACTTTAAATTGGATGAAAGGAATTTAAAGAAGGTGTGTAAACATCAAAACCATATCTCCAGTAACAAATATGAATTTCAGTTAAAGATAAATTAGGTAAGAATTGCATGTGTCATCTACAGGACATTTCAGGGTCTTTGTGTAATGAAAGGATTCAATTATAACTAATGGGTAATGCCCTTGTCATCAAACATATGTTCCTTTCTAAGTTTAAGTAACATCTGGACTGAGAAAAAGAATCTGATATAACTTAAATTTTCACAATTTAGCTATCAATTTATGATGACAATATGACACTCAGTCAAGTCAAATGGGACATTTTAGTGCAGATGATGCCTGTGTGTTAAATTACAGTTTAATGGATGGGGTTACTTTAATAATGTCTCATTAAGTACATGAAAACCAGGCATGGTATTTCAACCACCTGTTGTGACTACCAGGGAATTAAAAGTGTTACAACTGCACTATGCCTTCAATGCTTCAAGTTATTAATTCATTAAAAAAAAATATAAAAATAGAAGTATAGTACAATCAATAAGAAACGCATCATCACCTCACACTGTAGCCACATACAGAAGAATTACTGGGTGTTAGTATAAAGGGCATGAAACAGCTACATCAAAATAGTGATTTCATTTTCCACCATATTGGATTTTTTGCAAAACCTACTTTTTGCTAAATAGTTTTTTCATCCAATAGGAATTAAACCAGTGCAGAAATATTCAAATTCGTTCGATGTGGGTGTGGCCACTTTTACTTAAATGACTATGGCCCTGTCCCAAATGGCACACTTCATTTACACATGTGGTCTTGTGGACTTACAATGGTCTTGTGGACTTACAACTTGGCTAAGTAATGACATATACTGGGACATTTCTAATTGGGAACAAATAAGATAATTTTAAATCATAAAAAAACAGTACTCCCAATAAATGGCATTCCAATGTCACATCATAGCAGTCCTGTGTAATCCTTTGAGCTGACTTGTTTTTGGAGTATCTGTTGTTCAGTGCGTGCAGATGATACTCGATTTTACACCCAAGGATTATCTAAGTCCATACTCCAAAGACATTGGCTACCAGTTATACTATTGACTCTTTTAATGTTGCATTCTCTGAACTGCACAGGCCATGCGTTGTGGGTGCAGATCGGAGGATCACCTCCCTTGTGAACTCGACTGGGATTATGAGTTGTCCCTGCGGTCGAGGGTAGGTCACTGATGCTCTATGCTGCGGGACCGAGGTGGGCTCAGGTGGCTGTCCATTAGACGGCATAGGCCTAGCCTGCAACTCAAGAGCCATGGCAAGTTCTGGGTTGCTACCATACAAGGCATCCATTTTCCTTGCAATTAGCCCTTGGGTTTCAGGAGGTTCTTCATCGCCCTGACTACTAACTTTTCTCTTTGAGCGACGCATAAAGCAGGCATGGCGGATAGCACGTTTGAGGAGATGTCTACGGTATGTTCGTTGAACCACAATGGCTGCTCGCTCTTCCTCCTTCCTCCTGAGAGTGGTGGTGATTGGCTCAAATGAGGCAGATGTGGGGTTGTTCATAATGAACTTGGCTTCAATGCTCTTCTTCATGGCAGCCATCTCGATGGTGTCGCCAAGAACCTCGCGGGTAACTGCCAGAAGAATATCAAGACAGTGGATTTTGTCTCCGGTTACAATGGGCAGATCCATGGTGATTAGTTTGAGGCGGTTGGGTTTGGCAATTCGCAGAGGTTCCTGCAAGACATCGACAAAGTCAAACAAGCGGTTGTATTCGATGAACTGTGTAGCATCAACGTCAAACTTTTCCCATGTCTCGTCGAACATTGTAAAGTCATCCTCGCAAAGTGGGTCTCCACTCTCCTCTTGAGCAACATTGAAGTTCTCAAGAATGATGGCAATGTACATGTTCACAACCACCAGGAACGACATGATTATGTAACTGCAAAAAAACATGATGCCCATGCCAGGATTCCCGCAGTTACCCCGTACGTCTGTACCAGGGTTCTCTATGTCAGGGTCACAATCTGGAGGGCCGCTGTTCATAATAGGCAGCAGAAGCCCATCCCAGCCTGCCGAGGTTGTGATCTCAAACAGACAGATGATGCTACCGCCAAATGTTTCAAAGTTGAAGATGTCGTCGATGCCTGCCTGCTTTTTCACATAGGCAAAGTTAGACATGCCAAAAATTGAGAAGATGAACATAATGAGGAACAGAAGCAGTCCAATGTTGAAGAGGGCAGGAAGTGACATCATCAAGGCAAACAAAAGAGTCCTAATGCCTTTCGCACCTCTGATAAGACGTAGCACACGGCCGATCCTAGCAAGTCGGATAACACGGAACAAGGTGGGAGACACAAAGTACTTCTCAATGATGTCCGATAACATCAGACCTTGGGAAAGAAGAAATATGGGTTATTATAAACAATTTAGCGCAGTTACAGTAGGAAAGTATACACACAGGAGCACTTATAGAACAGTTAGTATCTAGTTTATGAAAATCAGTATGATCAATGCTTAGATATTATATATAAAAAAACTCAGCAACAAACTATAATGGCATGATGTTCAATAACAAATACAAATACCTACAGTAACAGTATACATAGATTTAATGCAATTTTTAGCTGAAACAAACAATAGTGGCAGTAGAACACCAACAAATTGTATTCCTTTTCACACAAATTATGATTACGGAGCAGATAATCGATTAATAGACTTTTCACATAGTTCCTTGCGCAATACTATGTTAAGACCTCAAAACACTTTCCATAGTGCATGATTTGTACACTTATCGATTTTTGACACTTGCATCACATAACTAGCTCCATATGTATGGCTTTTCTGACATCGTAAACTTGCCCGGTAGCTCACCTGGTACAAGTCCCATGAAACATGAGATACAATAAAATATAAAAAAGCTCAAAGACTGCTTGGTTAAAGGTGGGGTATGTGATTTGCAAAACGACTGGCAGATTTTAAAAATACACAACTCAAAAAGTCCTACCTTTTTTCCTCCAACGCTGACCCTGACTCCACCCATTTGAAGAACATGGACGCGCAATCATGCATCTCTCTCTCTGTACCGGGGCGACTTGCACTTATATCTATGGCACTTACAGTGACTGGGTCACGAGCTTTGAGTATGTGCACGAAGGGGACACGCACGCGAGAGAGATGGGGGAGGGGGGTGTGGTACGACCGTTTGATTGACGCATTTTCTGTCCAATGATTCTAGGTGGTCTTGGAAATGATTGGCTGGAGTTTTTCGAGTCCTTCCCATTCCACAGAAGATTAAATTGCTTAATTGTCATTTCAGTGCTTCTAACTCAGTGGCTGTAAGTGGGTTAGGAATAGGATTTCAAGGGATTTTGAAACAATGGTAAAAAAAAAAAAAAAATCACATACCCCACCTTTAAGTCAGAAAATAAGTAGTTATCCCGTTTGCTTTTGCTCACACTATTGGTTAGGTTCAGGGTACATTTAGAGAAGGTGCTACATTATTTTCAAACATGATAGATCATTAACCTTTTAGCGCCACTAACTAGACATTTTATATCAGAAAACGTGCAACAACCAAAGTTATAAAATATTTCCAGATTCACGTTCATCTAATTAGTATACAACTGAACGTGGTCTCAGCGCCACTTGGTTTAAATTTCACTTCGAATGTGCTGCGAAATGTGCAAGAAGCAACATAATGTTATTTTGCAGGAATGTTGCCACATGCATGTTTTTCCAACGAGCTTGGGTTGTTCTACACTTACCTGCTACAGAAAGGATGACCACAACAAAATCAAAGACATTCCAGCCAACAGTGAAGAAGTACTGTCTGAGCGCAAACATCTTAAGTACGCATTCCCCTGAGAAGATGACGATGAACACCAAATTGATCAGGTATAGGATATCCTCTTTCTCAGTACTCTGGTCATCTGTCTCTATCATCATGGTCACCATATTGAGGCAGATAAGCACCATGATAAAGATGTCAAAGAACTGTTTTGAGATGAAGTCAAACACCATGCCCTGGATAATATTCTGTTAGAAGAGCAATATAGTAGATTCGTTTTTAAAAACTTTTTAAAGAGATTTAATGCTGATATTTAAATAAAAAAATGTTTGACAGTCAATTAGTTTTGATGGTAAAAAACGGCAATGGAAGAATGTAAGTAAAATGATTCACACCAAAGGCCGAGGGATAGGTTTAGCAGGTTTCTTGGAACCCAACTTCTTCATGGCATTGTAGTACTTTTTCTGTTCTTCTGTCATGAAAATGTCTTTCCCTCCAAAGTGCAGAAGAAACAAATATTAATTATTCTTTGTGGTAAAGAACAATTTAAATGTGCAACACAAATTAATTTGGAGGTTAGTTAAAAAAGTGATACTTATCTTTGACTTTTGCTGATTAAAGTTGTCAATGATGACACCAATGAAGAGGTTGAGAGTGAAAAAGGAGCCAAAAATGATGAAAATAACAAAATATAGGTACATGTAAAGGTTGATTTCATATGATGGCTGCTCTTCCACCTGACACGGAAGAGAAATTATGAATTATTCAATAAAAGTGTCATTTTGAATTAATTACTTTATTATTGTAAACCTTCGCTAAAGAACTCAAATCAATGCCACAACTTTGATGTCATAACGTTTGGTAACGAGAACCAACAATGCATAATGTTATTGACGTCCAACCTGTGCCAAATGCATCATATTTGATTTGAGATTTGCACTGCCGGAGAAGAATGACTTAACTCTTTCCCCGCCATTGACGGAATTTTTCGTCTTTCCGTGTTTTCACTGTTATACGGTAGGGGGTGCTATGACACATCTTCTGAAAAAGTACAGAATCTCCAGATCAAAACAAGGGCGAAAAAGAAGCAGAAACAAGCGATAGCATATGTAAGCAGATGCATGTGAAAAATAACACGATCATAATAAAACAGCATATAAATCGAAACTGCCTAACGCAACCGAATGAATTGTCGACCCAGGACCTTGGGGTGTTGATGGACTAGATCTACTCCATCTAAGTTTTGATCATCGTCCCAAATCTGATCCAGACATAGTCTTTGACGAAAGAGCGATTTTCTCAGTTTTTTGCTCAAAATGTTGCTTTTTTAAAATGAAACTTACCCACATTCAAATGTTGATAAAAAAGAATGCATTATCTAGAATAGTTTTTTTTCTTTTTTAGAAGAGGCTCTGCTCTGTTCTGATATTGAAAATGCTAAAAAATGCTGGCGTGGCTGGCAATTTTGTTTTAAACGCTGGCAGGGAAAGAGTTAAATGTTTGTTGGTTCGTTACATAAAAGCTATTGAATGGCTTCAGAACACTTACACTATAGTGCACAAGTTGTATGGACTACTTTTATGGTTCTTGTAAAATGCATTTTCGTCCTTTTTAACAGCATACAAGGATGGAAATACAAGAGGGAGAGTATATAATGGTGACATTTGCATTATTTAGATTAACTATTTGTTTCACTCCAACCAAGAAATGTGTCCATGAATTAGACAGCACATTGCACTGTTCGTCTTTACAATCAGCGAGGACGACATTACAGAAAGTTGTGTTGACTATTTATTGTCAATTCTCAAGCTCAAAACTCACACTACATTATATGCATACAGCATTTAGAATTGCTCTGTTGCAGCTGAGCACTGTAAATGTTATATGTGGAAAGCCTGTCATTCACATACCTCTCTGGAATCCACTGCAGCATACATGATATCCATCCAGCCTTTGAATGTGGCCTATGTGGAGAGAGAATTTCTGAATATCAGCATGTCAAGTTAAACGCATTGATTCATTATGGATTTGTACTGAATTACCTCTGTGTCCTCTGATGCAAAAAAAAGAAAAGCACATGAAAATATATTCACTGTCTGTAAATATGCTTTAACTGATGGATATATTTTCTAATGTCACAAAGTTGTAAAAGTTTTTTTTTTTTTTTTTTAATGTTACTCTTTTGAGTTCTGAATTTCTTTTTTATTTTATTTTATAGTATATCAAGCCTTTTTTCCCCTCAAAAGATCAAGCAAAATTTGATTGCTCATGATACAGGTATGGCTGTTTATGGCTGCATGTGCACCATTACTGTATAATAGACTGAACTCTGCAAGTAATGGCAAAACTTACAATTTGCAGTAGAGAGAGGTAGCCAAGACCCACGTTGTCATAGTTGACCTTGACATTAACCCAGCGCGCCTCATTGGTGTGCATCATCAGTGCCATGCAGTCACTTCTGTTGTTGACCACATCAATGGGAAAGCGTTCCTCTGTGGTGGTGTTGATGCAGTGGTAGAACTTTCCAGCAAATAGATTGACTCCCATTATGCTGAAGATGAGCCAGAATATTAGACACACCAGGAGCACATTAAAAATGGAAGGAATTGCACCAACCAGTGCGTTCACCACCACCTGTATGGAGAATGAAGACAATCATGATTTAGAGACAAATGAGTAATCAATTTTTATATAAATATTACTCCAAAGTTAACATAAAAATACTAATTCAATTAGAGGAAATGTTCTGCCCCTTAGGATGATTAAAATAAAAAATGCTTCAAATTCTGTCAAATCGTGCTTTAAATTTTATACCTTAAATTACTTTAATTAGCTTTTCCTGCAAGTGTTGAAACCTTAAATACAGTATGGCAAGGTTTCTCTATTTTTGAATTTTCAATTTCCCCTTTTTTTTTGTGTCAAAATCAGAAAAATTCTACTTTTTTTCTTAAGGATTTTCAAAAGAATCACATTTCTATTAATTTGGTATTTATGTGGACATAAATGGTATTATATTATTTATTATTTAACATTTTTAACATTTAACATTTATTATTATTACATATTATTTAAAATGCACTTTCTTTTTGGAAATTTCGGTGTAAACACACAACTCAAACTATTTATACTTAAAAACATAATAGAATAGTGCATTAGACTATTCCACATACATGATCTTTCAGAAATCATTCAAAGATAATTTCTAATTATTATCAATGTTGAACAGTTTTAGCTGCTTTTTTTGTGGAAATAATGATACACAGCCGTTCATCCGTTGGGGTAAGTAAGATTTTTTTAAAAAAAGAGAAAATAAATAAATGAATACTTCTATTTAGCAAAGGCGCATTCAATTATTTAAATTAATAATGCTGCGTTAATCGTGTTCATTTTGACAGCCCAAATTTTTTTGTCTTATTTAAATCACATTATGATCAATACTTTGGTACATATACCTGCAACATTTCAGCCATAAATTAATTATAAATATTAGGTAGATTATGTTCAGAACCTGTTTAGTGAAAGTGTTTTAATTATATTTTAGCATAAACATATGTTTGTTTTTGTCAAAACATCTATTGCATGTCATTACAATATGTACAGTGAGTTTGCTCATGTGATTTATGTTTCGTGCTTAGTTAAAAGAACATTAGTTGCGTCCCAATGACACACTCTACACTATGCACCAATACTCTGTGAACTTATACACTATACTGTATATTCATCTGTGTAGTGTGTAAAATTCCACACTTCGTATTTTCTGTTAATTGAGTGCATCCTCCGGGAATTTGAAGTTTACTTTCTTTTTGGAATTTTCAGTGTGAACACACTGAAACTATTTATACTTAAAAACATCATAGAATAGTGCATTAGAACACGAATTGGGATGCACCTATAGTAAGCATCGATGCTCCCTGGTTTTCACAGTGCACTGTGGGACTTTTTTAGAGAGCCGATTTAGAATTTTGCGATTGAGCCCTTAAAATGGCCGACTTCCTAATCAGTGTCCTGACTTCTGAACTGAGGAGCCGATTGAGAGTTAAGTTCGCTTTCAAGGTTTAACAAATGATTCTGAAAAAGTAGAAAATGTCATAACCATCCCACCACACCATTAAAATCTACACTACATACAGTTTTCTATCAAAACTCTCTTAAAGGATAATCAAGGTCAACTTTAGATCTTTATTCCAGAATTGAAGAATCACACAAATACACATAAATGAAAAGAGAGTCATTCTTTACCCTCATTCCCTCAAATCTCGACAAAGCTCGAAGGGGTCGAAGAGCCCTGAGTGTTCTGAGAGATTTGATTGCTCCCAGCTCAGAATAGCCCATTAAATTGGCTGTTAAACTGACCAGAGACACCTTAAATAAACAACAGGTGAGCAAATCAGTACACACAAACTTTGGCATCCAACAGGTATTTGCTGATAAGGGTTAAGATGCAAATTTTACAGGTAAACTCACATCCACAATGAGGAAGTCCAGCCAGCACCATGCATTAGTGAAGTAGGTCTTGAAACCGTATGCCACCCACTTCAGTAACATCTCCACAATGAAAATGTATGTAAAGACTTTATCAGCATACTCCAGGATGATCTTGATCACTCTGCGGCGCTCAATGTTGATATCCTCAAAAGCCTGAAAGAATGAAAACAATGATGCATCAAACAAGCATTAATGGATTATTAAGTTCCCATTTCCATAAAATGAAGCTAGGAACAGGGTTCATAAAGATCCTGTAAAATGAAATTCCAGGACTTTTCGAACTCTACTTTTTTAGTTTCCAAGGACTGCAGTCAGAGATCTCACTTATCAAATAATATCTGTATTATCTTTCAAATTCTAAAAATAATAATAAAACAAATTGGTACAAATACAGCGCAGCAACCATTGAAAGGATACTATGACAAATTTATCCCAAATATAAAGATTTTTTCCCCCCATGAATATATGATTGACCTGAAGAATGAAAGTTATCATATACTTGGATATTTATATGAGCAATATCATGCGATTGGCTATATATCAGATGGGCTGCAGCATTAATTTAGCATGAGAAGATTCGTTTATCGATCAAATTAAACACTGATTTCACATTGTCTTTCAATAATTCAAGCATTTTTCGAGGTCCCTTTTCATAAATTCAAAAAGCATTAATAACATAACTATAGAGCAGAGATACAGTAAGCATGGACAGACATACCAGTGCTCCACTGCTAAGGAGGATCATAAAGATGATGAAGGTCTCAAAGTAGTCATGCTCAACGATGGTGAAGCATGTTTTTCGCAGGTTCCACCACTTCTTCCCCCATCCTTCAGTGATGTCTACACTCAAACATGTACATCGCTTCACACAACCTAGGTAAAGAGAGAAAAACATCCTGACCTTTAAGAACCTGCAGTCTTGAAGTGGTGCCTTGAACATTAATATTCATTATGAGTACTGGTAATAAAAAGTGAGAAAAATGAAGCATGCATGCTCACCCTCTGTGAAACAGAACTCTGGCTCTTCAGGCTCAGGTTCTTCTTCCTCTTCGGGCTCAGGCTCAGGTTCTGGAGGTCGGTAGTCCACTGTGCTACACACCGAAGAGTCGTCTTCATCATTAACAGTGGCCTGTGCAGCAAGAGACGTAAAGAAGTGAGAGAGAGCGAACAACAACATTGAAGGGAACAGTGAGATGTGCTTTCATTTCTAGCAATACAAGTTAAATAAACATCATGAAATTAAATTAAATAAATATATTTGTTGAATACATTTTATATGATACAATTAAAAAAAAAACACTTGGTAACAGGGTTGCAGATTTAGCCTTAATTTAAACTTTACGTGTATATTTCCCATGGATTAAAAACATTTATTTGTTTAATAAATTCTCTTAAAAAATTGATAACAGGTTTCTGTTGTAATAAAATGTACAAATGTCTGCAGCAATTACTTCCGTCTTCAATGTCACATGATCTTTCAGAAATCATTCTAAGATAATTTCTTATTATTATCAATGTTGAACAGTTTTAGCTGCTTATTTTTTTTGTGGAAATCATGATACACAGCCATTTAAAAGTTTGGGGTTAGTAAGATTTTTTTTTAAAAGAGAAAATAAATAAATACTTCTATTTAGCAAAGGTGCAAGGTTAAATTAATCAAAAAGGACAGTATGAAATTATTAAATATTACAAAAAAGTTCTATTTATAATAAATGCTGTTCTTTCTTTTCTTTCTTTGTTTTTACTGTATTTTTAATCAAATCAATGCAGCCTTGGTGAGATTAAGAAATGTTCAAAAACCTTAATGTTTCCATAATACGCATGATGTCACCGTTTTCACAAATTTCCGTTTTGTAAGCGTTTTCAAAAGTTGGCATTTTCTGGCCTCCAAAACGCCGTTGTTGTGTAAATGAACGGCCAAAACACATAAAAAGTTTTCTGTTTTTAGTTAAAACGGAACTAAAATATTTAGTTCATAATTAACGGAACAAGAAACAGGTAAGAACTAATTAAAAACCATGACAACAAATCAATGAACCAGAACACAGGCAAAACAATGACAAGGAAACCAAACCATGACTCAAAACTAAACGGAACAAAACAAAAAACTAAACAGAACGTGACTGTCACATTACCTTTTTATTTACCACTGGGGTGGGACAGGTCAAAATGACCACTTTAAGGGGACAAGCCAGAAATTTGATGTCTTTAAAGGGGTCATCGGATGCAAAATTAACTTTATATCATGTTTGCATATAAATGTGTCTTTGCAGTGAGTGGACACAAACACCATACAATGAAAAAAATGGCGTGGCGCTCTCATGAACTTACTCAGAGGCCCACACAGAAGAAAATGAATAGTTGAATAAGGTCTTTTTTTTTTTTTCGCGCACAAAAAATATTCTCGTCACTTGATAAACTTCAGGTTGAGCCACTGTAGTCACCTGGACTATTTTAACAATGTCTTTACTAACTTTTCTTAGGCCGGCAGATGCAGCCTATGGAGGAGTGATCCAGCTCTCAGATTTCATCAAAAATATCTTAATTTGTGTTGCGAAGATGAACGAAGGTCTTACGGGGTTGGAACAACATGAGGGTGAGTAAATACTGACAGAATTTTCATTTTTGGGTGAACTAACCCTTTAAAACTCAATACTTTTGATGGCAAGTAAATTTGTATTTCTAAATAATTTCTTCACGATAATTTGTAAAGGCTTATCTAGCATTTGTGTCTTTAATGCTTTTTTAAAAAGTAATGGCACACCACAGTGTACACTATTCTATATTTTGAAGGAAGGAGAGTGAGGTAGAGTTGTTTGCTAAGTTCTGACCCCTTACCTTTCTGTCCTCCTCATCAGAAGATTCATCGAAGTCCTCTTCAACGTCGGACTCAAAACGAGCAATGGGCACAGTCCGTGTTGGAGACAAAGAGTTGGTCAAGCCATATGCCATTTTTCCCTCATCCAAGTGGTTTAAAGCATATAGTTCTATGTCTCTTTCCACTCCTCCCTCATTATTGTCAGGAGGTTTCTTTCCTAGAATCTGTCCCACCATACTGGCGACGAAGGCTTTGAGCCAATCTATACCCCTGGTGATGCGACCAATGGCGATCTGAAGGTTGTTCATCTCACCATCGTCATCTCCTCCAGACAGGTTATCCCCGCTGAAGGAGCTGAGCAGCAGGGCCAGGAACAGATTCAGCACCTGAGAAGTACAGGTAACAATGAGCTTGGCAGGATATAGAAGACGTTTCTGTAGCTAGTAGTAGAGTGTGGTGCTAACAATGCCAAGATCAAGAGGTTCACAGTCACACACATGAAAAAAATGCATAGTCACTTTGGATAAAAGGTGTTCTACTAAGTACTAAAGATGCTTGCCATGAGGGGTTGACTAATTTAGAGACTGCAGAAGTTGAATTTGAGGAAACCACTTGAAACATTTGTTGTGTTGAGCTATTTCAATTACTTTGGTTCGATTTCATCATTGCAAAGAGCTGAAAGTCTGTAAGTTTTTCTAATAAACCTGGTTTGCAATGGGGGTAGAATAATTTCGATTACAACTGTATATCCAAATCAATGGCGGCTGCTGGTCTTTCAAAGAGGGGAAGCTCCTTTTCATTATTTCATTTATAAATAATATACATCATTATTTACTTTTTATATGTATGTATGTTTTATATGTATGCACACACCGTGTGTGTGTGTGTGTGTGCATAAACCGTTTTCTTAATTCATTTATGAATAATATATTTTATTATAGTTTTTTTTTTTGGCTGCTGATAGATAAATACATTGAAATCAGGTCGACAATATTAGCACTGTCTGTCGTGCAGTTTGCTAGCTGGCTAGTTGCCATGAATGAATGAACAAAATATAAAAAAAAAAGGTATTAAACTCGACGGAGGAAATGTGGGTATTAGGTTAAACTGAAACAAGGAACGTGGTGTATAATTGTGTGAAATGTATGATGAAAATTGGCAAGCAATTTCGCCAAAGAAAATACCAAGAAATAGGCTGAGGCAGTTTATCTTTCGACTATACTTGAATCCGCGACGGGACTGACTGACTTTTTACAGTACTAAATCGCTGTCAATCAAAAGACCCTCCAATCATCACGCGGAAGCCCGGAGTCCGGGCCAGCCCGCTCCTCATTCACCCCCAGAGACGATGAGCGTCCGTGGGCGGAACATAATCACAGCATTTATCCAATGACCGTCTAGTTTCGAAGCACTGAAAAAAACTGTTCAAAGCAGCTCCACTGAAGTCAATGGACGCTCGGCTTCAACACTATGCACTGTGGCGCCTCGGGAATGTATGAAAAGGAAATGTCAGCCGGCCTGCTATAGCTGATTCTGAACGAACTCGTCTTCGAGACGAACGTGTTCTAACGCATTTTTAGTCAATAAAATGTAAACACAATTGTACACAAGTGACCATTAATTTTTTGACATTATAGGGGAAGCTAATATTTATTATTTGCAACTGTCTTGGATTTAGTACCACATCTGGAAGTGGCCCAAATCAGAATCCATGTGGTTTGTGTGTTCACACTGTCATGACAAAAACCGCACATACTGTATTTGAGCAAAACAATCAGATTTGGGCCACATTTACCTGCAGTCTGAATGTAGCCTCAGTAATAAAAGCTAGTTTCATAAATAGTCGGTTTCCAAGGCAGGTTTATCAGGATTAGGTTGGCTCTGTTGTTATGAAGTTTCATTAAACACTATCTTGTCTGGAAGCCTGAGGCAGGGATGCTATCTTTAGGATCGAAGCACACTAGATATAGCACATAATTACAGCAGCCATGGCTGTTCTCATTTACACAGGCTGAGAAATATCAATAAAATAAGAGAGATCAGACGGGTATAAAGGCAGAATGTTGTTGGTTCATCTATGATTACAAATCTTAGTTCATGAACATAGGAAAATAATTAAAACCAGGCATACTTTTATGAAGATAAATTATATCATTCCAAGAAAAAAGATGTCAGGCTTATTTTATGAGAATTATTTTTAACCCCATCAGTTTTTTTTCTGATGTCACAGTATGGTTTATTTTGTAATATTACCTATTCCACTGATGCAGTACTTAAAATATTTTTTAAACTTAATTTGTCAGGATATGTGGGTGTATTTAAAGCTCCAAAACAAGAATACATCATTACCAATTTATTTTGCTTAGTCAAGTTACCTAATACTATATTAATCATAATAGTGTCATGATACTATATTAATACCGATCACACATTATTTGGCACTCAGTCACATCCTAGTGCAAAATGCCCAGACCATTTGACAACATATCAGCCTGATGTATGAAGTACATCAAGCTTCCTGAGAAACACACCAGTAGAAGCAGGTGCTGTGATTTTCACATTGCACATCAGAGTTGCATGCCAAATGAGGCCACTGATATTTGGTTTCCCGTGTTACCCTCCTCTAGCAACTTTTCATCCAGGCCACTAAACTTAGAGTGCAGATGCAACTCATGCCAGTTCTCAATGCTCTATGATTTGTTTGCACTCCATCATGTGGAGTATTCTGCCCATTTTGCTTCAGGACCCTCTGGTTTTTCACATTTAGGATTAGGGTATGTCCCTCTGTCTGTTCTCATTGGCATCTAACAATATTTTTGATATGGTAAAGCTTGAGGCACATCCTTTGACACCAGCAACAAACCGAACATCCAAAACAATGCTGTGTGCTGGGCTAACCAAACTGTGACAGGCAACATCACGACTATGACAATAAAAAACTGGTATGCTTGAGCTTTCTGTCCTTTTTAGGGTTGCATCTTTTGACATTATGTCCCGTTTTTTGGTCTGTTTGCATGTCTTTGGTCCGTGTTACATTCATATTTCATTCGAACCGTACCAGAGTTGGTTTGGAAGCGGAACGAGACCCATCTTTTCAGCGGATTCTGCGCACCAGGCAGCGTTCACACTTATTCAAATAAACGCACCAGGGTTCATTCTAATCGAACCAAACATGCCAAGTGTGAACACACCCTAAATTTGCAACTACATACTGTCATTTAAAGTTATGGGTCAGTAAGATTTTTTTAAAAGAAGGTAGTCATTTTATTCAGAAAGAATTCATTAAATTGATCAAAAGTGGCAGTAAAGATATTTTTAATGTTGCAAAAGATTTCTGTTTCAAATAAATGCTGTTCTTTTAAACTTTCTATTCATCAAATCATTCTGAAAAAAAGTATTGGTTTCCAAAAAAATATTAAACAGCTCAACTGTTTTAAACTTTGATCATATTAAGAAATGTTTCTTGAGAAAATTCAGCTTTGCACAACAGTTAATTTAATTGGTAATAATATTTCACATTATTACTATTTTTTGATAAAGTAAATGCTGCCTTGGTGAGCATAAGAGACTTATTGAGACTTATTGTTGAGAAACAACAATTTTTGAAATCTCACCAACCCCAAACTTTTGAACGGTTGTATATTGTCAACTTTCAATGACCTTGAGCTGCGACACGGATCTTCGGCTTCTATCGCTGTTTCTTAGCTGTCCGTGTTTGTTTCTTGTGCGCCAAGACATTCACTTGAGCTGGGTCTTAGCACACAGCAAAGATCAAAACCGTTGTTTGCTGGCTCGAGTCATACTATATAAATAGAGGACAACACATGTAGCTGTGGCTTGCAATACCTGTTTGTCCAGAAGACAAGTGCAGTAGAGGGTAAATGCGAGAAGAGTGTGTGTGTGTGTGTGTGTGTGTGTGTGTGTGTGTGTGTGTGTGTGTGTGTGTGTGTGTGTGTGTGTGTGTGTGTGTGTGTGTGTGTGTGTGAAATGTATGTTAGCCATGGGTCGTGTTGAGTAATAATAGGTTTGCTAGCTCGCTAAGACAGGCCATTTCCTTTTCTCTCTATGTATAACCTAAGAGGAAGTGTATTCAGTCAGCAGCTCCAATATGGTAATTATGTGCACAGCTGCTAGCAGCTCATCTGCATCTCCTTGTTCTGTAACAACACATGTAGCAAGTTAGCAGGCCAGTTCACTTAAAAAGCCAAGTCAAGTCAAATTAATTTGTATAGAGCTTTTCACAACATACATTAATTCGAAGCCGCTTTACAATTACCTGCCTACTTCCACCAGAGTAGCGGTGTCTTTCACCATTTTCAAGAAACCGCTAAAGACAACTCTTTCGTGAACACTTGACCCATTAAAACGAACACACTACTGTATCTTCACTTTAAAAAAATCCTTGCTGCATGCACTGTGCTAAACTAAGTGAGAATTATCTCAGCACTTAATCTATTGTTGCCCTTTTGTTGGGTAAATTGCTTTGATTGTTTTCCCTCTTTTGTAAGTTATTGTGGATAATAAGCGTTATGTAGATGTAGAGCTGGGTGATAATATAGTTTACATTTTGTGACGACGCAAGCAATCAAGCAGATTAGTTATATAGTATGTATCGCTTTATGAGAATGTACTGTATGTATGCGGATGTAGTTTAAAATATACCATACTGTTACGTCAGCATGTATGTGTAACATTGGGTCATGTCTTTAATTTTGTAATTCATGCTCACTCTCTTGAGCTGTGTTCAAAAACATCCCCTTTACAATCATTCATTATTTCCTACATTACTTTATTAATGTAGTCCACTTGAAGGAGTGAGTGAAAATGACACTGAGTGCACTGGAAGGACTGCCGCTTTTGCATAGTTTGTGCTTGCTGTAATTCTGTTTAATAATCATTTGAAACTTAGCAAACTGACAGCTCCAGTAGTAATGAGAATATTTATCTTGAACTCTGTTAAGGGCTGCATTTACCTCCACTTTCACCTGCAAACTTCCCTAAGCACTTCTCCTTGGGGGAATCCCTGCCAACATTTTGAAGTTTATTTTGGACATCCCCTCGACCCCTCGATTTTGACCAAAAGAGCGAGTCAACTCAATATGTACACTATACAGGCAGACACATAGACAACAACGCAACATGACTTTGACAGCAGATCGCGCTTAATTTTCTCCACCCCACACAACTCTAGTGTATGATATTGGAGTTATTTTGATAAACGCATAATACCTCTAGCATAATACCTCTAGCTACCTACACAGTTTTAGTTTATTGTATTGTTATCGTTTTCATTTGTGTATTTTTTTATTTGGTCTCCAACAGCCCAGGCATTCACACAGGCCTATAAAATGGTGCGTAAAAGGGAAAAAATGGGGAAAAAAATGTAAATCAGCTCCATTGCGGACTCTAAGTGATCAAGGGCTTAGGGCGTTCCATTTAAACACATTGCAAGGGTTCCGCCAGGAGTGTGCACTCATGCAACGTTAGCGAGGGAAAGGGCATAAAAAATTTGACTTAAATGCAGTCATGGAAAATAGCATGAATAAACCTTAATTAAACACTTTATTAATCAATTAAAAAAGAAATGTTTACCTGTAATATATATTGTTGTACCCACATTGGAGCGGCGGTTTGGAAAATGGATGGATGATTCAGCTGTGGTGCATTATGGGATTGAATGAGTGCACTCGATAACGTTCACTATAGTTTTGGACACAACTACAAATGGCTGTCCCTTCAAATAGTGCCCTGTTCAAGGGTATAGGGGACACAGCCTTAGGCTTAGTGGTTTCTTACTCAGTATTTTTGTTTAATTTTTTACTCAGTATAGTTTACCTATACAATATCTAAACATTCTTAAATCAAGATACATTTTCCTTGAGATGCAAAATGTATCAAATTTTATTAAAGTTTATGCTTAAAACAAGATAATAAATATCTGTCCGTAGGGTAAGAAAATAAACTTAATTCAATGGGGAAACAAGATTATGTTTCCTATTTTTTTTTCTTGTTTTACGCATAAACTCACTTCATTTTAATACATTTGTCAGAAAACAAGACTTAATATATTAAGACATACTCCTTCTCAAGTAAATGTATCTGGATTTAAAAATATTTAGGTATTTGTACTGGAAAACAAGATAAAAGTACTAGGTAAGAAAATCCTTTTTTGCTAGGTAAGAAAATCTTTATAATAACCTTGATTAAAGATTATAATAAATAAATCTGATTTCAGCATTTATTTCTCATTTAAGAGACATTTAAAGATTTTTTCCCATTGAAATTCAGCAAACGGTTGTACACTATAGACTGCCCTGCATATGAAAGTTGAAATGTTATGACTTATTAACAGCTGGTTACACAGAGGAATCAGATGCTGATGTGCCACCTGAATGTCAACAACAGCCGGCCGGCCATCAGCTGTGCTGAAAATCCTTTGGGTTTGGCTTGGTTGCTATGCTAAAGCTTCAGATCAGGACAGCTTCAGGCTGACAGTTATAAAGATTAACAGCTTAGCAGTGGCAGCAGATGCAATAATAATAATAATGATGTTCCCTCTCAGTGCAAAGGAAAATAGTAGCATATCAGAGCAGTGCTGTACTGGAAACTTTCTTGCACATGCAATGTCAGAGATACGCTGCTGTCTTTTTACAGAACACTTCTAAATGATGATTCGCCAAATCAGCAAGGTTCAGTGCTTTTCTGCCAGAATTGATTCTTATCATGTTTGTACAATCTCCGCTTTACTTACCACAAGGTTTCCAATAACCATGACCATCATGAAGACTATCAAACACATGTTTGCTCCCGCCACCTCCATGCAGTCCCACATGGTCTCGATCCACTCTCCACACAAGATTCGGAAGACGATGAGAAAAGAGTGGAAGAAGTCGTTCATGTGCCAGCGGGGAAGCTCGCAGTCCTGAGAGATTTTACAAACACAGTCCTTGTAGCTCTTGCCAAAGAGCTGCATGCCCACCACAGCGAAGATGAAGACGATGATGGCCAGGACAAGCGTTAGGTTCCCCAGGGCACCCACTGAGTTGCCGATGATCTTGATCAGCATGCTAAGGGTGGGCCAAGATTTGGCGAGTTTGAAGACACGTAGCTACTTCCAGCACATCCGTCAGAGATGGGCACAAACATACACATAGAGACACAATTACATACAAAGTTAAACCACACAGCATTTTTATGTGGGGTTGGAGTATTTCATGAATTTTAACAGGTTAAAGAGGATATCACTCACACAAACCATAAATAATAATAATAATAATAATAATTCATTACATTTATATAGCGCTTTTCTCTGCACTCAAAGCGCTCTACTTCTATAATTCAATGTTAGGCTGCATAGATTAGGTCAGCCGGAACTGGGAACACTTCCCTTAAATCCTGATGTACTCGTTACATCATCATAAGAAGAATGGCATCTACGCTAATTTTAGTGTCTTTGTTTATCCCGAGGTTTTCCCGCAGCCGACCGGATCCAGGCCGTATACAGATCTGACTAGGAGCTTTGCCTGGACCCGATGACAACGCAGTGCTGAAGTGCCAACTAGCCTCTCCCTATGGAGGATCCCTTTCCCACTCTACAGATAAAATGTTGTGATTCCGGTTCGCGTACCCACCCCGAAGTGATAAAATAAAACAAAATTCTGTATCAAATTACAGTTACTGTAAATCCGGCCTCTAGTTCATAAACGCCAGAGGAGAACTGGCCCCCGACTGAGCCTGGGTTCTCCCAAGGTTTTTTTTTTCTCCATTAGGTCACCTGATGGAGTTTTAGGACACCAGTAGGTCACTTGATGGAGTTTTTCGGTTCCTTGCCACTGTTGCCTTTGGCTTGCTCAGTTGGGGATATTCAAAATAATTAACCAAGCATTAATACCATTGATCAGCTCTACCAAACGTGGATGTTTTTTCACTAAGAAACAAACATTGTTATGTTATTTGATTGATATTGTGAAGCTGCTTTGATGCAATTTATATTGTGAAAAGCGCTATATAAATACACTTGACTTGACTACATAGAAGGGGGAATCTCCTCAACCACCACCAATGTGCAGCATCCACCTGGATGATGCGACGGCAGCCATATTGCGCCAGAACGCCCACCACACACCAGCTTACTGGTGGAGAGGAGACAGAGTGATGAAGCCAATTGGTATATATATATATATATATATATGGGGATTATTAGGAGGCCATGATGGACAGAGGCCACTGGGCAAATTTGCCCAGGATGCCAGGGTTACACCCTTACTCTTTCGAAAGACATCCTGGGATTTTTTGTGACCACAGAGAGTCAAGGGACAGTGCTCTTTAACAGTATAGTGTCCCCATTACTATACTGGGGCGTTAGGACCCACACAGACCACAGGGTGAGCACCCCCTACTGGCCTCACTAACACCTCTTCCAGCAGCAACCTGGTTTTCACAGAAGGTCTCCCATCCAGGTACTAACCAGGCTCAGCCCTGCTTAGCTTCAGTGGGCAACCAGTCTTGGGCTACAGGGTGATATGGCTGCTGGCCATAAATGAATGAAACAGATCGAGGGGGTGAGATTCAGACTTACCAAACGGAAGGATCTGAGAACGGACAATCCCTGAACATTGGCCAGACCCAACTCTACCAGACTGAGTGTGACAATGATGCTGTCAAAAATGTTCCAGCCCACTTGGAAGTAGTAGTAGGGGTCCAAAGCAATAAGCTTGAACACCATTTCAGCTGTGAAGATTCCTGTAAATACCTTGAAGAATAAGAATATTAACATTTTAATCTTCTGTGAAATAAGAATGGAAACATAAACGGTCAATTTCAAGGTACACTATGTAGCTCTTGGTGCTCTAGTGGTTAATAAACAAAACTACAAGTATATGGCGAGTCACGCAGGTACTACGGTTGTTGTCCCACTCGGTCTAAAATAGTCTGAAAATAAACACTTATTATAGGCGTACAGTAGTCATTCAGGATAAGACAAAAACACGGGTTGGAAGATGGATTCATGATGGACTCGCTCATTAAATACATTTTGAACAAAAAAGTTACATAGTGTACCTTTAAAGGGATACTCCACCCAAAAATTCAAAGTTCTCTTATCATTTAATCAACCTCGTGACAAGAAATGATAGGTGTGTGAAAAAGTACTATTTTAAACTTTTTAAACAATAAACAATCGCTTCAGGCAAACTGTCAACAATGGGATGACATGAGGGTGAGTGCCGGTAAATGATGCGAGAATTTTCCTTTTGGGGCAGAGTATCACTTAAATACTATTAATGACCTGATAATCATACTTCGCTGTTATTAACAGTTGCTTTGTCCTGATGCTAATGCCTACACTTAAATGACTTTACTAAAATATGAAAGCTTTTGTGTAGAGCTGTGCAAAGATGTCTGATTTCTCAGGTGAGCCCAGAAAAGGAAGATACACACATTCAACCTGTTACAGTTTCTGTTCACAGTGATTCTGATCTTATTGATTTAAGGTTCCACGCTAGTTCAAGCTGCAAAAAAATGCTGGTCAACCAGCATTGCCCTGGTTAAGGTAGTTAAGATGACTGGTAGGGACATCAGCATAGGGACCAGCATCCAAAACACAGCTCTGCATTATAATATATGTTCTATCTGACATACAGTAAGCATAGATTTTCAACCAGGTAAATCCTCAAGATTAATATTTCTACAGAGTTTTGACAGTAATCCATAAGTATTGATGTAACACTAACCAAGTTGCCCACTGAGAGAACATGTTCGAAATCCGGACTCATTGGGTAGTGCTCCATGGCCATGAAAAGTGTGTTGAGCACAATGCAGATGGTGATGCCTAGATCAACAAATGGGTCCATCACTACAAAATGAACCCACTTCTTAAAGATGATCCAGGGAGCCCAGCAGTCCCATTTAAGGAAAATATCAGCGAATTTATACCAGCCTGGGGGACAAGGTCTCTGAGCATCTTCAAAATCTGGTGAGACACAGAAATAGAGAAAGAGATATTGAAACCTTTTCGTTTACAGTGAGCGGTAATAGCATTAAGAGCAATGAATGAACACCAGAAGAGTGACAGCAACAAGCTCTGCCAGTCTAAAGTCAGTCCATGGCTCTGAAATAGCCCAAAGATTAGCACCACTGTGATTAAGTTAACAGGTTTTATCTCTACACATAATGTGACCTTTGCTTGGTATAAATCTCTAGCTCCAGACAATAGACACACTAAAACAGTTCTGTCACACCATGGCACACTAATCTAGAAAATTGCACTTTATATTAAAATTCCAGAACATAGGGCCTCATTTATAAAAAGTGTATGATTTTACACTCTAAATTCAAATCTGAGCATACGCTAAAATCCACACCAATGTCACGTTAGTGTCTAAGCAGACAAAAAGCCCTTTTCCTTGTGGCAGAGAGTCGGAGTACTGCAGGTATCTGGAACTCTAAGCAATTCTTGCCACTCATCGTTCTCAAGTAAAGGATTTGAACGTTGACTGGTGATCTTATATGTTAATGACATTAATTAGGTGTCATTTACAAGCCAAAGATGTGAAACCATTCAGCTGCGCACAATTTCAAAGTAATTTACAATTCACATCTTTAAGAGAGGCGTACGCATGTTTTTGTGAGTACGTTCGTTCTCAGAATCACACGTACGCACATTGGAGAAATAATCGTAAGAACAAGGACGGTTTCTACGCAACATTTTATAAACGAAGCCCCTAGAAAATGCCTGTGGGTATTTAGCATGTCTTTGATGTTTTAACCAGATCATTACAGAATGTCTTGCAAACCATACCTTCCCAAAACTAAAAATACAAAAAATGTATTTCATGGTTATAAATTTATTAATTTTTTGAGCCAGTGCAGTGATGGTAATATTAATAACTTTATAGCACAATTTTGTTTACTTTTGTATAAAAAAAACGTTTTGGTACTGTGTTGGGACATCACTTGATGTTCAACATAAAGCCCTGACATTCTGGGACATCTGGAGAAGCACAATAAATGGAAAAACTTTAAAGGCTCCTAGACATGCTCCTCAGTGACAATAGCTACTTAATGAGGTATCCGAAGGAACATCCTTTTAATTTTCAGTTAATAAACTCTCAAGAAGTTTCTTCAAGCTAGTACCCTCCATATTGGCAGTGAGCACACTGATGGCACTAGCTGTTCTCTTGGAGAGTTTAGGCTGGTCCAGGTACTGCATGCTGTGTTTGGAGCTCATGGACTTGTCACCCTCTTCAGGCGGATCTCTTGTGAATTTCTCTTGTGATAACTGGAGGATAAATGAAACAGTATGCATGTCAAAACGGATGTCAAATAAAAGCTTTTTCAACAATCTAGAAATGCTAATTTTCTAATTTACAATTTCTAAATGACTCGAATACAAACTTCTATTTAGCATTCAGTTATTGCTGTATAATGAGCACGATGGCATGCATCAAAACGTCATTAAGATCATATGAAACATACAGTATGTTGAAACTTTTGACTGGTTGTGTGTAAATAGTACAGTAAGCAGGGGTGTAAAAGTAATTGTACTTACGTTTAAGTACATATACTGTCAAAAATGTTAGTCAAATTAAAATTGTATGTATCTACCAAAAATACTTGAGTAATGGTAAAATAGTATCTATGTTTAAACTTTTTAAAAGCGGAAAACAACAACAAGAAGCGACACAGCAGATTAAAAATCCTGTAACCTATTAGCTGAATATTTTGATCAAATATTTTCAGCAGATTATTATACAGTGGTATATACTATCAGTACTATATACCCAAAAATTTTAGTTCTGTCATCATTTACTCACCCTAATTTTTCAGTCACAAAATACTTTATTTTTAAATAATTGTGAAACAATGTAAGTCATATGACACATGATAAATCAGCGTTTTTGAAGGAATCTTTTTTGAATGAATGATTCAATGACAGATACATTTTTTAACAGTCAATTGTTGCCACCTGGTATAATTGTTATTTGAAGTGCCAAGTTACTTTCAAAAGGTAATTTGCTCTATTTTGATCACTTCTGTAGACAATAGTGTTTTTATCCGAACTATAAACTTTTATATCAGGACTTCTGTAATGATAAGAATATTGGTAACACAGAAATAACAATACTGAAAAGTTTGAATGTTCCGGTGTGATTTTTCCAAAGGTTTAATAGACACAGGTGAATCATTGTCATTTAGGAATGAGACTACAGTTTATAAGAAATTAAGGGAACTGAAATGTAGTAAAGCGACAGGTTTAGATAATATTCCAGCAAGGTTTATTAAAGATTCAGCTAATTTTATAATCCCTGTGGTTACATTTTAAAGCTCTCTATTGGCCAAGCTAAGGTACCTGATGAATTTAAACAAGCAAGAGTTTTTCCCCTTTTTAAGAAAGGGAGTAGGTTTGAGTGTAACAATTATAGGCCTGTGTCAATTCTTCCTTATCCAAAGTGTTTTTGAAAGGATATAGTGGCTCTACAAAACGAGTTAAAAGTAAATTATAAACTACTCAGAACAAGTTGTGTAGAATTATTCTGAGGCTTCATTCTCGAATACAATTGAATAATAATAATTTTAGGGAAATAGGGTTTTTATAAGTGGACAAAAGGTAAATTTTTCTTAAGTTTATGATGGTGTATAAAATACTACAGAGAAATGTTCCAAAATACTTGTATGACTACTATGTTTTCGTAAGAGATGTTCATGTTTTTTCTACAAGGGCAAGGATAAATAATATATACTTGTGTCAGTTAAAGAGTTTAATTGGGAAGAATTCTTTTTTGTATTCTAGCGCTGTTGTTTGGAATGAATTGCCTGATTGCTTAAAACAAATTCAAGAAGAAGGTCCTTTTAGATGAGAAGTTAAGAAATGGCTTTTTAAACTATGTTTCTAGAAGTTATTATCTGATATGTTGATGCGTGTTGTTTTGACTTCATTCCCATTATGAACTGCTCGTCCATTTTCTTAATACAGAGGACCACAATGGAAATAAGTCTGTGGCTTTTTTGTGTATCTTATCCTCGACAGTTTAAAAAAAAATGTGTATGATTTGGTCTTTTGGGCTTGATTGTACTTGTTTTAAATTTTAATTGTCAAATAAAATAAAAAAAATAAAAAAATACTTGAAATTGTAATAGAGTAAAAAGTATTATTTTTACAACATAAATTTAACTGAGTAAAAGTACTTGAGCAAAAGTACCAACAAAGGACCTTGCTGGAAATTAACATTTGACTTCCCCCTCTTCCCCTCTCTCAGGGACATCTAAAACTCACACAAGAATATATATGGGTTAATGTGAATGATGAGTATTATGTTTAGTATCATTTAAAATGTCTCAGAGTGAGTGGTACAAATGTTTCATTTCCAAATAAGTAAAACAAAAGGAAATAAGGTTTTTAGAAGTTAAGAGAAACTTGCACACAAAAGAAGATAGGCAAATGGTCTTCCTACCCCCCAAAAAAAGGTGTAACCTCTGAATGCAAATGACCATTGTTAGCATGTTTCCATGTGAAAGAGGCTCTGGGTATTTAATGGAACGCAGCCTTAGGGATCGGGGCCTTCTTTACTTCAGATGAGCCCGTGAGGCTGAGAGCGGCCGAGACTCTCAGAGCTCATGTATTTCCTAATGTCGGGTTCGCATCTCTTCTCTTTATTCTAGAGCATTCGATGTTACTGTATTGATTATCTTTGAATTGATTATGAAATTGGCATGATTCATTTACCTGACATTAGGGCTGTAACGATACGCGATATAAAATCGAAATCGCGATACTCAGGTCCACGATCCTGTATCGCGATGTGAGAAGGCAGAATCACGACACCCCTTCCACCTCCCAGTCTTCCTTCCCATCCAGATCCAATGCTACCACATCTTTAAATTACTTAGTATTATTTGAAGTTAACATTATAAAATACGTAGACCTACACCACAAAACTAGTTGAGGGTAAATTATTTAAAATTTGGCAATTTCAACGTTATGGACTTGAAATTTGCAGCCAAAACTTGAAATATAAATTCTCAGAAAATGCATTTAATACCAATATATTGACACTTCTGTTTATATATCCATAGCCTACTCCCTTAAAAAAGTCCAGTACATGTCCAGACATTAGAAAAATATAAGTCTACACATGCTTTTTATTTTTAATATGAGGGAAATACACACGCGTACACGGACGCGACACAAAACATCTTTAATTTTTAGGTGGCAAAAAAAAAAATTTTTTTTTTACACTGTTACACTGTACATACCAAAAGTAATACTAGGCTACCCACCGGATGAAGGGTTGGCTCTCCCCAGAACATAAAATATTCATTTTTTTTATTTTTCGTGTTCGCATTTAAGAGGAAAAACAATGTCGTGACAGTTCTCTGGAAGCAGCACTGTGCTTTCTGTTTGAGGTCTCTGAAAGTTTTAAAGACTTTCTTTAAATTGAATTTCATTTTGTATTAATTGTATCTCAATTTTAATAAATGTTTCATCAACCAATTGCCTGGATTTAATAAATAAGAAGTAAATAGCAGACAGATAATCACGACATGGAGGTGAAGGCGTGTGAACTGGAGCTCGTCTCATATGAACCGAAACCCAGTGTATAAGCCTATAGACCTGAGAAGTATATCTATATTGAAATGTCTACTTTTAAACAGAACAATTCAAAACGAAAGAAAACAGACTGCTCTCTGCTTATGTAATCCGTATGAAAAGTGCATTTATCTGGCGCGTTCACTGCGAAGATCGCGAGTCAGCATCGCTTCTTCTTTGCAGCTGACACTGACAGAAAACACTTTATTAATAAACAATCAAAATGTCTCCTTGCTATATTTGACATATTCATAATCATTACTTTTGCCGGTTCTTTGTGTCAGCTTTTAGGTGCTTTATTGGCAGTGCCACCCTTACGTTACATGAACGCGTCACCACCGCATCAGCACCGAAAACGTGAAGAAACATGGAAAACAACCCAGAGATTGCGGACCCTCCCAATACATTTCAGTCAGCAGTATGGCAACATTTCGGCTACACGGTGGAGAACAAGGATGGCAATCGTGTAGTCTACAAGACCCACACAATTTGCCGTAAGTGTTTTAATAAGCTTCCTTAATTGACCGGCAACACGTCCAACATGCAGATGCATATCCTACGGCACGATCCCGAAATCAATTTAGTTGGAGCACAGAAAACAACCCAAAAGCAGCAGCCAACACTGCCTAGTTTAGTTTAATAATTTGCATAGTTATTATTGTTTTTTGGTGTTCAGATTATACAGGTTTTTCCAAATGTTATTTAATAAAAATACCGGTATATTTTTTTTCTCTCAAAATCTCTTTTTTTCACCCCAAGCCCCGTCCCTGTGATAGAATCGCGATACAAATCGAATCGTGGGTCAAAAATCGTGATACGAACCGAATCGTGGGTTTGGTGTATCGTTACAGCCCTACCTGACATAATAAATTGTAAACATGTAAACTTTCTGATTATTTTCATTAAAGAGTTAAAAAGAACAGTCAAACATTCACTCACATTTAATGATGCACCGATATCATTAAAAACTTTTCATTTATGGAGTCAGATGAAATAATGAGTTAATACGCATGAGAAAATGTATTGCATTTCATCAAAAATCCCTTTGCCATGAGAAAAGACGGAACACGCGTGAGACCTTCCCCGCTAATCGAATGCCGCCATCGAATGCCGCCAATATCTAAATCGATATTTAGACGGCCTTACAGAACTCAAGTATTACAGATTCTAATACTAAACATTTAGTTAAAATACTCCTTATCTGAAAGCTTTACATCACCTCTCTGTCAGAGGAGGCTCTGTTGATGATGAGGCGAGGCACAATTCGGCCATTACAGTCCTTTATGGCATCATCACCGTCAAGACTGTGCAGGGAACCTGTCCTGTTTGACCCTCGACTTTGAGTTGTCTGGCTGGCCAGAGATGCTTTACTGCCTACCTGTAATTTGTGATATAAATAAACCACTATATAACAACATACCAGTGTGACGTGTATCAATATAAATCAATAAATAATGAGTGTTTTGGAGTTTTGATATGCATTACACATTATCAACTGAATCTGTTCATTTTAAATAATGTAACCATATTTTAATGTGAAATCATACGGTAGTCACCTGACCTCTTGGTTCCTGAGCTGCTCTAGCAATCTTTGAAACTTCTCTTCTTTCTCAATGGCCTCAGCCAAGGTGGCCGCATTCTGCTCATCATATGCCATCGCAACCACAGCCAAGATCAGATTGATGAGGTAGAAAGAGCCCAGGAAGATGACCACCACAAAGAAGATCATGTATGTCTTCCCAGCAGCACGAAGGGTCTAAACAAGATGGAAAAGATGGAATTTAATTTGCTAACGCTATTCCAACAGATGAACAGACATAAAAACAACTACTGTAGTTAACAGACCAACTGGAAGAGATTCTCCCAATAGTCCTGAGTCATGACTCTGAAGAGGGAGAGAAAGGCCCAGCCAAAGTTGTCATAGCTGGTATAGCCATAATTTGGGTTTCGCCCAGCCTTCATACAAGTGTATCCTTCTGGGCACCTCCTATAAAAACATCAGACAACAAATGTCATTCATGTTTATATTTTCATACATAAATCTGTATTGCCTTTATGTGGCATTACAATTTGCTATCAGAAATTAATGAAAGCACTTGATATTATAGACAGCCTATATTAAATTACAAACTTTTTTAATTACTGCTAAATAGGAATGAAAGCAAACTTACCCAGCATCAGAGCTGTTACCACATATTAAAGCATCTAAACTTTCTTCCAGAAAATATTGGTTCTCTGCAAAGTATAACAAGTATACCAATTTTATAATAGACAAATGGTACGTTCAAGTCATATCGAAAAGATTGTATTTACGAGTTGAATGCACATGAACACCAACACGAAGTCGTAAATACGAGTGGGAAGCTCGGGATTTTATTTAGGCCTCAGAGTGCATGACTGTTGTGATGGTTTTTTTTTTGAAGAGGTGCATCAATGTTTGGTGAAGATCTTGTATTGACAGTGCAAGAGTCCAGCACTCTGTAAAGTCTCCTCCAGCACATCCCAAAGACTTTCAGTGAGTTTAAGCTCTGGACTCAGAGGAGCCGATTCATGTGTGAAAATGATTCTTCATGCTCCTAACCATTCTTTCACAGTTTGAGCCTGATGGATCTTGACAGTAATCCTGAAATATGGCCATGATGTGTCTTCCTTCATGTTTTTTTTTTTAAGAAATGAAAAGCTACACTCCAACTAGGGTTAAAAGAACTGTTGCCAAACATATAACATGCTAAAAAAAAATCATAATATTCACTGCAATAATGATCCAATCATTGACTCTTAAGCATTTGCCTATTTAAATCCAAACAGCGACTTTTTTTTTGGCCGGGCAGTGTATAACAATATAATATGTATCAATCAAGTTTACAGTGGCTTCATAAATTAATAAAAAATGTTAAAACATAAAGCACACTGGATGTACATTCTTTGTTTAAAGAGAAGCAAAGTTTAGAAGTAAAGTTTAAAAACCTTGCTGTATTTTTGTGTAGTTAATAAAGAGAACGTACACCGCCACCTTGCTCTGACGAAAGTATCTTGAACATACCTGACGTCGAAAACACAACTTCCCAACTCGTAAATACAAACTTGCCAGGAGGACTTGAATGCACTAAAAGTTTATAGCAAACGATATATTTACATTTTGATTGAAAAAAAAAAAAACGGTGACTTGCAAAAATAATCATTATATTTAACTAATATTTCACACATTTTGTCACAAAACACAGCTCAAATTGCAATAAAAACAGTACAACACAGTTGTAAAAAAATTTATGCCAAAGCCATTCTAATACTTTTCACATTTACAAAATTATTATTATCATTATTATTGTCCTGGAATTACAAGTACAGCTAGTACTAATTGTAGTACTAACTATGTGATGACTTAGTTGAGTTAAAATTGGAAATATTTAATAATCTTGACCTGAATTCACCTTCATTGGCTATGTATGCATTGAAATCGAAAGTATCTGTGACGTTGAGGGTGGTGTCATTGACCATGGTGGAGTTGTAGACATCAAAGATGGTGCTGTTGGGAATGGGCCAACGGATGCACTTATGACGTAGATTTCCCATGAACAGCTGCAGGCCAATGAGGGCAAATACAGCCAGTGCAAAGACAGTCAAAATCATTACGTCTACCATCTTCTTGACTGACTGAATCAAAGCCCCGACAATGGTTTTCAAACCTGAGCGGAAAGTACAAGGAGAGATTGAAACAAAATTAACAATTCTTTTTTGGTGTAGATTTATGCATTATTCAGACATAGGGTGAAAAAAAAACAATGCAATGCAAAGGTGTTATCATTAAAACTGTAAATAAATGTAGTTGCATCCAAAGACATTAAAGAAAATACCAATGAAAACGTTTGCGCTTGTGTGGTTTTGTGCTTTTCCATTTGTGTGAGCATTACATACAATTATTACATACCAGGGATAACTGTGATTGTTTTGAGAGCTCGAAGCACACGAAACGTCCTCAGTGCTGACACATTACCAAGGTCTACAAACTCTGTGATGTACCTAGAAACAATCAAACCACAAATCAGTGTCTAATAGGCACAACAGACAACACCAGCCACAATATGATTGAAATAAAGAAAACATGACCCACTTTTAATATTGATAATTATATGGTGCTTTTGCATCCTTTTGCAGTCCAAGTAGAACATTTTAGTAACACTTTTTTTAAGGTGACTTATTTACACATTACTACATGTACTTACTTTAGTAATAACAGAAAATTATGCATAATTACAAGTAACTAACCCTAAACCAAACCCTAAAACCTAACCGTAACTAGTTAATTAATATTACTAATTACTTATTTGAGTACGTACAGTGTAACTAACAACGTCACCTTAAAATAAAGTAAAGGGTTTTTTTTATAGAAAAAGCAATCAACAGGCTTCAGCATCTCATATTTTAGTTAAACATTATTTTACAGAATGTATACTCACAGTGTAGTTACCAAAGAAAGCACTGGTAATATAAGGTGACTACATGGGCTAAGGTTAGATTTACTGACAGGTTCAGGGTTAGCACCTAGTCATAACCCAGTTTTTGTAATTGCTATAATAAGTACATATACATGTGAAACAGGACTGTAAAATGAAGTGCCACCCATATTTTGTATTCCACGGTATAAAGAATTATTAGTATAAAGAAAGTTGTACTGGTTTAGAATGAAAAAAATTCAAAAGAGATTATTCCTCTGATCATTTCTTTGTGTGAGCTGTTCCTGGCAGGGGAAAGCGATTGGTTTTTATGTTTTATATATAGAACTGTCGACCAATGTATCCAAGTGGAAGCATTAGCTGACAGTCACTGAGAAGGTGTCTGAAAGATACATTGCAAAACATTAGATCAAAGAAACATTCTTAATACCAGTTGTGTGTGTGTGTGTGTGTGTGTGTGCGTGTGTGTGCGTGTGTGTGCGTGTGTGTGTCTGTGTGTGTGTGTGTGTGTGTGTGTGTGTGTGTGTGTGTGTGTGTGTGTATTTCAATCATAGGCCTATATGTGTGTGTATTGAAGTTAATGTATATATATATTAATTGAAATACTCACGCCATGCTAATCACCATGAAATCAAGCCAGTTCCATGGATCACGAAGGAATGTGAAAGGTCCCATGCAGAAGCCTCGTGACAAAACTTTGATTGTTGCTTCAAAGGTATATATACCAGTAAAAACATACCTACAATAACAAATAAATAAACAAAAATAAATATTTTTCTTTAATTATCATAAGAAAGTGCTTCAGAGTCACAATTATATAGTATTAAAACTGAACTGAATCAGTTGTAAATGACAAGTATACAACATTTTTGGGATATATTTAAGAGACCAATATTAAAAAATGTAATCTAAATAAATAAACCAGCAATGTGTTGTTATTTCATATATATATATTAAAGTTTTAGATTTATTTACTGTCTAATCTTTCATTTCTCCAAAATTATTTGAGAATTCTGCTAGTACGAAGTCATTGCCACTATAAATGTGTGTGTTCACACAAGGTAACTCTTACTCGACTGTTTTACTCCAGGGTGGAGGGTTGCTCATTGTCATGAACACGCAGTTGGACAGGATGGTGATCATGATGAACAAACTAAAATATTTGAAGCACAGTCAAGGTAAATATGCCAAACAACTCATTACTATATCAATCATGATAACCATTACAAAAAAATATGATTGTTATCAAAATTATGGCTTGAGAAGGATATGAATGTATAAGAATTTTGATGGCTCCTCTTCTGACAAGACTAAAAGGACTGATACAAAGCATTGCTGGTTCAGCTGCAAACCTGTAGATTGTGTTTCCCTTGCTTATGACAATAAACGTCTGCAAATGAGAAAGAGTTTAACACAAAGGCAACTTGAAAAAGATTTATAGACACTAGGGGTTGGCGATATACCGGTAGATACGATTAACCGGTAGAAATTTGTCAACCGGTAGAGATTTTGGACTATTATCTCTCATTTATGCTATCGCTGAGTTTGGTTCCGTGAGTTTTCCGTTATTAAAGCCTTTTCAGCATTAATCGTCTTCATCGTGCTCTTTCACACACCATTTAGCAGAGCGTGACAGTTTACTTGTCTTCATTAAGCTTGAGTTTTTTTAGGTTTTTTTTTTTTTTTTTTACTTAGGCTAGTATTAGTTTTTTGTGATATTGAAAATGATGACAAGAATTATGAAATTTCAATGGTATAAAATTTTTTGATATCATAAAAACCTTATTTAAAAGCAAAAATAACTATATTGTGATATATCGTTATATACTCATACCGTGATATATGCTTTTGGTAATATCGCCCACCCCAGACGAACACAGGTTTAGGTTTCAATAAAGGGCAATCTATTTAACATTTCTGGGTGTGAGACTGACTTTCTGTGCTTTATAGAAGGGGTCTAGATCCTCCAGAGGTGTGTTGAGGAGATCCTTTGGTGGTTCACCATAGATCATGGGCAGACACTTTCCTGCCTCCAGATCATTGCTCGGTGCCAGTGGTTCCTCCTCAACCCCGTCTACTGCCTCCCTGGTGCTCCTCTCCTGGATGAGCCTGTCGATCTCCGCCAGCGACTCTGGGGTGAATTTGCGTAACGTGTATGAGCCTGTGCGAGGGAGCAGGCTTGCCATCTTGGCATCGCGAAGAGATACCACCTCAACGGGGAATCTCTACACCAAGCTCCTGAAAGAGAGACATTTTAATTATGATGAATGTTACCACGGACTTCATATACGGAAGTTAAGTTATATTATAAGTAAGTGTTATTTGAGCAAGATAAAACTAAAAAATTTAAAATAATTAACTGTCTCCATTCCAGAACTGGCTTGCATTTGTCTGCAACGGATGTATAGCAAGAGATTCAAAATATGCAAAAGCAATTTATTCAGAGTCAAATATCTATAAGAAGTGTAGTCAAGTCACATTTATTTAGCCCGTATAGCACTTTATACAATACAGATTGTTTCAAAGCACATTCAGATTATTAAAACAAGAAAATATGTGTTAATGTTATAAATGTATCCATTATTAAACAAATTTAAGCTGTAAAGCAGCTCTGCAGAAGATAAAAGGGTCATATCCAGCTCAAGTTAGTTGTTTCAATTAAGTTCAGAAACTAAATAAGTGACCAGGAGGTGGAATATGCAAATAATGTCATCAATTGTGGTTCGATTTACACATGATCCCCAAAGAACATCAACCAAACAAATTAAAATCTGACGACAAACAGTCTAGTACCATAAAAAGTACCATACATTTAAAAAGAAAATTTTGAAGGACATGCACTAAATTATTTTTTAAACAAGATTTCCCCATTCTATGTTTAAAAACACGAGTTTTTGGAGGCCGTTCATGACTAAACTTTTATGGGTGTGCATTCTCTTGAATGAGACAGCGTTTCCTCTCACTGACATCTTTGTTTAATAACATCTTGTGGTCATTAATACAACTGCAAAACACTCAGTCATGGCTGTTATATATGCATGATATCAAAACATCATAAGCCTACACAGAATATATAAGATGTGCATTATTGTAGCAGTAAAAAAAAAATTAAGATAGGTTCAGGAAACAAATTTCTGTTCCACTGGTTACACAGAATGAAAAAGAAAGAATGTAAATAATGATATAATGAGAATATTGAGCTCAAATTTTTTAGGTAAAAACACCTCTTAGAAGTTTTATTCAGAAGCCCAAACTGAGCAAACATATGCAATTTTCTGATCAAAGCACTGTAGATTTAGGCTATGTTTACACGGAAACGATCTGAAGAGAAAACGCGAAAGTGGCGTTGCGTTATCACTTTTTATTCTGCGTTTAGACGAGCGTTATGGGGGGGGGGGGGATCCGCGTGCATTTGGTGACGCAAAAGTGTGTGAAATTCGATGTAGTATGCACGCCAGGCGGCTAGGTGGCAATGAGAAGCACTGACACACAATAACACCAATATCTGTGAATATTTTGTACAACTGCTGAAAAGACTCTTGTACGTTTATCAGAGCTGCTAGGGCAACTGGAAGGTCCTTCGTATGGAAATAATCCGACATGCTGGTTGTTATTTTCCTGTACTGGCGCATGCCTGTGACATAAACGCGTACATGACGAGAGCCACCGTGAGCAGATTTGCGTTTTTACCGTTAAAACGGTGGAGCATTTTTAAGATTTCCACTCTGGAGGGTGGTTTCACTTTTTTGCGTTTTTAAGCCCCCAAAACGCCGTCGCCGTGTAAACGAAAGGCACATCCGATAAAATAAATTTACGTTTTCACTCGGAATCGTTCTCGTGTAAACAGGGCCTTAATTGTGAGGGGAAAAACATAATGCAATGCAATACAATAATGATTGAGAGATTAATAAATAGACGTTACTCAAAAGCCTGATGAATTTGATACTTAAATTTTTAACATGAATTTTCTAAAAAAAAAAATATATATATTAATGGATAATCAAGTAAAACTTCAAAAACTTCGAAAAGTTGCTTCAGTCCAGTAAATGTTCACCTTGAAATATTACAAACAATATAGAAGATATTCTCACGTTTACTTTATAAATAAGATTTATTTATTAATCAGAGTGTGTATGTGAAGTTTTAGCTCAAAATACCCCACAGATATTTTCAAATAGCATGTTAAAATTGTCCCTTTTTGAAGGTGAGCAAAAACACAGTTTTTGTGTCTGTCCCTTTAAATGCAAATGAGCTGCTGCTCGCCGCACAGGGACCCTGCAACAACAGCTTGTGTCCTGACATTTTCAAAAACTTTTAGCCTTTTATGTTCAGTCTGGAGTCTCTCAAGAAGAAGTGACAACATGTAGACAACATTTCTGAATGGTTGATGAATTTATGTAGCTTTTGTAGTTATCTTTTCTAAATTAACAAAAAACTTGAATCAGAAGCTCTTTGTGTATATACAACAAGATTAGATCATATCTTTCCTTTTCGGTTTCTGAATTTTATCTACATGCCATTGTGTTCTCAACAATGTCCTACTGTCTCCCAATCACGCACAAACGCTTTGACTTATCAGAACTATGTAAACAGTCACGCTATTGCATTTTATTTTCAGATCCAAAATAGCTCTTCACCGGCACTTACAGGTCTTCTTCCGAAACACAATAAGAGACCTCTACGCCTCACTAGGTCAGTCTCACAGGCACTCATTCCAGGTCCACCATGTAAAAACAACTACGGTCAGAAATATTTTTTCTGTATTTACACTAAAATATGGAATGACATTCCCTATCACATTCCAACATTATAATCCATCCCATATTTCAAAAAGTCATATAAACTGTCTCTTCTTGATACTTGCACACACTGATTGTTCATGTATTGTTTTTAGTCCTGTTTTTTGTATTTAACGTTTTGCTTGTTTGTATCTGTCTAGTCAATAATAATGTCCTGTATGTTAAAATTTTGTTCGTTGTTCTATGTTGCTGCAGAACAGAAACCTGCTGTAAACCAGTTTTTAAACTGAGTCAGGCCCGTTTATTGTAACTAAATTGTTGCTTTTAAATTTTCCTGTATAATAAATGAAATTAAATTAAATCTTCTAGTCATTAATTAGCATATTCTGTCATGATAATCTATAAATAGCTTTCCCGGGGGCAGGGTTTATGTAAAATTTAGGGTTGGTGATGTCACTAACCCTGGAGGAATGTCTTGTAGTCCCTACCAGCCGTTTGTTGTAGTCCTTAAAAAGCATTTCTTTAAAAGAAAATATCTCCCTTTGCTTTGAACTTTGAGCGTCGTAACTTTGCAGATGTTGTTTATGCTCAATCATAATCAACCACCCCTTTTACCTATGGTAGAGAGTTCGGATATTATTGTGCAGTGCTGAGAGTCACTTCAGGTCACATAATTTAATGATCTATAAAGTATCTCAGAACAATAAGTGTACATCACTGAGGTTTGAAATGTCAGTTAAGATGACTGTGGACTGCCAAGGAAAAGGTCACATTACAAGCTGACCTTGAAGATGTATGCTTGGCAGACTAACACTCCCTCTAAGACATGAGCCACGACCAGTCGAACCTCCAGTCTGCCACACTCCACCTGTGAGATCCCATCTTTGAGACTGAAGCATGAGGCAACCCAAATAAATGTGCCAAAGCAATGACAAAGTGTGCGAGACTTGCTTGGGAGCGACAGCAAGACACTTTCCCACAGTACCAAAGAGAACCAAACATTTCTCTAGATAGAACATCATATTACTTATTAATTTAGCAGACACAGTCACCCCCGCCAACTCACATAGATCATGATGAGTTCACAGAGACAGTCAATTGATGGCTGCCCACTACTACAGAGGTGGTTAAGTGTGTCAGACCGCCATTTTGTATTTTTTCACTTGAATGTGAAATTAAACACTATAAGGGTAACACATTACAATAAGGTAACATCTGTTAATAATAGTTAATTGCATTAGTTCACATGAACTAACCATGAAAAATAATTCTAAAGCAGTGCTTCATTCATGTTAATTACTATATACTGTAAGTTGCTTCTGTCAACATCATTTAATGGACCTGAGCTGACATGAACTATACGCATGTGACGGTATTAATTCTCCATATCACGATAATTCCCGAAGCTTTTATCACTGTATTGAATTAAGTTACAAAAAATATAAAGTAAACAAAAATTTCAATCAGATTAAACTGCAAAAGAACTATAAAGAACAATAGATAACACTTTACAATAAGGTCCCATTAACTAGTTACCTAACATTAACAATGAGTGGTTACATTATTTTAAGGTGTCATTGTAACAGTGTAATTATTCATGTATATAGGGTTAGGATTAGGAATAGGGTTTGGTTTAGGGTCAGTTGCATGTAATTATGCATAATTTACCATTATTGCTATAGTAGCATGTGTAACAAGGACACTCAAATTAAGTGTTACCCAATGAGCAATACTACATTTGTTACAGTATTTATAATTTTTTGTTAACATTAGTTAATAAAAACACAACTGTTTTTTGTTAGTTCACGTTAGCTCAGTTAACATTAACAGATACAACTTTTGATTTTAATAATGTATTAGTAAATGTTGAAATTAACAAAGACCAATAAATACTTAAATGTTTTGTTCATAATTAGTTAGTTTTAATTAATGCGATAACTAATGTTAACTAATATGACCTTATTGTAAAGTGTTATCAAAATTTGTAAAGAACAAAACACAGCCTTGATTATTAATTCTGTAATGCACATATTTTACTACATATTTCTGATTGAATCATAATTCATGTTTTAAGTTGAGTGGAAATGAAGTTTGCCTTTGTAGGGCAGCATATACATAACATGGGCACAAGTGGAAAGCACACACACATACGTACACTTAAAGGATTCAGTGTTTCTTTATGGGGACCCAGTATACAGGGCAACAGGGGCTGGGAGACTTACACTCTGTATCACTCTAATACACATGCGTACCACACAAACACTGATATGGTTGCTGCTCAGCTGCCGTGGGCCATCACGGTTGAGCATCGAGTTACAGAAGCGAGATGACTCTGCTCATTCCAGCCTCACTCGCATCGCACCAATAAACAGGCTAACACGCCAACTCAGCTCCGACCCACACCTCATCGCCCAACACCTAGTCTTATGCATGAGACTCCTTTAACCATCAAAAAAATGGTCCCTCACTTTGATCCTTCCACCCATTACAGCGCACAACATCTTGAGTTTAACAAGCAGGTCAATGTCACTCCATTACATATTCACTGTAATTGAATTCAAACCGTCTCTTTTCTTAAGTTTTCTAAAGTTACTTTTAAAAGTAATGCGTTACAATATTGCATTACTCCCTAGTCTCCTAGCTAGTCTAATTGTGCTAGTTTTCATGAAAAGTAATGCATTGCATTACATTTTCTCACCTGTTACTTGTTTTTAATAACAACATCAAATTTTTATATTTTTGGAAAATGTAAAGGCCCTTCCATGCTGGAAGTGAAATGACTCGCTTGGAGAAGAAAGTTTAACACTCTTACGAAAAACAAAAAGTGAAACACTGACGTTTAAACAAAGTAATTTTGCTTAGTATGGATGAATTGGATCATCAAAGGTCAACAGCAAAGACTCTGGTTATTAAAGTGAGATTAAATACATAAATTATGTATTATTCAGAATTTTAATGATTGTAGGTTTGCTTAAAGGGGTGGTATAATGCCCTTTTACAATATGTAAAATAAGTCTGATGTCCCCAGAGTGTGTATGTGAAGTTTTAGCTCAAAATACCCTACAGATAATTTTTTACAGCATGTTAAAGTTGAGGGTGAGTAAAAACGCGTTATTTCGAGTGTTCCTGTGGGCGGGGTTTATGTAAATGTTAGGGTTAATGATGTCACTAACCCTGCAGGAATGTTGTGTAGTCCCTACCAGCCGTTTGTTGTAGTCCTTAAAAAACGATTTCTTTAAAAGCAAATATCTTCCTTTGCTTTGAACTTTGAGCGTTGTAACTTTGCAGATGTTGTTTATGCTCAAACAGCAACATTACAAACTAACTAAAGTTAGAAAAGTGAAATCATAATCAACCACCCCTTCTTTAATAGTTTGCATTTCCCTGTTTTTATTCATTTTGAGGAATACTGAACTTTTGTGCAAGTGAAATGAGTAAATGCCTGCTTAACATTTAAGTCTAGAACTGCAATAACCATCATGTTCACACAACGCCTCTGCACTTACTCACGATTTCTCTCAAAACAGGAACAGGAGAAGTGTCAATCAATGAAAAAAGTAATTAAAAAAGTAATCTGATTAAGGAGTTTAGTTCGAATAGCAAATACTGTGATTTAATTATGTAAATATATGCACTGCATGTTTCAAAGTGAAGCATGCACACTTGTAATGATAGTGTTTTCAGGGTCTCAGGGCGACTCATGAGACTGAATTACACTGGAGAATTCAAATGTCATGAAAAGCATGTATTTGACTACCTGCCAACACAAAGGGAAAATATGTCTTTACAAAGCATTTCACATGGACACACACACACGGAACGAACATGAGGGCATTTTCTGTTCTGAACACGCAAGGAGTTTAACGACAATCGCAGCGCGGGTTACAGTTCATATCCGTTCCATGTTTGACGTTTTTATGGACATATTTTACATAATCTTTAGCGTCTGTAATTGGAGAAATTGAAAGGTAAAAATGTTTACAGTTGGGAAATTTTACAGTTGTACTATAAAATATATGTTTTAATATTTTTTATTGAATAATTAATAAAAAATAATATTTGATATGACAGAAAAAGAGATAGTCTTGAGATAGATTATACTTGTCTAATGCCCTGCAATGGAAAAGTTAGGAACTCTACCGGATGAGACAGAGCGCCATCCCCTCGTACACTTTTTAAAAGTCTCTATCAGGTCAGGGGCCCAGTTTTCCCCAAGCCTTAAAATATACTTCTAGCAGAGTCTTTATTGAAGATATTTCCTGATTGCATTATAGCAGATCAGATCTTCAACAAGTAATAACTATACCACTGGCTCATATCCAGTGGCTGTCAACAGAGACTTTTGTAAAGCCAGTACACAGGGCAAGACTGGTGACACTGACTGAAGTCTCAATTATAGGTCAGAAAAGTTAATAATGCTGTCTGATGACATGCTAATATTTGTTGGTGGTATTGCATCTTACTGTACCTTCACCCAAGAACAACAGGCAAATTGAGATCTCACTCTGTTACGCACTCAAATATAGTGAAAGACTCTCTTCATTTGAGGGATCCTTGCCAAGCTTTTTCTGATGACTGATGCTCAATGTTTGGCAGCAAAACACAGATGTAAAAGATAATAATGAACCACCATATATGAAATGTCCACCTATATACACATAATTGCAAAGATTAGAAAAAATCTGTCATGTATTTTTTTTTTTTTTTTTTTTAGAAAGGTAGCATAAGCACACATTTTTAAAAAATCAAATAATTGTGTTATGGTGTAAATTATAAAGCAAAATGTTCAAAATGAAGATATAATAATAGAACTTTAGCTGAGTTAACTTAAGAATCACCTCTTACCCAAACCTTACATGCATAAATTAGTTTTGTTAAAAAAGAATATATAAAAAAAACCCATAAAACCACATTTATTTAAAATGACTCAAGACTAGGGACAACTAATATCATGTCCGAGGTACCTGCAACAGGTTTACAGGTGCAAGTAAACCCATGAAGACCAATTCTTCATAAACCTATTTTTGCCTTACTGCAAAAATGGCTAAAAAAAAAAATGAGAGCAGCTTAAGTGTCCAAATAACTCACTGGGTTAACTGCACACAGGCAAGCGCTTGAGTTTTAACACATGATCGATGTTGCTAATAAAACAATGTCACTTACTGCCATCCAAAGGTGGAGAAAATCTATTGAAAAGCATAAATAGCATTAAAACTATACAACTATGCTGACACAACGGATATTTCGACAAAGCAAAACACCCCTACATTTCAGTTAAACAAGACCAGGAATAGCTATGCTATCTGCATTTGTGACCTCTTGACACCTGCACTTATGTCTGATGTGGTAAGTTGTAAACAAATGATCAGAAGTACAAACAAGAGATTTTATAACCATACCGTGATGACATGAGGCGTGCTCTGGGCCTATGTCTTCTTTAACTCTGTCGTGTCCACTTAACCTTGCTCTCTGGTCTCTGTAAGGCCTCACACAAAGCTCTAATGCTGGAGCCCTAGAAAAGATGTCTCCAATCCACTGCTATCAACTGAAATCAATTTGTAAACCATAGTAATTTCATTCCAAATATGAGGATTATTCACCTTCTAAGGTCTGCATCTATTTGCTTAATTGTCGAACTCAATACAATGATTACTAATATGAATTTTTTCCAGTAATAAACATATATAAGTTAAATGATTATTTTTACCATTGGATGTAGACTTGTATGGGATATTTATGAAAATAACTGTGAAAAATGTCTTTACACATTTGAAGGAAAATGGTAAAGGGTCTATATGTAGCAGAAAGCCACAGCAGGTCAAGCATACGAGCGTGTTAACACAACAGAAATCATTTATTCCCCCTCATGCCATCTGAAACCATTATAATCTTCTGTCTACAGTGTAACATTAAGAAGATATGTTGCTTAATGTCTAAGCTGGTAATTTCTCAACAGTGGACAGTGACCAGTGGCTGTCAAGCGCCAAACAACACAAAAAATCATAAACTTGTCCATATAATGATGAACAATATTTGAAGTATTCTGCAACAGAATATCTTTCTGTGAGAAACAGACCGACTTTTAAGTTATTGCTGAAAATCCTCCCTCCTCTTTAGCTCTCAAATCACATTTACACATGCACACCTTCGAGACACAGCAAGTTTGAGTTTACATTTGAACATATTGAACAACATGATGCAGAGAGGAGAATTAGACAAACAAGGTTTGCCTACTTTGATGTATGGACTACTTTTCTTGTCCTTTTTGTCGCTGTTCGATTGACATTCAATTTATACTGTACTGTACTGAAAAAATCATATTTTTAGCTCCTCCATAACATTTCATTTTGTGTTCCACAGAAGAAAGTCATAGTCCAACAATGGGGGTGTTAATAATGATAGAATTTTAATTTTGGGGTGAAATATTCCTTGAACTGAGGAATACTGGCACACTGTAATATGGTACACTACAGTATAGGAGCTTTCGCACTGGGTAGTTATAGGAACTCGGTTATAGGAATAAGCCAGGGCAGTCCCCCGAGCACTACATTTTCTCCTAGGGCCATTTTCCTGGTGAGTTGGCCAACAGCAACATCATTTAAATGCAGCATTCAATAACATCAACAACTAGAGGAGGTAAGACGCCATGATCAGAGCTGTGTTTTTATTGTGTGTAATGGGTTTCATGATAAAGGAAGTGAAATGTAGACCTACAAGTTATGTGACAGAAAGAGCAAAAAGGAAGGCTAAGAGATCAAATCTACTGACAACTTGCAGTTCTACATATCATTGAGGCTGAGAAAATAAACAGCGCTTCTGACAAAGGCAAAAGGTAAATGCTACCTATGACTGTTGTGGAGAACATTGATTTTTAAAAATGGTGTGTTTCATATGGCATGCGTTCAGCCAATCAACGTACACTGACATCACAGGTAGTTTTTATTGTGCTGGGTTAGACCTACTCGGAGCTAATTTAGTCCCCACAAAAGCTGTTCCTAGGTGAACAAAAATCATTCCCAGTTCCAGTGGTGTCAAAAAATTGTGATCTTGATTCAGACACTTGTGCGATCTTATTCCTAAATGACAACATGGAGTTTACATAATGATTGTATAGATTAAATCGTTACACCAGTAGGTGGCGACAAGTGACTGTTAAAATGTTTATTTGTCGTTGAATTTTCATTCAAGAGATTTGTTCAAAAACGCTGATTCATCCAGTAACGAAACAAGTGAAGTACTTATTAATGAGTCATTGAATCATTCATTCAACCCGATTTTTTTAAATATTCATTCTAATTAATTCAACATTTTTAAATAGACAGCAGCAATTCATATTTTGTCTGATCCTCTAGTAATTTACAGTAATATTTTATTTAGTTTTCTGTTCAGAATTGTGGGAGAATTGTGATCTCTATTTGAAACAACAACAAAAAAAATCACGATTATTTATCCATAATCATGCAGCTCTACCAATGTTTATAGAAACTATGAAAATGTTCCTGTGCGAAAGCCCCTTATATGTACAGTTTCAAAGTAATCAATGAAAATTAGTCAAGACCAGGGCGTCGTTAGACCCTTTTTACAGTAAAATATTACTGATAAGTCCTTGTCTGACAATGGAGATTACAGCATGGGGTGTGTTTTGTCAAAGCCAACTATGGTCGCAAGTTCTGTCTTACAACACAATTAAACGGAACTTGCGACCATAGTTGGCTTTAGGAAACGCACCCTCGAGAATCATTTTCCCTAATAAGATTTCAACAATCATGTTCTGTATTTTTAGAATTAGAAATAATGATGCCAGATTCAGAAATAAATCACTCTTATGATCTAATCTGACGAAACCGTTTTTTGTACTCAATTCAGTTTGATTCATTTGGACAGTTCACTCACACTAAAATCTGTTTTTCACACCAAAATAGTAACAAGATACTTTATAAGACAGAAAACAAAGAGAGCACTGCATGAGATATTTACCTACTATTCATTGTAGGAAATGAAACCTGCAAATGTCTTATCATTTGAGTACAAGGAAGCAGCTCGGCTCTGTACTGCAAAGCCAATTTATATAAATATATCTGTAACAGTATCCAAAAACAAAAACAAGAATATTGGGACACTTTTTGATGGAGGTCTGTGCCTCAGTACTGATGAAAAGCTAAAAACGCCCTTGATCGACACATATCTCATAGTGATATAATATCTCAAAGATATTAAAAGTCACGGCAATACAAACTCCGGATGCTAGAAAATGTGTGGTGGCTGAAATGGGTCAAATTCATGTTTGCACTTTCAACACTGAGTCCCCTTTTGCACACATTAGGAGAGTGCTGATAAAGGGGGATTGCCAGAAGATCACATGGTTTCACCGGTGAAAGAAACCTAAAACCAACACCTTTTGCGTCCAAGAACATGTGATGCCCACCACTCGCTTATAGACACACACACACACACACACACACACACACACTACACAACAGAATCTAATTCAACAGAATCTACACCAAATAATTAGTAAATCACTGAATGATAACATAAAGAGTTGCTCCATCCATATATCCATGACAGTATTACATACATGGTGTTGTCACCGTTTAGCTCCAAGTAACCACAACCCGTCCACCAGGGCTAAACTCACAAGGTCCAACCTCAGGTCTCAATCTTGCCCTCAGCTATAAAACTAAAAACAAACATCTCCTTTTCTTACAATCACAAGCAATATCCAGTATTAAACAACCTTTAGTTAGCTGGCACCTCTGTGAAATGAGACTACTTCCTACAGGTACCTCTGTGAAAGGCAAACGCATAAATCTGAAGGGGGGTTAAGTAAAATCCGATATGAGTGCTTCTGACGAGCGTCTCGGGACCAACAGTCCAAGAGTCTCCAACATCCTACACCTCTGATCGGGGCAACATGGATTAACATTGGAGGGATGGTGGGGTACAACTGAGTACTACGAGCATCATCAGCCGAGCCCTGAAATGAAGACCCAGGCTATATTTAACTCTGACTCCATACTCTGTTGGATGGGAAAAAGAGCATGGCTACACAGTCAGCATCTGCTGGAACAATAGACCTGACACATTAGCATAGCCATAGGGCTATTACATTTATAGAAGTACGGTGGAGAGCAAATACACATGAGAGTAAGAGAAACGCTGTGAATATGTAAAGGATAATGCAAATTGGTCACATTTTAGATTAGGATCCAATTCTCACTATTAACTAACTATGAACTTATGACTTCTGCCTCAATAAACTCATAATTACTGCTTATTAATAGTTAGTAAGGTAGATGTTAAGTTTAGGTTTGATTAGGGATGTAGAATAATGATCATGCAGACAAAATGCATGTAATATGTGCTTTATAATATGTGCTTTATAAGTACTAATAAACAGCCAATATCCTACTAATATGCATGCTGATAAACAACTACTTAACACTGAGAGTTGGACCCTAAACTAAAGTGTTACATGCAAAATTATAATGTAGATTATCCTGCTTACACACCCGCTTACAAAATAATTTATGACTTATTTTATTGTTTGAAAAGAAAGACCACAGCATGATTTTGAGACATGAAACTAGCACAGCTACGTAGGAAATAGTTAGCCAGGGACAACGTTCAATTAATATTTAGTGGTCATTATACACAAATATTTGCCAGCAGAATGCCACGATTTCAGAGAGAAATATTTAAAAATCTTTCCCAACTTCCCATATTAATTATTTAAAATTCCTCTTATCTAATTTTCTAGCTACTAAACTATTGGACATATTTATATGTCCAGCCATGCTGTGTAGCCAAACTTAAATCATGACCAATTAACATTCATCACAGTTTTAAATCCCAATTCCTCAATATTTTATCACGTTCATATCAAGCTTCTAATTAAGCTAGACACTTCTGTCAAGTCATGGTCAACAGCATATTAAAACAACACTGAAATCAAAACTTTCGGGGGCCAAAATGAATCCTGCAGCTTTCCAGATAGAGACACAGCATTGCCCTCAACCGACTGACCTATGCATCATGCAGTGCGCTCTTGACCACAGCTTTACCTTTTACAGTGAGGTAAATATTTCCACAAACCCTTCGATCTTTGATCTTCCTTCCAGCTGAAGTCTCGTCTCTCTTACCCGAGGCCAGCGCGAGCTCCAGGACAGCTGTTGCTGACGCATACACGTCTTGAATGAAACCTGAGATTGAGCCGCAGGTACAGAGGATCATCACTGGAAAACTCTTACATACGCGGGTGTTGAAATACGCTTTCTCCTTTACCTTTCTGGAGCAAATGCTTTAATGGGTTGTTGTTTTTTTGGGGTTTTTTTTTTTTACAGTAAAACAATTTATGTATTGCCTATAGACTAGAGAATTATTCGCCCTCCCCCACAGAAGGTTTTGGTTGAATTATACATTTAAACCGCTTGTTTGGCTTCTTTGTAAAATGAATCTAATGAAAAGAACCTATACCGTTAAGGAAAATTATAACACAGCTTACAAAAAGTGCACATTCATCAGTATCGCACAAATAGTCCGATAATCGAATGCGAAAGAGTTCACACACGTTCAAGCGAGTATTGTGATCAAAAAGGCGCGAAGAAAAAAATAATCTTTCAAATTGAGTAATCGATTAAGATTTCATTTAAATTATTATTGATTTTCAACGAATAATTGAATCAGTCCATTAGCCATTTGTTATTTTTATGTTTTAAATGCTAAATTTGTCATGATTAATAAATGGGTAGGCCTATAAATAAATAATAGGCTAAATTGTTAGTTCTAACAGTTCAAACTAAACAAAGCATATATATATATATATATATATATATATATATATATATATATATATATATATATATATATATATATATGTGTGTGTGTGTGTGTGTGTGTGTGTGTGTGTGTGTGTGTGTGTGTGTGTGTGTGTGTGTGTGTGTGTGTGTGTGTAGGCTATATATATATATATATATATATATATATATATAGGCCTATATAAAATATGCTTTGTTTTGTTTGAACTGTATGTGTGTGTGTATATATATATATATATAGTTCAAACAAAACAAGGCATATTTTATATAGGCCTATATAGCCTACACACACACACACACACACACACACACACACACACACACACACACACACACACACACATATATATATGCTTTGTTTTGTATATGATCTACTTTAAACAGTCGGAGTGTGCGTGAGAGAAAGTGAGTGAGTGAATGTGGCAGTGTGTGTGTGTGTGTGTGTGTGTGTGTGTGTGTGTGTGTGTGTGTGTGAGAGAGAGAGAGAGAGAGAGAGAGAGAGAGAGAGAGAGAGAGAGAGAGAGAGAGAGAGAGAGTGAAACAGATATGGGCTAAAACACACACACACACACACACACACACACACACACACACACACACACACACACACACACTGCCTCATTCACTCACTCACTTTGTCTCACGCACACTCCGACTGTTTAAAGTAGATCATGAGGCTGAACAGAAATGTAATATAGTTGATCACTCCTTCTGATAATGTTGCTTCTTGTAAGGGAGAATGAAGAACTGTATAGGCTACATGCTAACAACAACTTTTTTTCAGAAAACCTCTGAACCTATTCACATCACTATTTGCTCACCATTTAATACGGAATGTCTAATGCAAATTATTCTCATCATGACATGTTACTGTAAATACTGACTGAAAAGGTGCTCATGTTTGAAAACTGATTTTGATGACGTAAAACATCATCACACTGAATATTGAACATGTAGCATTGTAGCGCCATCCTCTGGTGTCACAAAAAAACATACAAAAAATGAAGCATTATTTTAAATTCTATTTTAATATTAACACATGATTAAAAATAGTAAAGTATAAACCACATAGAATATTAAAATTTGTCAACATGCCAAAACACTTTGCCATGCATTTGACAAATTTGGAAACAAATATACAGCAGCCACAAAATTGGACAAGCCACTAATTAGACACAAGCCACTCTTAAATATGTGTGAATGACATTGCATCAGATAAAATCTGAAACTAAGTGGCAAAATATAAACCAAGTGTCTATTTTTTCACACCTAACTTTTTTAAACTAAATTGCAGCCATTTTTGCTTTTAACCAACCAAGTTTTTGCAAGTGATTTAGGTCATCAAAGTTCCCCTCCAGTTCACAGGTTATCAGAGTTAAAACAGAGGCAGATCATCACATAAGCTATAGCATATATGCACTAATGTTTGACAACAATAAATATGTTAATACATATATGGGCCATTCTACAGAATTGGTTTAAAGTCAGATTTGGAAACATCTTGAATTTATTTATTTTTCCCCCACAATTTTTGTTTGTATGCAAATTGTATAATATCCATGGTACACATTTCTAGTAATTGTGCAGTTAATTCTCATATTGTCTTTTGCAATTTTAAAAATATTTCAAGTGTAATTTATGAGATTTGTTGTATTATGAATCCAATCTTTTTTTGTAAAAGGCATAAAGTTTATCATACTGATTTCAAAGTTAAGGATTCATTAGTTTGAATATACATTGAACCAAACACTATAATAACATCTTAGTTGATAATTCAATATACTTATTTTTGACAAAACATTTCTGTCATAATAATAATAATAATATGTTTATTTTCTATAGCGCCTTTCAAGAACCCAAGGTCGCTTCACAATGGAATACAAAAAACAAATAGCAAACACACAACAAGCGAAGAAATACAAAGGCCATCTGCTTACGAGGGACAAAACAGATGGAAACAAGCATACACTGGTTTGCATGAAAAGAAGGAGATATTGCATTATTAATCAGAATATGCTATTATGATAAAGTATGTAGCAGATAGAGTTGGAAAAGTGTAGAACAGAGAAAACAGTGATAAGAAAGATGATTTATTGGGCAAGCTTGAAAAAATGAGTTTTCAGATGTTTTTTGAACGACCGGATGTTGTCGTTCGCACGAAGATTCGGGGGCAGCTTATTCCAGAGCGTAGGGCCAGCAACATTAAAAGCCCTTCCGCCCACCGTGGAGAGTCTGACCCGGGGTACCACGAGAAGGTTTTCTGTGCTTGATCTGAGGGTCCGAGTTGGAACATATGGCTGTACCAAGTCAACAAGGTATTTGGGTGCGGGCCATGTAGGGCTTTAAATATTAGGATTAACAGTTTGAATTGGATGCGGTGTATGACAGGAAGCCAGTGCAGTTGGTGAAGGATAGGAGTGATGTGAGCAGATTTTTTATTATACGTGAGGGTGCGTGGAGCAGAGTTTTGAACCATTTGGAGGCGGTGTATTGCTTTGGTGGGTAGTCCGCTATATAATGAATTACAGAAATCCAATTTGGAAGTGATAAAAGCATGAATAACAGTTTCTGCATCTGTAAAGGTAAGAGAGGGGCGAATACGAACAATATTCCGCAGGTGGAAGAAGCATGATTTGACAGTCTGACTAATGTGTGAGTGAAAGCAGAGCGTGGGGTCGAACAAAACTCCCAGATTCCGTACGGTTTTTGAAGGCCTAATCTCAACACCATCAATGTCAATAAAAATGTCATGGCTGGGTGAGTTTGGTGATCTAGGGTTAATTAACAGGATTTCTGTTTTACCAGCATTAAGCTGCAAAAAGTTAGAGGACATCCATGTTTTAAGGTCGTGAAGGCAGGAGATAACTGAAGGGGGTGGAAAAGATGAGTTCGGGTCAATCGTGAAGTAGATTTGAATATCATCAGCGTAGCTATGAAAATTGAGGCCATGCTGTCTGATGATCTGGCCTAACGGTAGTAAGTATATTAGAAATAGAAGCGGGCCAAGTACAGAGGCTTGGGGCACACCATGGGAAACACAAACTGACCGTGAGCGATTTTTGCCTATCTTAACAAATTGTTGTCTATCGCATAGATATGAGGTCAACCACTGAAGTGCTGCACCCGTGATGCCTATTTCAGACAGTCGTGAGATAAGTGTAGAGTGGCACACAGTGTCAAATGCTGCACTGAGGTCAAGGAGAACCAGGATACTATGTGCACCCAAATCAGAAGCCAGAAGGAGATCGTTTAATACCTTTAGGAGTGCTGTTTCTGTACTGTGATGTGTACGAAACCGGATTGAAGGAGTTCAAAGAGATTATGTCTCTCTAAGTGTGATTGCAGCTGCGCCACAACTACCTTCTCAAGTAGCTTGCCAACGAAAGCGAGATTTGATATTGGTCTAAAATTACTGTGAGTGGCGTTGTCGAGACCAGGCTTAAGGATTGGGGTAATGGCTGCTACTTTCAGATTAAGTGGAACAGTGGCAGTGGCAAGAGACCTGTTAATAAGGTGGGTAATAGGTAGAATGAGTAAGGAGGAATGAGTTTTTAACAGGTATGTTGGAATAGGATCAAGTGTACAGGAAGTTGAGTTTGATTTGTTAATCATATTTGCAACCACAGATGTATTTGTGAGTGAAAAAGTGTCTAGCGGACAACCAATCAAATATGGAGTTGAAGGGGTAGTGGTAGGAGAGGAAAATGACTGATAGATGTTGTCAATTTTTTGTAGGAAGAAAGACTGAAAATCTTCACAAAGATCAGCAGAACCAGTAAGAGCTATGGTGGACGGTTTGACCAGTTTATTTATTTCTGTAAAAAGAGTTTAGGGTTTGCATTTAGCTTTGTTAATAACAGTAGAGAGATAGTTGGAGCGTGCGATGTTAAGCGCTTCTTTGTATTTCACTACCGATTCGGAAAAGGCTATGGCATGAACAAGAAGGGAAGTTTTGTTATGGAGTCTTTCAAGACGCCTACATTGAGTTTTCAGAACTCTGAGCTCAGGGGTGAACCAAGGAGAGAAGTGAGTAGACGGAACAGCTCTAGTTATTAAAGGAGCAAGCTCATCCAATACATCACCAAGCGATTTATCGTAGGTAGAAGCTATCTCATCAGGACACAGCAGATTGAGTGAGGAAGGAAGAGCAGAAACCGCAATGGCAGTGGAGAAATTTTCGACAGTTATAGTTTTCAGATTTCGGTAGGATATAATAGTGTTAGTTATAGGTTTTACAATGGGTAGTGAGAAGTCAAAAAGTATTAGTTTGTGATCAGAGATGGTAAATGGACTGCATTTATATAGCGCTTTCACAGACCCACTGGGCCACCAAAGCGCTTTACATATTGCCTCACATTCACCCACTCATTCATACACCGACGGCGGTGTCAGCCATGCAAGGCGCCATCCAGCTCGTCGGGAGCAGCTGGGGTTAGGTGTCTTGCTCATGGACACCTCGACACTTGGTCAGGTGGAACCGAGAATTGAACCACCAACCTCCCGGTTTGTAGACAACCCACATGAACCACTGAGCCACTGTCGCCCTAGAGATACCCAGATTGTGACCCTGGGCATGCACATTGTCAATACCAACCGTACAGAGCAGATCAAGAGTATGAGAGTGAGAATGTGTTGGAAAATCGATGTGCTGAGATACTTCAAAATAATCCAGAACAGACAAAAAGTGACTACACATTTTCGGTAGCGGCCACATTACATTACATAATTTTAACTCACATACTAAAACACTACTAACACATACTAAAATACTAAATACTAATTTGCATAACTGAAATAAAATTTAATTCTGCTCTTTTATTTCTTTAAGGATTATGTGTTCCCTTTTGTCAATTTGACAATTGTAGATAGTTTTGAGCTTATCTCAAAGATGCTCATTAGTACATGGTTACCTAGCACAGTTTTGAACAATTGTACACACTTAAAAACAAATTATGGACTAACACTCAAAAAAACCTAATTGGAGAAAAACACATTAATCTCAAAATGATGGGACCTTTCTACTCACCTTGTATGAGAGAGAGGGACACAGGAATATTTTCTGATAAAAAATGTAGGGTTGTAGTTAAATTCAGTCTCAGCCAATGGACAAAAAAAACACTGTTTCGGTAGTGACATAAAAATGGGAAGCATATTTGGACATAAAGTTTCATTAATTACAAAGAAAATATAAAATATATATTTTTTTAATTTCAGTTATCAGTTATTTTTTCAAAACAACAATGGAAAAAATTGCAAAAATGATTTTATATAATTTTCAGAAGTTGAAATTTACGGGTTAGAGTTCGGGACAGCCACCTCCCAATTGAAAGTACCCAATAAATTATGATTTTATATACCTTAAGCTTACTGATATTTTAAATACCGTTAAGGGATTCAATAGAAAATAGAAGGATCTTAGTAAACATCTAAGATTTGAATACTTAAATGCTTTTTAAATGTGTTTTTTGGTTGTGGGACAGCAGTTGGCACCAATTCTGTAGAATGGCTCTATAAATATATGGACAAAAGTATTGGGGCACACGCACACCTCTTAACTATAGAATTCAGGTGTTTCAATCAGACCCATTACCAAAGGTGTATAAAAGCAAGCACCTAGGCATGCAGTCTGCATTTACAAATACGTGTGAAATAATGGGTCGTTCTGAAGAGCTCAGTTAAGTCAAGCGTGGTACTGTGATGGGATGCCACGTCTGCTAGTCAGATTTTATCCCTGCTAGATATTCCACGGTCAACTGTAAATGGTATTATTGGAAAATGAAAGCGTTTAGGAACAGCAGCAACTCTGCCATGAAGCGGAAGACCACATAAAATAACCGAGTGTACAGCATAAAGGTCGCCAATTCTCTGCTGATTACAAATTTGAAGAGGTCCAAACTTCTACTGGCATTACAATCAGCACAAAACCCGGGCGGCAGGAGCTTCATGGAATGGATTTCCTCGGCAGAGCAGCTGCTGTGCAAGCCTCACATCAACAAGTACAGTCGCAAGCATCGGATGGAGTTGTGTAGGATAAGCACGCCACCACTGGACTCTGGTGCAGTGGAAACGTTCTGTGGAGTGATGCCAGGAGACCGTTACCTGTCTGACTGCATTGTGCCAACTGTAAAGTTTGGTGGAGGAGGGATACTGGCATGGGGTTGTTTTACAGGGACTGGTCTAGGCCCCTTTCTTCCAGTGAAGGGAAAACTTAATGCTTCAGCATACCAAGACATTTTGGACAATGCTATGCCAAAAATTTGTGGGAATAGTTTGGGGAAAGCCTTTTTTTATTCCAGCATGACTGCCACAGTGCACAAATCAAGGTCCATCAGGACATGGTTGGATGAGTTTGTTGTGGAAGAACTTGACTGGCCCACACAGAGTGACCTAAACCCCATCGAACAGCTCTGGGATGAACTGGAATGATGATTGCGAGCCAGGCTTTCTCATCCAACATCTGTGCCTGACCTCACAGAGACTCTACTGGGCAAAAAATCCCACAGAAACACTTCAAAATCCTGTGGAAAGCCTTCACAGAAAAGTGGAAGCTGTTATAGCTGCGAAGAGGGACCAACTCCATATGAATATCTACATTTGGAATGTGATGACGTCATTACAGTCCCTGTTGGTTTAATGGTGTCCCAATACTTTTGTTCATATAGTGTATATAAAATAACTTTTACATGACTGGGGAAAAAAACAACCATATGTGATGTGTGAAAACATTTACGTAGTTATCATGACAGTGGTATAGCAACATAACATGACAGAGCAAGCTGAAGTGCATTTGTTATGAAATGTCCTCAAGTTCATGCAGTAAATTCTTGCGTTGCCATTTGGAGAGTGTCGTTTTCAGTTCGAGACTTGTATTTCTCAATCTCTTTTCTTATTTCATTCTGGACCTATGAAATCCAGTAGTTAGTTTATTACAAGAGGTCAGAAATATTTCTTTATATCTTCATTTGCTTACCTCAGTGTTCATGAAGCAGTATAACAATGCCACAATGAAACCCTTAAAAGAAATGGCAAAATTAGTATTATGAGTCATGACTTTTATTGAGAGGTTTTTATTTATGACAGGTTTTTTATTGAGACTTTATGAATTTTATACTTGACTATATGTTTCTGCATGCTGTAGCTTTTGTATTTCAAGTATATTTACTGTAGAGGGCACAATTTCACTTATGAACAAGATCCATAGAAGCATCTCTTAGGCTCTTCACCACCTCTCAAATGAGAGAGATAATAATAACAAATCTTAACAGCTTATTTCTTAAAGATGGCTGTATAGGCTACAATATAGTTTACATTCCTGGGCTACACTGTAGATTGCATTAATCCATAAGTGCCTGAACAGTACCTGGAAGGATCCTAGCACAAGTTCAAAGAAGAGTCTCGCCTCGAGACCCACATGCTCGGGAAAAAGAGCAAATACGGTGTAATGCACTCCAAAAAGAGGGATGAGGAGAAGAGTTGACTTAGCCAGTCGCCTACAGAACACAGTGAACACACATTGTAGTTTAAGAAAAAGTGAATGGTAGATAATAGAGATCAAGGCACCTTAATATAATGTGACATATCTGTAACGTTGCCTGTAACACAGTAAGAGGGGCCATTTACACTACACCATTTTCAATTAAAAAGTAAACTTTTTATGCTGAAAACGCAAGCCTTTGAAAACTGGTTTCAAAGTGCAAGTTTTTAAGAACTATACCGCTATCTTATCCATGTAAACTACAAAAAACGCAATTTGTGAAAACGGTGATGTCATGCGCATGCGTATCACATGTTCAGCCTATATCAGCGTAGTGTTTCTTTACAGTGACATTGCCAACTACTGGCCTGGCAGCAAAATACAGCGTTTTTAGTTGTTTTCATGAGTCCGTGTGAACGGTGATTGTTTGACAATGGTGTCATCTGTACATTGTTGTCGTGTAACCATAGGCTACCCATAGGCTGAATCCGAAATCGCCCCCTAAACCCTCTTTCACTATTCCCTATAGTCCACTAAAACAGTTCACTTGAAGGAGTGAATGAAAACGAGTGAGTAAATTCGGACAGCCGTTCAGTGTACATCGGCTGTACACTAGTTATTGCGGTGCAATGTGGGATTGAATGAGTGCACTCGGTAACGTCCAATATGGTTTTGGACATCACTACAAATGGCGGTCCCCATGGCGGGTATATGGAGCGATTTCGGATTCAGCCACAGTGTGCTCTATGTGAGATCTATATTAATTATTTAATAGATCTCACCTGTAAAGCCGCCTGTCTCCTCCATTTGATTCTGGGGTTTTTGTCTTCACAACTATCATCCTGCTTATATTAACAAAAACTACAAAGGTCACCTGTAAAGTTTAAAAGTACAAACATTTTTATTATTTTGATTTCTAGTCAATAAGTCTAAGAAGTATGAAGTGTAATTTTTGTGGTAACACACTGACAAATTGTAACATCTAAATTAATTGGGTTAATATCACTGAATCAGCCCAAATATCTTAATTTACACCCACAAATGGATGTTTTTATAGATTAAATCAGGTAGAAATCAAATTGCCCTTTAACCCCTTATGTGTCATTATTTTGGTTGTGCTTTGGCTCTGTGTGACTGTGTTAGTGAATATGACCTTCATAATAGATAATGCTTTACAATGAACTCTGTCTTTTAGAGAGCTACATATGGCAATTTATCTGTTTAATAAAATACTAATCGGAGTAACAACAACGCCATCTCCACGTTGCTTTCTCAACATTTTAAATCCCTCAGTTCTCGCCATCTCGGAAAAGTCAATGATTTATTACGAGCTCTGTTGAGTTCTCTTTTTGCTAGCAGACTATTTGTTCGCCATTTAAAAAAAAAAAAATTTGTGACTGAAGTGACAGGTGTAATAGACTTACCATAGTGAATCAGGGTAAGACAAAAACACGTTTTGGAAGAAGGATTGGTGATGTATTGACTCATTTAAATTGTGTGAATTCTGAACAAAAAGTTGTTACACCTTTACTATAACAATTGCAGGTTACATTTTTACAGTGCACTAATTCAGAGCCACAGTTTTAGGCATATACAAATACCTTATCTATAGTTTTCACTGAATATTAAACTGGGATAGGAGTGTTTCATTGTTTTCCGCATAAACTTACAAATACAGAAAGTAAAATGGGAATTTTGATGATCCACCAGTAGCCACTGTCCATGTCATCCCAGCACCTACCAACAAAACACAGGCGTTTATGATACACTCAAGTAAATAGATAAATGTTAGCTGCAGATCCAAATGTACTCCACAATAATCTCATCCTCACCCATAATTGTCATATTTCTGCTTGAGGAATGTCCAGATGATTACTGTGACAGATGGAGTCCCTGTAAGACAAAGAAAAGAGTCAACGAACACTTCAGAATAAGTAATACTATAATCAGTGGTTTATGTGTAAAATATGCTTCCCGTAATGTAAAATGTGTTTTTACCCCAGCCAATAAGAGTATACCACCAGAAGAATGTTCCCTTGCGGGCGAAGGTGAAAACTAGCAGTGTCTGGAGATAAAGTCCCTCAACGAGCAGCCAGTAGAAGTTTGATAACACACAGTACTGGAAGAACGTCACCACAGCCTTGCACAAAACCTGGCAGATGAAATACAGCATTCAGTTATAGAGGATGAGATGATCTGATTTATGCTATGGCATTTATTTGGCATTGATATTATCAGTCATTTCATCTGTGTAATGTACAGTGGAGACTGTGCAGTGATTGATTGTCTCGTCAGCGAATAACACAGCATCTTTTGCAAACACAGCCAAAGCCCTCAGGATGAATGTGGAGAAGAGGTTGAGGTGGATGTAGGTCCGTGTACACAGTAGCTTTCTGTTGGATTAATGAAAATGCGACACTATTACATGACATAAGCATTCCTTGAAGCAAAAATAATATAAAAAACAAAATACCTTCACCAGAATTCCAACATGCAGCATAACAGTGAAAGAGTAAAGGCACTGAAGCAAGAAGTGAATGTTTAATGTTAGAAATACCTAAAGATGCAGAAGATGAAGACCGCAATACAGAGAGAACCAATGGACACGCCGTACCCAACGGTGTATATCAACTTCACCATGGCAAAGTACTCTCGCTTCCACAGTAAAATGGAAAATATCAAGTTTAGATACCACTTGATTAATCTTGGATTATCCATTTGATCTAATTTAAAGTAATAAATTAAGTTTTTCTTTAAAGGTGATGTGTGTAATTTTTTTCAATATTTAAATTCTTCCTGTAACATAATTTTTTAGGGCAATAGTTAAACCTTCCTCATCCACATCATGATTTGTATAGTGAGCTGAACAGTTTAATTCTGAATACTGAGCTCATATTGACAACTTAATGCAAACAATGAATATTGAACATGTAGCGCCATCCTCATGCGTCACATACAAAACATAACAAAACAGGTTAGACACAAAAAAAATTATTTGGACACTTAAGCCACGCTTAAATATGTATGGATGACATTGTATCCTAGACAATATCAAACCAAGTGCCATTTCTCACATCTAACCTTTTTTTAAAAAGCCAATGGGGAAGGGGATGTGTCCAGGAAACCTATTTAAAAACCATTCAAAAACCAGATCATTTTTATGTTTAGTGACGCTGGTGGTGAAAAAAAATCACACACTTCACTTTCCACAGTACAGCAACATTGAACAGGATTCTAGAACCTATCCAGAGGTGCAATAATCCATAGCATTTAGTTATGTTCATTTAATATCAAATACGATTTCTTCAATGGTTTTTACTCTGTGTCCAGTGTCGTCCTGCTCAGTGCTGTTGTCCTGAAAGCAGGCGCTGTAATAAGGCACACTCAGCCTACTCCATCCCTCAGTAGTGCATGTGCGGGTGATCAGCTCTAAACAAGTCAATCATAAAGACTTTTACATTTACTGTACATCACAGCATTGAACTTACATTCATAGAAAGAGTACAAATAATGTGTTGAAGCTTTGATATGTGTTGGGTCCTAAGAGAGAGAACTTTACCGGGGGAGTTCAGGAGAGGAGGTGGACAAGACACTGAGACTCTCTCTCCTACACTGACTGCAGGCCAGCAGTTCACTCCATCCCACTCGACCAGACAACCTGAAGACATCCAGCGGCACAATTAAAGATTACAGAAGTCGTCTTCTTAGTCAAATTATCAGCTACATTAAACTGATTCTCATCATCTCACAGTTTTTTTTTGGATTGCTTACACACTAAGATTAAAAGTAGTACACTATTAGCAAAACCTTACTCTCAAGAAGCAAAACATCAGCCCATATTTGCACAACTACAAGCACATTGTCAACCTCACACTTGTTGCAAAACTCTACACACAGTGATTTGCAAAACACTAAACACACTTAACATACATTACACACAAAAATCTATCATGAAGTCACTTCCTTGCTATACCAAAGCACTGACTGTCAAATTACCACACCGTCCAACCAATTGGTTCAACACAGTCATCAGGTTTGCAAACACTTGTTCGCTTAATTGTAGACACACAATGAAGTGTATAAGCACTATAAAAAGCAGCAGGTGAGTTCATCGGTCTTCAAGCACAATGGAAAGAGTCAAAGAAAGAGTAAGACGAGGAGGATGACAAGGAGGAGGAAGAAGGGGAGGAAGAGGAGTCAACAGAGGAAGAGATGGAGGCCATGCTGGAGGTAGAGGTAGAGGTAGAGGAAGACAAGAAGGTGCTCAAAGAGGACCGAATCTGACAAATGAGATCCGCGCAACACTGGTTGGGAGATAGTACTGTAAACATGGTTTTGGCCAACAATGCTATAACACTCAATCAGGTCCAAGCTAACATTGTCAATAACCACGCCAGTTTCAACGATATCCATCAGGTCTCAACATCAACACTGGCACGCATCCTACAAAAAAGACATATTCCAATGAAGCAAATTTATCGAGTGCCTTTCGAGCTCAATTCCGAAAGGGTGAAACGGCTGCGGCATGATTATGCAGAGGTATGTGTTCGCTTACAGTAAGCAGTGTGATCTTGCATACTGTCTCATAATCTTTTACTGTACTGTAATATGTATACTAGATCTACACTGAACTACACAATTTTGCCTGACACTATTCTTCAGAGAGTTTTATGAATGGATGGAGAGGAGATCCAGCATGAGTTAATTTACGTAGATGAGGCTGGGTTCAACCTGACGAGAACACGGAGGGGAAGAAACATCATTGACCACAGGGCTATAGTCAATGTCCCAGGGCAACGTGGGGGTAATAACACTCCATTACACAGAATGGGGTCCTCCACACTCTTAAAAATAAAGGTTCCAAAATAGGGGTCATAGAAGAACCATTTTGGTTCCCAAAAAACCTTTTAATGAATCGTTCTAAAAAATAACCATTTTTTTAGATGATTTGGCCGCTCATTCCACCTAGTGTCAGTTCAAAAATCCAAAAGTCAATTTTTTATTAACTTTGAGAAAGGTTTGTGTAAGATAAATAATCATTCTGTTTAATTTACAGTTTTTTCCAATCGCTATGACAGTTTTTTCAATACATTTAACAAGTTTCCTAAACTCTTAACGCACCAACACACCTAAAACACACAATTGGCAAAACGGTTAATTTCATGCTCAAAATCACACATTGTAAACTAAACTCCAAAACTAATTTTCAAAATACAATAATACACTAACACAATACACTATGTCTAACAAAACACTGCAAACATGTTTCAAAATCAAACAATTATTCAAAACACTAACACATGTTCTCTTCCAACAGGAACATTTAGTCAATCATAACACAATGACAAAAAAACACTATCATCAGCTGAAATTACAGAAACTGCATTATTTTATGTATATTTTAAGTATATTGTATTGATCATAGATTGTGTTTTGCACTGTAGTTTCTTTTGATGCCTCTCTACATTTTTGTTTTGTTGGGTTTAGTAAATGCATGCATTTTGTTTCTTTTGCTGTAGAAATTCAATACAAAAAATGAATGACCATCTCAGAGTAGCTTTATAGAATGTACAGTTTATGAAAAAAAAAAAAGACAGAGACAGAATTGCTGCAGTAAATACTTTATTTGCAAAAGGACATTGCTGCAAGATATACAAACAGAAAAAGCACTGGAATAACAATTGAAAAAACAAAGTAATCTTCTAATCTGCCCGGTCTTCTGCATTTGGCCACATGTTCTCATCCACATCACACCTGATATCTTCTCTGGCAAGGCATCGTGGGAAGAATCTTTTGGCATGCCTTATCCACCCCTGGCAGTGTTCAGCTGTGATGTCTTGGCATGCAGCATTCATTGCATCCAGGAGGGACATTTGGTCATGTGGACGATGGTCAAAAACCTTCCATCTCCAGGCTGAGAAAAACTCCTCAATGGGGTTGAGGAAAGGGGAGTAAGGGGCAAGGAAATGGGACATCATCCTTGGATGGGCGTCAAACCAGGCTGTGACTGCACGAGAATGGTGGAATGCCACATTGTCCCATATGATCACATATATTGGCAAGTGGTCTCCCACCTGTCCCCTTTCTACCTCTGGCACCAGTCTTTCATGCAGGTCTTCTAAAAACAGGAGAAGGCGGTCTGTGTTGTAGGGGCCAATCTCACATTTATGCAGGAGTGTACCGTTGTTGGAGATTGCGGCGCACATAGTAATGTTGGCTCCTCTCTGGCCCGGCACGGTAACTGTGGCCCTTTTGCCAATTATGTTTCTCCCACGGCGACGCCTTTTTGCCAAGTTGAAGCCAGCCTCGTCAACATAGATCATTTCATGTGGGACTTGATTGGCCTCCAACTCCATGACTCTCTGAAAGTAATTAGACACAGTGTATGTAAATGCTGTGCTGTATATCTACTGTATGTCCTAATGTACTCCAGGTTTATAGAGTAGTTTACTGCAAAACACACTGTGTATAGTACAGTAACGACTGTATTGCATAACCTTACCTGGACGTATTGGTGACGGAGTTCTTTGATGCGCTCACTGTTCCTTTCAAAAGGAACTTTGTATAGTTGTTTCATTCGGACTCTGTGTTTAGCTAGAGTCCGAGAAATGGATGTTATGCTGATTACTGCAATGTTCCCAAAGAGAAGGTGGTCCTCTACAACTCTGGACTGAATGTCCTTCAGTTTTATTTCATTGTCAGCAATCACCATGTTGACAATAGCAAGTTCCTGTTCTTCATTTAGGAGCTTTCCTCTGCCCCCTGAGCGAGGTAGACGTTGAATCCTTAGAGGGACAAAATACAGTTACATTTTAGAGACCGGAGGCAATACAGTCACTCTAATAAATGGTAAAATTATTTACACTTTGCTGTAGGAGAAGCAATATCGTACCTGTTGGTTTCTCTGAAAATACGGACAATGGATGCCACTGTGTCCCGGCTGAGATTTGGCTGTACTCGTTCACCAGCCTCTCTGTATGATAGCCCGTGGTTTATGACATGGTCAATGATAGTAGCTCTTATTTGATCAGTTACCCTAGCTCTGGTCCTTCTTTGAGCGCCACCACGCATTCTAACTCCTCTCCCTCCACCTTGCCCCACTCCCCTCCCTTGTCCTTGGCCCACTCCTCTCCCTTGCCCTTGTCCCACTCCTCTCCCTTGCCCTTGTCCCACTCCTCTCCCTTGTCCTTGTCCTTGCCCCACTCCTCTCCCTTGTCCTGGTACTCGTCTTCCTCTCCCTTGTCCTGGTACTCGTCTTCCTCTCCCTCGTGCAGGCATTTCTTTCTTTCTTTCTTTCTTTCTTTCTTTCTTTCTTTCTTTCTTTCTTTCTTTCTTTCTTTCTTTCTTTCTTTCTTTCTTTCTTTCTTTCTTTCTTTCTTTCTTTCTTTCTTTCTTTCTTTCTTTCTTTCTTTCTTTCTTTCTTTCTGTTGCTCTATATTGTTCCTTTTCCACACAAGATCAGCCCAAAGAGTCTCAACACCTGAGTGTGCTTCCTAGATGGGAATCAGCTGTGATTTATATATTTGCATAACTTCAATAAGCTGTTTATCATTATCAATGGAATAAGATACAGGGAATATATTTGTTTTTCAATTCACAATATGAACAGCTGTTCACTTTGACTTTAGCCTATATAAGTTATGCTTAGAACATGATGTTATCTGTTCTGACATACAGTGTGAAAGCATTTGTAAATTTGACTGTAAAATTACATTGTTTTGGTCTTGGTTGAGCTTGTGTGTAAAAGAAGTTCAAGCATTTTAAATTTGTGCTAATTGTATGCATTTTGTGTTAAAGCAACAACAAATGTGTTACAGTTTTTTCCAATCGCTATGACAGTTTTTTCAATACATTTAACAAGTTTCCTAAACTCTTAACACAGTTAGCACTACATCCGTCTGTTTAAGCTATACTATTAACACATTTGTTGTTGCTTTAACACAAAATGCATACAATTAGCACAAATTTAAAATGCTTGAACTTCTTTTACACACAAGCTCAACCAAGACCAAAACAATGTAATTTTACAGTCAAATTTACAAATGCTTTCACACTGTATGTCAGAATAGATAACATCATGTTCTAAACATAACTTATATAGGCTAAAGTCAAAGTGAACAGCTGTTCATATTGTGAATTGAAAAACAAATATATTCCCTGTATCTTATTCCATTGCTAATGAGAAACAGCTTATTGAAGTTATGCAAATATATAAATCACAGCTGATTCCCATCTAGGAAGCACACTCAGGTGTTGAGGTTCTTTCAATCGCATGACCATATGGTATAAAGTAAAAGAGGACCTTTTGGGCTGATCTTTTGTGGAAAAGGAACAATATAGAGCAACAGGAAGAAAGGAAGAAAGAAAGAAAGAAAGAAAGAAAGAAAGAAAGAGAAAGAAAGAAAAAAAGAAAGAAATGCCTGCACGAGGGAGAGGAAGACGAGTACCAGGACAAGGGAGAGGAGTGGGGCAAGGACAAGGGAGAGGAGTGGGACAAGGGCAAGGGAGAGGAGTGGGGCAAGGACAAGGGAGAGGAGTGGGCCAAGGACAAGGGAGAGGAGTGGGCCAAGGACAAGGGAGAGGAGTGGGACAAGGACAAGGGAGAGGAGTGGGGCAAGGTGGAGGGAGAGGAGTTAGAATGCGTGGTGGCGCTCAAAGAAGGACCAGAGCTAGGGTAACTGATCAAATAAGAGCTACTATCATTGACCATGTCATAAACCACGGGCTATCATACAGAGAGGCTGGTGAACGAGTACAGCCAAATCTCAGCCGGGACACAGTGGCATCCATTGTCCGTATTTTCAGAGAAACCAACAGGTAGGATATTGCTTCTCCTACAGCAAAGTGTAAATAATTTTACCATTTATTAGAGTGACTGTATTGCCTCCGGTCTCTAAAATGTAACTGTATTTTGTCCCTCTAAGGATTCAACGTCTACCTCGCTCAGGGGGCAGAGGAAAGCTCCTAAATGAAGAACAGGAACTTGCTATTGTCAACATGGTGATTGCTGACAATGAAATAAAACTGAAGGACATTCAGTCCAGAGTTGTAGAGGACCACCTTCTCTTTGGGAACATTGCAGTAATCAGCATAACATCCATTTCTCGGACTCTAGCTAAACACAGAGTCCGAATGAAACAACTATACAAAGTTCCTTTTGAAAGGAACAGTGAGCGCATCAAAGAACTCCGTCACCAATACGTCCAGGTAAGGTTATGCAATACAGTCGTTACTGTACTATACACAGTGTGTTTTGCAGTAAACTACTCTATAAACCTGGAGTACATTAGGACATACAGTAGATATACAGCACAGCATTTACATACACTGTGTCTAATTACTTTCAGAGAGTCATGGAGTTGGAGGCCAATCAAGTCCCACATGAAATGATCTATGTTGACGAGGCTGGCTTCAACTTGGCAAAAAGGCGTCGCCGTGGGAGAAACATAATTGGCAAAAGGGCCACAGTTACCGTGCCGGGCCAGAGAGGAGCCAACATTACTATGTGCGCCGCAATCTCCAACAACGGTACACTCCTGCATAAATGTGAGATTGGCCCCTACAACACAGACCGCCTTCTCCTGTTTTTAGAAGACCTGCATGAAAGACTGGTGCCAGAGGTAGAAAGGGGACAGGTGGGAGACCACTTGCCAATATATGTGATCATATGGGACAATGTGGCATTCCACCATTCTCGTGCAGTCACAGCCTGGTTTGACGCCCATCCAAGGATGATGTCCCATTTCCTTGCCCCTTACTCCCCTTTCCTCAACCCCATTGAGGAGTTTTTCTCAGCCTGGAGATGGAAGGTTTTTGACCATCGTCCACATGACCAAATGTCCCTCCTGGATGCAATGAATGCTGCATGCCAAGACATCACAGCTGAACACTGCCAGGGGTGGATAAGGCATGCCAAAAGATTCTTCCCACGATGCCTTGCCAGAGAAGATATCAGGTGTGATGTGGATGAGAACATGTGGCCAAATGCAGAAGACCGGGCAGATTAGAAGATTACTTTGTTTTTTCAATTGTTATTCCAGTGCTTTTTCTGTTTGTATATCTTGCAGCAATGTCCTTTTGCAAATAAAGTATTTACTGCAGCAATTCTGTCTCTGTCTTTTTTTTTTTTTCATAAACTGTACATTCTATAAAGCTACTCTGAGATGGTCATTCATTTTTTGTATTGAATTTCTACAGCAAAAGAAACAAAATGCATGCATTTACTAAACCCAACAAAACAAAAATGTAGAGAGGCATCAAAAGAAACTACAGTGCAAAACACAATCTATGATCAATACAATATACTTAAAATATACATAAAATAATGCAGTTTCTGTAATTTCAGCTGATGATAGTGTTTTTTTGTCATTGTGTTATGATTGACTAAATGTTCCTGTTGGAAGAGAACATGTGTTAGTGTTTTGAATAATTGTTTGATTTTGAAACATGTTTGCAGTGTTTTGTTAGACATAGTGTATTGTGTTAGTGTATTATTGTATTTTGAAAATTAGTTTTGGAGTTTAGTTTACAATGTGTGATTTTGAGCATGAAATTAACCGTTTTGCCAATTGTGTGTTTTAGGTGTGTTGGTGCGTTAAGAGTTTAGGAAACTTGTTAAATGTATTGAAAAAACTGTCATAGCGATTGGAAAAAACTGTAATAGTATAGCTTATACAGACGGATGTAGTGCTAACTGTGTTAAGAGTTTAGGAAACTTTTTAAATGTATTGAAAAAACTGTCATAGCGATTGAAAAAAACTGTAATGAATCGTTCTAAAAATAACCATTTTTTTAGATGATTTGGCCGCTCATTCCACCTAGTGTCAGTTCAAAAATCCAAAAGTCAATTTTTTATTAACTTTGAGAAAGGTTTGTGTAAGATAAATAATCATTCTGTTTAATTTAATTTAATGGTTTTTTATCTGCAACATTGACTCCATAAAGAACCATTTTGTTCCACAAAAGTTTATTTATAGTGGAAAAAGGTTCTTTAGATTATTACAGTAATATGTTCAAAAAATTGTTCTTTTTAGAACGATTCACTAAAATGTTTTTTTGGAACCAAAATGGTTCTTCTATGACCCCTTCTATGACCCCTCAGAACTGGTTTCAGCAACATCCACATTTCACCGTCCTATATCTTCCACCATACTCTCCATTCCTCAACCCTATAGAAGAGTTTTTGTCGGCATGGCGGTGGAAGGTATATGATCTCCGTCTCCAGGCTGAGGTACCCCTCATCCAAGCCATTGAGGAGGCCTGTGACCAGATGGAGGTGGCAGCAATGCAAGGATGGATTCGTCATTCAAGACGTTTCTTTCCAAGGTGTCTTGCTAATGACAACATTGCCTGGGATGTTGATGAAATTCTCAGGCCAGATCCAGGAAGGCGAAGAGACAATGTCAAGTTCTTTGTTGTTGTTTTTTTTGTTGTTTTTTTTACAGCAAACTTACAGTACAATACATAAAGTGACATTGTTACAGTATTATGAATCTCCATGTCAACATTTTGGGCGTGCTGAGAAATAAATGAGTTTCTTAAATCTGCAACATTGGTCTTGTGTAGTGTTTGGTGAATTTACATTATATTTGTACTTTGTTGATGGTAGCCTACTCTAATCATAGGGAAGTACAAGTGCTAAAAGTGTTTTAGGTTTATCACTGCATAGTGTAACTCGTGCAAACAGAGTATAGTAATGTGAAACGTGTGTTTCATATGGTAACAAAGAGTGGTTTTTAAACAGAAGTGTATAGATTTTACAAGAGTGTTTAATTATGCAAAGGATCTGTAGTGTTTTGCTAATTGGGAGTGTGGTTGTGCTAATTGTGTGTAGTGTTTTGAAAAATCGTGCTTAAGCAATCCAAAAAAACCTGTATGTTTTCCTGTGAACTCCTGTAACTGTTAATGCTAATTAATTATTTATGTTGTCTTATAGTAATACATCTTATAGTTCTGTAAAGAGGTTGCATTAAAAAAAACAACAATGAAAAGCAATGGACTATGGCAAGCAAGATAGCAAAGATTGCCTGTGATTAATGACTTGAATTTTTGTCTGTTCTTCATGCCAAGATGTTGTTATGGCTTCAGAAAACATGATTTACTGATTTTATGGTGCTTTAACAATGCAGGATGAATTTCAATCTTTTATAAATCTCAGTATTTAAAAAGGAATTGAAAGAGGAAAATGAAATAATCTGTTAAATGCTTTATACAGTTCCATATTTGCAATTGATCAGAGACAGCTTTATTAGCCAACGAATTTGTTACGGTTTCCAGGAGCTCTGGGTATACATATATGCAAGATATACAAGAGAATAAAAAGAACATTTAAATAAGTAAAATTAAGAAAATTAAAAATACTTAAAAAATAAAGAAAATAACATACATCTAGATCGGAAAACATATGTACAGATTTTTTTCCCCTAAAATTTGTATTTTCCTCTATCATTTGTATTTACATGTAGCCTACTTACATCTAAACTCTAAACTCTCAGGTTGACATAAATGCCATAAGAGTACTGAATTATGAATTAAAAACAGGTAGTAATGGGTGTGCTGTAGCTATAAGCCTGGGGATACCAATTTATGCAAATAACGTGATAAAATCAAAGGATCAGTGTGAGTCGACATCTTGATGAAATGTTTTGAGTAAGCTTATCTGTGACTCAGCTCACCTGTATCAGTAGCGTTGAAGTTTAACAAAGACTGCGTCAAACCGATTTTGAGCTGACATTCAGCTTCATTCTTTTGCAGATGCAATACTATAGAACATTCAGGATGAACGGTCTTCACCTGAAAGGCATACACTTCACAGAAACATTGATCTTTTGAAATAGTTTTGAAAAAAAGATAACAAATAACTTACCCCTTTACATGTACTAACTATAAGAGTCCAGATGACAAAGCCATGATTAAGGTCCATGATGGTTTTTCTATTCAAGTCACCGATGTAAATAATTATTTGTCTAAAGTAACAGTTGTGGTGAACAAGTGTAGCTCTATTGCCCGTTGTTTTTGTCAGTAGCCCGCACACACATATACCAATGCTTATTCACAGTAATTCACATCTATCTCTCCAACCTGTTTCGAGCAGCAGATGGTGAGATATACCCAGATGGTACAGCCCACTTTTCTGTGTGCACAGGGCCCTTATCACCTCACGACATTAATGTCATTGTTATTTTAAAACAAATCTAACAGTAGTACCCTGACTAAAAAGATTTTTTTCTATACCTTTGCAACATTCTGCATCTATTAGAACCTTGATTCTGAAACTATCCCTAGCACTTTCCTATGTTAGTTAATACTGTAAATAGGCTGTTTTTTGTGTGTCCACCTTGGCATTCAAGGCAGTCATACGTCTTCTACCTGCTCTGTCACACTAGGGAGGCTAAATGAGTCTTTTAGCCAGCACCATTTACTGCATGAGTGAACGTAAATCACTTCTTCGGAGTTAAAAGGATGACATTACTTCAGAGGTATGCAAATGACAAAATCCCTCCAATCCACATTGTAATTAAACATATTTTGAAAAGGGTTGATTAAAAAAAAAGATTCTAATGCAGTTTAGTGTCTCCTTTACAGGGTTAGAAATTTAACCGATTAATTTGCTTGTTATTGTGTGGACAGCAGTAAAGTTTTTTTGTATGGTGCAGATGGACCGTGCCACTTTATCCATCAATTTTTAATGCATGTCCTTCCCATGAGGAGCTGAGGTTAGGCTGAGAGAAGACAGTAATGAGCAGAAAGATACATTCATACAATATTCAGAAAGAGAGATGTTCTGAGGGATGAAAGTGAGAATTTGCAAATGACAGAATGAAAGTGTATTCATATTCATTGGTGTGTGTGTGTGTGTGTGTGTGTGTGTGTGTGTGTGTGTGTGTGTGTGTGTGTGTGTGTGTGTGTGTGTGTGTGTGTGTGTGTGTGTGTGTGTGTGTGTGTGTGTGGAAACTATAGAGGCAGCGATGTGTTTGAATATGTCTACTGACAGTTATCAATTCATTCTTTGTGTTTTTTCCACTTCAGGCACTTAAATAAAACGACTTAAACTAAAAACTAAGACTTTAATTATGACATCCCATAAACCAAAATATTTTTAAAGGGATATCACTCAAAAATGAAAATTCTGTCATTATTTAGGCACCCTCAAGTTGTTTTAAACCTGTATGAGTTTCATTCTTCTGTTGAACACAAAAGAAGATATTTTGAAGAATACAGTTTAAGGTAGCCACTGACTTCCATAGTATTTTTTTTCCATGTCAACTGTCAGGTTACCAGCATTCTTTAAAATGTCTTTGTTTGTTTTCAGCAGAAGAAAGAAACTCATACGGGTTTGGAACAACACGAGCGTGAGTAAACAATGACAGAATTTTAATTTTTAAAGTAACTGTTCAATTCATATGGATTGGTTTTATGATCTCTTTATGAACTTTTTGAAGCATCAAAGTGGTAGTTGCATAGACTGTCAGTGGGGAGACAGAAATACAGCTGGATTAATAAAAGCAGAGCACAATAACTCATGCACACCTAAATCACTGTCTCTTCAAGTTAGCGAGGATGATCTTTAAAAAGGTGGAAAGTAAATAAATATCCAATGTTGGTTTATAAATATTCAATATGAGCCAATACATTTATAAAAACCCAGACCAATCACTAATATGGTGCAAATATGAATGTGCTTAATAAATATTTAATTAATTCCATTAGTTTCCATTGCTGGAACTTTTCTTTCGATTTTGAAAAGCAGTTGTAATTGACATGAATGTACATATATACTTATATAGAATAAATGCTTCATGGCAGGATTCCAGTAGATGCTCTTTACATGGATCTACACACCTGCTGTGGGGGTTGTCCCACTCACTTTATTCATACACTTCCTAAGTTAGACTCCCTAGGGAGACAGATATGGATTATATGATCTCATAAACAGACTGTGAACTTTGAGGGGAGATTATTCTTGGTGCCTGGGAAAACAATGGGTAGAACAACTGCCAGTTTTTTAACTGATTGTATGACACTATAATCTGTGCAGTAAAGTATATCTACATAGTAGATAAGCAATGAATGTATTTGCAATTTATATTACTGATGATACAATTAAATGCCTTTTAAAAAACTTAAAAAATAAATCTCTTGTATTGTGTTTCAGGGTAATCTCAGTGCTGAACAACTTGAAGGTAAGGAACAGCCTAAAAAGGTCATCTGATCAACTTAATTTTAAATGAACTAATTTTTTGTAATTTTGCATTTATACAGAGTTCAAAGAAGCGTTTCGGTTGTTTGCCAGGACTCCCTCAGGGGAGATGAAGATTTCACTAGCTCAGTGTGGGGATGTGATGAGAGCTTTGGGCCAGAACCCAACTAATTCTGAAGTCTTGAATGTTCTAGGAAAACCAAAGCCTGAAGGTAGACCCACAATGCATGGAAAAAATACAGCTGCATGACTTTTCAGGGCATTGTACAAGGTGCATGTCATAATCTATATGAAATTACTCAAGCTATTGCTTCCCTGCATCCCATGGGATCATTCATGAGCAAACAAAGGAAAAGACTTACATTTCTGTCACAGAGATTACTGAAGTGTTGGCTGTCACAAATGTCAAAGATTATTATATATATATATATATATAAAATTAATAGTATTGTCATTCTCTGAATACTGAGATCCATGCCACAATGACTCACTAAAAGTCAAAATACCATTCCAACCACATGTAACATTTTACCTTACCTAAAGAAAAAAAGGTGACAAAGGACTATAAATATAACATAAACTTTTTGCAATTGTGCTACTGAAGCTATTAAAGGAATAGTTCACACTTCCAAACCCAAAACCGAAAGGTGGAACCCACAGGATGATATTTTATGTATTTATTGGTAAACAAATACAATGAAAGTAAATGGGGTCTAATGTTTGGATTCTTTTATTTTTGTGAACTATCCAATTAAAGATTTTTTTTCTCAGATTGTCAAATAAAATCTAAGAACCTACTAACTGCTTTATTTAAATTGTGTCGTTCAGAGATGGAATCCATCCTGATCGACTTTGATACTTTCCTGCCTATGTTTCAACAAGTTTCAAAGTCTACTGAAAGGGGCACATTTGAAGATTTTGTAGAGGGCCTTCGGGTCTTTGACAAAGAAGGCAATGGAACAGTCATGGGGGCTGAACTCCGCCATGTGCTTGCTACTTTGGGTATGATGTTATGGAGGAAAAATATGCCAAATTCATTTATTTGACCTGGTGTAGTCAAATGTTGAAAACATTGAGAACTAAAAATGTATCATTGGAATACTTTCAGGTGAGAGGTTGTCTGAGGGTGAAGTGGACCAGTTGTTGGCAGGGCAAGAGGACACAAATGGTTGTATCAACTATGAGGGTAAGATACAGTTGCTCAAGACTTCCCTCTACTGACAAAATTAATGACTTGAAGTTTCTCATTGAAATTAATCTTATGTTCTTTCTCCAAGCTTTTATAAAACATGTCATGGCTGGCTGAGTGATCGTTTCTGGTAAGTTTATCTAAACCAGGGCTTCCCAACCCCATCAGCATTAACATTTCAATAAATATATTGATTAAATAATGAAAGAAACTGATTTGTTTTCTTCAGTTTTAATTATATGCATTCAGTTCAGCCAGTTCATGACCTCATGAACCCACAGAACTTCCATCATGAACTCCTACAGAATCACAAAGCCCTGGTTGGGAAGTCATGATCTGAACTATAATATGCTTTGCGGGTACATTTTAGACTTTCATTTATTTTGCATCTTTTCTGTTGGCCTATAGGTACCGAGCCTCACATTGATGTTTGCAGAAGTAATCTGAAGGTCATGTGTGAGAGTTGACATCAATAAAACAACAGTTTTGTAAAATATTATATACAGTAACTGATTACTGTAAATTCACTCTGTTCTTCAATCACAACTTTGAAGCTGTTTTATATCGAGTGCAAATTATCAGTGCAACAAGAGGAGGCAAAATGCAGGAGTCTGCTGTAAACTTTACTTTATGCCAAGAGAGAATCAACACAGCTGTCGGTGGATAAAACGTTGGCTTTGGTGGGGTTTGTGCATTGAGTTTGCTCTAATCCCCAATGTCAGGAACTTTTCTCAGGCACATATGATAAACCCATAAGCTTTGTCTATGGACTTCTTTTAAAGGACTTTTCTAAGAAAACCCTTGTGCTGTAGCCAAGTGTTACAAATGGCTACAAACAAATGACTTAGTGTCCGGTCAAGTAATTATTGGAAAGACATGAGTCAAGTACAAAGTTATTCGTGAGTGTGTTGGGGGAAAAATAAGAAACTTTCTACTATAAAAAATCTTTTGTCCAATTAAAAGTTTACATGCAATTTGTTCATGGATCCATCAATGTCAATAAAGAACCTTTATTTTAAGGGTTGGATCCAGGGTCTGATCTGATATTTCTTACGTGGAGATCCATCTGATCTAACATAGAATAAGCTGACATGTAGTTGCAAAGTTACTTATAGTCAGTAGAATGACTGTTGAGGGGCCATCAGTAAAAAGCGTTTGCAAATATTACTATCTACTATCTAGATTATAATCTACTAATAATGACTGTAACAAAGTTCAAGGCTCAGGGAAGGAGGAGGCAGGACCAGCGAACGTTTTGTGAGCTCATAGAAAGCAGCGCATTGTCGAATTGAATTCTTTTGCGCATCTTCTAACACTTTAAAGTTTAAATTTACCAGACTTAAAGGGATAGTTCACCCAAAAATGAAAATTCTGTCAGTATTTACTCACCCTCATGTTGTTCCAACCCCGTAAGATGGAGTCTTCGGAACACGATTTAAGATATTTTTGATGAAATCTGAGGGCTGGATCACTCCTCCATACTAGTCCATAGGCTTCTTCAAGGATTGAAACTTGCCGGCCTCGAAAAGTTATTAAAAACATTATTAAAATAGTCCAAGTGACTACAGTGGCTCAATCTTAAGTTTATCAAGCGACGAGAATACTTTTTGTGCGCAAAAACAAACAAAAATAACGACTTTATTTCAACTCTTCATTTCCTTCTCGTGGGCCTCTAGTCAGTTAAACTAGTATGTTTGCGTAGAGCTACGTCACACGCAGGCTCACTATTGGCCGACGCTGGTCATGTGTGTGATGCGTGTGATGTACAACAACAGACGCTTACGCTGTTACACTAGTTTTACTGACTCAGAAGGAAAAAAAAAAGTATTCTCGTCGCTTAATAAACTTAAGATTGAGCCACTGTAGTCACTTGGACTATTTTAATGATGTTTTTAATAACTTTTCGAGGCCGGCAAGTTTCAATTCCTGAAGAAGCCTATGGACTAGTATGGAGGAGTGATCCAGCTCTCAGATTTCATCAAAAATATCTTAATTTGTGTTCCGAAGATGAACGAAGGTCTTACGGGGTTGGAACAACATGAGGGTGGGTAAATACTGACAGAATTTTCATTTTTGGGTGAACTATCCCTTTAACCCCTAAACAAAAGTGGAAAATGATCAGCAAAAAATCATTTCATAGAACTTTTTATATCATCTAGTAGCCTGAGGTTGTCATACTCAGATTCTCGTCAGAATGTGAGTCTACTGCTCCATTGGGCTGCGATTATGGGGCGTTTCAACCGAACCAGGAAAGAAAAGCCTCTGCACTCAATTGGATAGACCTAGAACCAATCAGAGCAACGGAGTAAGTGACGTATGTTGAGCGAAGCATAGTTGTCAACAGAACTCAACTGCACGCACGCTGGAAGTAGAAGAAGATGAGTGTAAATAATCTTTGCTGGCGTTGTAGAAAGAATTTAAGGATACACAGAGTACTTACTTCATTGCGCCCCATCTTCTTAGCGACCATCGGGGCCAGCTGATAGATTAAACTTTTTCCGAATCCCGTAGAAAGGGCGGCAAAAACATCTTTCCCATCGACAAATGCCTTGATCGCGGTTCTCTGTTCCTCTTTTCTGTACTTTACTTGAGTATCATTTTTGGGGTGTACTCATGACTTTACTCAAGTGCATTTGAGAGGCACATATTGTACTCTTTACTCCATTACATTTCTATCCATAACCGTGAGTACCCGTTACTACTTCTAAAAAAAAGAAAAATCTCAGAAACCCTCAATTTGTTGTTTCCCTCTCAAATGTGATTGGAACGTGCAGGCGCCACTGATTGAGACAGCCTATCAGCAATCACCTTCAACTTTCAATTCCCTGGTCAGATTTAGATAAGAGACAAAACCATGGACGAAACAATGGATGAAGACGCAACAGGTCCATCCCGGGAATGTGCCACCTCGCCAGTGGTCCCACCTCGCCAGACTATTTAAATTTTCTGAATTTTCTGAAATTTTCTTAAATGTTAAATAAAGCAACATGGTAAAAAGATGAAAATGACTTGATTTTACTTTAAAGTCCTTTTACATTCTCCAAGGTATTAACATTAACATTTTTCATAACTCTATGTAGGACGTTTCGGTACATAAATGTAAGCACTGTGGCAATAGTAATGCAATATTTAGAAAATGTACTCTTGTACTCTTGATACTCAAGTTCTTTTAAAAACAAGTACTTCAGTACTTTTACTTAAGTAGACATCTGACTGTAGTACTTTTACTTGTAGTTGAGTAAAATTTAGCAAGGGGTATCTGTACTTTTACTCAAGTAATGAAGCTGTGTACTCTCCGCCTTTGTCGGTAACACACGCAATAGCGGAATATACACAACTCAATTCTCCAGCGGCAGCCATGAATTCAACCCAAGCGCTCTTTAATGACGTGGATGGTTACGTTATCGTTGCTCATCTGTCCATCATCGTATAAAGCCCACCCTAACAATTTGATTGGTCCGAACTATTTTTTGTTCGGGCATAATAGCTTCTCAACGCAGGGGCGCCGCTAAGGGGGGAAAAGTTAGGACGATTCTAAGGGCCCACACACTTTTAGGGGCCCCAGAGATCGATTTTATTAATTGAACGGGTGCAGTAGTAGGGGCCTTACCTCATATTTTTTCATAGGGCCCAAAATCCCTGGCCGCACCCCTGCCTCAACGGATCGAGTCCAGACCTAAATATTTTGTGGGTGGGGTTCGGGCTGGCATCCAGGCTAATCATCTTTACCAGGGATGGGCAACTTTGGTCCTGGAGAGTTTATTATTCACTTATTATTATATTTACACCCCACAGGGCATCAAAGTATTTATTATGTATATGCGTTCAATAGCTAGAGAATACCCATAATCCACTGTGAGGGTCGTGCTGCATGAATTCCCACATCTCACCAGAAGATCCATTTTTCAAACCGCTTTTTTGATGTGGGTACAGCGTAATATCATACAATTTAAATTCCTTTAATTATTAAATTGTTTAATTAATGTTTATGATTATTAAAAAGCAAGCACAAATTATGCAAAAGCCTTCCTGCACTCTGTGTCCGAATTCACTCAATCATTTTCATTCACTCCTTCAAGTGGAACATATAAGTGGGGAATAGTGAATAAATGTATAGGGCGATTTTGAACACAGACCTATTGAGCTGTTCTTCTTATTCTTTCTTCTTATTCTTTCTTTTTATTGTGTATTACTTAACAGTGTATTACTGCCATCTACTGATATCCTGGATCTCTCCTCATCAGAGTAGCCTACCTCCTCTTTCCCCGGCCATAACTGAACCAAAAACTTGAATAGTGCTGCGTGTTCAGCTCCTCTGGTTTTACTTCCAGCACCATACAGCTGGTGTTGTAGCAAGCAAAACTTGCAGCCTGCACAAATTATTTTAATACACATGATTATACAAAATATCACATATTTAAAACCAAATACAACAAACATAACCAATGAAAGATTGATTTACCTCTAAGAAAGAAATCGCAGCGCAACCTATCTAGCGTTGTCTATTCAGCGTGCACGCCGCCATTACTACTACTGAACTTGTTACTCCATTCATAAAGGGAACATGGGAACGGACACTACTGTACTCACCCTACCAAAACAGGACTACCGTAAAAACTACAGTGGTTACAGCCATCACATTATCACAATACCTATAAGTTACTCAGTATTTCCTCTTACAATGTATATGTCTACACACATTTATTTACCCATTTCTATATAGGCTACTACAAAATTACACACAAACACATAAACACACATAAATATGGCCTACATCTATACAACCTTGCACACATGGCTACATACCCATATACCTAATATTTAATATATATTATTTGTATATTTATATATATATATATATAAATATATAATTAATGCCGTAATAGTATTATATCTTTATCTGAATTTAATATATTCTTCAGTGTTAACTCTTTTCCCTCTATCCTCCTTGTCCTCTTGTAATATCTCTCGAAAACCCAATAGGACTCTTTTGGATTATTACAAAAAACAAGCTCTGTGATCAACAAAATTTAAATGATACACGCGATGTCCATCAAGATAATTATCACAGATGAATACAACTTTTTTAAGCCTAGACACAGTCAACAGCTAAAGGAAGGCTATAAAATAACTACACCACTGTCCCACGACTTCAAGGTCACCACCACTAAGCTTCCGACAATTCTTTCAGTTTTTATATAAAAAAATATTTTCCCAAAAAGTTTGAGTTAGAATAGTTTATAAGAGCACAATTAAGCATAATAAGGCTGTAAAAGCGGACTGATGTTACATGTTCGGCATGATGACGTTTAATGTCCCCGACAGCCTCTCTAATCCCATTTAGACACTTAATTGTTAACAACCACCTTTTTCAAGACACAGCTTATAAAAAATCACGAGTGGGGTAATACTAAGTGGTGTAATACTGGTGTATTTTATGTCATAGAATAAAATGTGAAAGTGTCTTGAGCTTGTGTTCACCACAGACCTTATTTCAGCCATTAAAAAAAAAAACTTAAAAACCCATTGACAATCGGGACAATGGAAGTGCTAAAATGCAAACTCATTTCCTCGTTTTGGTCATAACTGCACCACTCTGGACCCTTATCACAGACTTTGATCAAAGATTTTAACGGTCATCAACACCGTAAATCCTGCAAAGTTTTTTCTTGCATTAAAAACTACTCTTTGTATTATATTACTTTTACATCAAATTGCAAAAAACTGTAACGCAGCTTGAGGGTGATGGTAAAATGGACATCTTTCCTTCTGACTGCCGTTTTAAATCTCTCTATATATTTCTCCTATTTGTGAAAATTGTGAAAACACTATTGTGGAGTTTTTCCTTTGCTATATGAGCAAATGGGACCACAAAAAATATATTTACACAGAAACTATATATATGACTTCTGCTTCTGAGAAACCCGGAAATCTGAAAAGGATCGATATTATATATATATATAATATTATAACAGTAAATTGAAGTTACCCATTTTTGATTCAATGCATAATTAAATAAAAATAGATTGTAGGGTAATATATATATTTTTGATCAAGTAGCCGACATGCATCGCGTCAAGGCAAGCGCCGATTGGTCTGCGCAGCGCATAAATTGGACCATCCCACTTCTCGTGCTGTTTGGGGCCTGTCCTTCACGTGTGAGGTTTGCGAGGTCAATTTCCCCCACTCAAAACGCGATCTGAGCATGACGTGTCGTTTTCATGCACGGCCTTGAAATTATGTTGAACATGGAAGTTCAGATGTTAATGATAGCATTATTGATAAATTGGGAGTTTGTAATAACAGTAGCCCATCTTAACAGAGACGATGCGAAAATTGATACAAATCGAGTCAATGAGTCACTCCAAAAAGCACAGCAGTCTCCCGCTGACGTGGAGAGGTTGTACTTGAGAACTGCTAATGCACGTGAAGATGATTGTGAACTTTATGCCAAGAATTCAACGCCTTCAAGCGAATCGGCAGAAGACTTAATGACCGAATCCACTTTCAAATGCCGTGCATGTTTGGCGGATCACAGTTGGGGGAATTCGGACTCAAACCGAAATGGACCAATTCCCACACAAAATGACGAGTTTAAAGAACTTCTCGGGGGACCAGTGACCTGGCGATTATTAAAAAGTAAGCTGCTGAGCTAGTAATTAGCACTTAAGCACGTGTGTCATTTTTAAAGGTATGTTTTCTTTGACTAACTGCCATAAAACCCGCTTATTCTTTCATCAAGGTCATCTGTGGGATTTGGACGGAGTCGCGGTGTCTGACGTCAATCAACCAGTGTTTCATTGTGGCAATAAACTCCTTATGATCAAGTTTTCCAGAACTTTCCACTCAAATACACGCTTGGTTATCAATAACGGTAAGTACCTGTGAATATTCACTCTGTGCTATAAAGAGGAGAAAGAAAATCGAATCATGAATAAATTGTCACATCAGTCACAAAGTGAATGTGTTGGTTTATATCATTAACAGTAACAGATATTATTTATTAACATTAGCCCATCTTAACAGAGACAGAAAGTGATGCATATCGAGCCAATGAGTCGTTCAAAAAGCACGGCAGGCTTTCCTGTGTATTTTTGTATTTTACTTACTATTTTTAATGTTTTTGAAAAGTCTCTTATGCTTATCAAGTCTGTGTTTATTTGATAAATACAGAAATAAACATTAATTTTGTGAAATTATTACAACTTAAAATAATGGTTTTCTATTTATTTTAATATAATTTGTTTCTGTGATGGAAATCTGAATTTTCAGCATTATTAGCTGCTCCAGTCTGCGTTGCATTTACAATCCTGTGAAAACAGCTCCCCTACTTCCTGCGCCCCGATGTTTTGCTTTAGTTTATAATTGTTAAAGTTTATGCTTGTAAAGGTCAAAAACTGCATTGAAACTATAAGATTAAATCGATAATTCACTAGGCTACAATTAGTACTGTATGTCTTCCTTCATTGTGACGTTTTAATTTTTCCCTCTATTTCTGAACCACAATAAAGTTCATGAATATTTAAAGGGGCAAATGCTTTTTAGTTTGCTGTTTGTTGCTGAACAACTGGTCAGTACATAAATTGGGCAATTTACAAGAAACATTCTATTAAAATGTCTATTGCAGTCTATTTAGATGTTACACTTTGTTTTGCATTAATTTTCAGTAACTATTTTGTGAATGTGCATTATTGATATCAAACATTATTTAATATCAGTTTTCAACGTATCTTTTCAGAGACAAAATTGACTGATTCACCTTCACAAAAGCAGTGTCAATGCATCAAAAGGAATCATGGGCCGTCAATGCTACTGGGAATCCCTTTCAAAGAGTGCTTTGCTCAAAACTGGGTAAGATATTCTCTTAACAGTAGCCTAGATGTCATGCTACATATTTATAATTTGTCACTTTAACAGACTGGTTTATTCCTCTTTTAATATGGTAATTTCCATACAGGACATTTGAGTTCATTAAATTGTATAGATCTATCCCATTAAGTTTCTGCATGTAGATTTAGTCTTGATATAGCTAATGTTGACATTAAAACTTATAATTCAAGGCTTACTATAGCTTACCTGTTTGCTAACTCCTAAGGGGTTTATCTTAAAAAGTCACATGGCGTTTTATTCATACAGTACTGACATCCTTTAATTTGAATGTTAAAGCCCATAGCCATCAGGAGTCAGGACTTTAAAAGGACTTGACTAAACATGTATGTATTACCAGGGATGCACCTATTTTACAGATTGAGTTAGACACAGGTACTTTCATTTTTGGTACTCCGATACGCAGTACCGATTCCTGTATTTTCATTGCATTTGTTATTTTTAAAACATTTGCTTTTCCACTATTTCAGTTTGGTCTCAACAGTAGTTTTCAGGTACATAGACTGAATAAAGTAATCAAATTTTAAATAAAACTCTGTAGTCTTCACTCAGTTCACTGTATAAATTAAATGGATTAATCCTTGTTTAAAGTTACAAAAGTTATTCAATCAATACCAATGAATGACTCTGTCATTTGTTGTTAGATTAACATTAAGGACACAGCAGCAGGTAAATTAGGCTGCTGTCACTTTAAGAGCTGCACGTATCCATATACTGTTACGCGCTCATTTTCTTTCTCAACTTTTTACATTCTCTCAGGACATAACCGTCTGTTTACTAAGGTACTTTCTTGTAATGAAACAACTGTTGGGGTCCGTCTCTCGTGCCTCTATCCCATTGACTTAAAACGTGCGTGTGCGTGTCACAGGTGCAACCTTTTACAGTGCTTGTATATTGTTTTCTTTAATGCATTTGATCATTCATACTCAAAGTAGAACTGAAATGCCATTCATTTTGAAGATTATTATTAAATCTTAAATAATCTTGAAGATTATTATTAAAACATTTAAAAATGCATGAACTTTGTCAGGATTTCTATAAAATGTTGTGTATCAAATCTGGTCTCGTTCTTGTGAACCCAATCGTCTTGTCTCCTGAGAAGTGTCTCGTCTCACCCCTAGCACACTTGCAAATGATTTCTTTATAACCAACAAAGTGTAAACACAATGTCAATAAGGTTACGTTCAGACTGTTAAAATGATTTTGTATGCCATTTTAATGTTGTTGTTTTTTTTTTTATTTACGGGGGGATAATAATTATATAAAATTATTTCTGTTTTAACTATTTAATTTATATCCAGAAAAATGGCCAGACTTCTGAAATGTTTTCATGAGTTGAGGTAAAGACTTGGTTGGGTCTCCAAGATAAATCATATGATCTGCATAGCAGACTATTGAGTTTCACCCCTTTTATACTGATACCTTGGCTTGTTTAATCCTGTCTGATGCATTGTACCAATGGTTCCAAATAGAGTGCAAATAAGGGCATCCTTGTCTAGTTACTCTTTCCAATGGAAATGACTGATAAATAACCATAAATCTTTATTTTTGCAGTTGGTGTATCATAAAGTGCCTGTATACTTCTAATTATAATGTGAAAGCCAAATTTGCGTAGAACCCAGATGGGCCTAACTAACTGAATCGAAGGCTTTTTCAGCATCTAAACCTAAGTGATGCGAACAGTCTATAATCATTTAATATCGATAAAGGTCTATATGATCCCCATTCTAGCTGATCTTTGCCCTCTTTTGGAATAATAGATTTGACTGCATCCTTCCCAGATGAGGGAGCTACCGCGTTCTTTAAAACCCACTTAAAAGTATGGCCAGAGATAGGCAGTTATTCCCAGGGTCTCCTGTTCACTCCAGGTTTGGTTGCAAGTGCCCTGTGCTCATGTAGTTCTGTATCCGAAGGAAAATCCAAAGTGTCTCGCATGGGATTTCTGTCTGCGTCGTCTGGCACGTTGTATATCCTTCTCCTCTTGACCTCCCTCCTTGGTCAGTCTGTTTGCTTTCCAGATGCGACTGCATTTGTTTATTTTTTTTATTCTCTTCCACATTTTGCATTCGCGTTTCCATTTCTTCATTTAGATCTTTGTGGCCGATTCTTTGATTTGTCTAGTAAAGTTGGCTTGAGAAAGTTTGACTATCTATTTCTTTCTTTCTATTCCTTTCTTTCTATCTTTTCTATCTATTTCTTTCTTTCTTTTTCTCTATCTATTCTTTCCTACCTATTTCTTTCTCTATCTATCTATCTATCTATCTATCTATCTATCTATCTATCTATCTATCTTTATTTATTTATTTCTATATATTTGTTCCTCTCTTTCTCTTTCTCTTTCTTTCTTTTTCTTTTCCCTTCCTCTTTCTTTCTTTTTCTTTTCCCTTCCTTCCTTTTTTTCTTTTCCCTTCCCCTTTCTTTCTTTTTCTTTTCCCTTCCCCTTTCTTTCTTTTTCTTTTCCCTTCCCCTTTCTTTCTTTTTCTCTTCCCTTCCCCTTTCTTTTTCTCTTCCCTTCCCCTTTCTTTTTCTCTTCCCTTCCCCTTTCTTTTTCTCTTCCCTTCCCCTTTCTTTCTTTTTCTCTTCCCTTCCCCTTTCTTTCTTTTTCTCTTCCCTTCCCCTTTCTTTCTTTTTCTCTTCCCTTCCCCTTTCTTTCTTTTTCTTTTCCCTTCCCCTTTCTTTCTTTTTCTTTTCCCTTCCCCTTTCTTTCTTTTTCTTTTCCCTTCCCCTTTCTTTCTTTTTCTTTTCCCTTCCCCTTTCTTTCTTTTTCTTTTCCCTTCCCCTTTCTTTCTTTTTCTTTTCCCTTCCCCTTTCTTTCTTTTTCTTTTCCCTTCCCCTTTCTTTCTTTTTCTTTTCCCTTCCCCTTTCTTTCTTTTTCTTTTCCCTTCCCCTTTCTTTCTTTTTCCTTTCCCTTCCCCTTTCTTTCTTTTTCCTTTCCCTTCCCGTTTCTTTCTTTTCCCTTTCCCTTCCCGTTTCTTTCTTTTCCCTTCCCCTTTCTTTCTTTTTCTTTTTCCTTCCTCCTTCCTTCCTTTTCTTTTTCCTTCCTCCTTCCTCCCTCCCTCCCTCCCTAATAATAGAATAATGACATTTTATTTGAGCCCAGATACTGAATCAGGACAATGGGTTTCTCAGGAACTATTTTTTTTTTTCAATGCAACTAACAGAAGTGTCAGCGGCTTTCACACATGTCTTTCAAAACCGGTCTCACATCAGAAAAGTGGTATTACACTTGTTTCTTTGACTGCTCACTCAGCGACCCACTCAAAACAGTGTTGTGACCCACCAGTTGAGAAACAATTTAGGTTTTTGTCCACACATTAACATTGATCAGCAAACATAAACTGAAGCTGAACTGTATTTGCTTGATGTGCGAGAACAAACCTCATTGTTTCTTTCGGTAGCTTAAATGTACTGCGTAAAACTCGAGAATGAACCTCATTGGTTTTTGCACCTCACGCAAGAATGCTTGAGCATCCGTTCACCATAACTGATTTGTGTTGATGAATGCATTTTTTAAAAACCTAAATTAAATCTGTTCGTCATATAAAGCAACCTTGTCTCTTAAACGCTTGATTCAAATAGATTAGTTTTACAATCTCTTTATGAACTTTTTGAAACGTCAAAGTGGTAGTTGCGTAGACTGTCAATGGAGGGATAGAAATCTTATAGATTTATAATTATATTCATTTGTGTTCTGAAGATGAACAAAAGTTTTGGATCAACATGATGGTGAGTAAATTGACAATTTTAATTTTTGGGTGAGCGATCCCTTTAAACCAGAGATCTTCAATCCTGGATCCCAAGAGCAGGGTTGAAGATTATCTATTAAACTAAATGCTTTTACTATATGCTTTTACTTTTTTAAACGTGCTTTATGAAGTATTCTCATGTTTAGGACCACTTAGTCATGCACTATTCCTGCAACTCACTCTGCTTCCTGCTGTTTTCGAGATGCGTTTTGTCCACAGATTAGTGCTGGGTGGTATTAATATCACAGTATTTTTAAAATTCTTCCACTTTAACGGTATATGACGGTAATTTTTTTTTTCCCCCCACACATGACTGGGTGTTAACCACATTTTCTACTGATTGAGGAAATACTGCAGTAGATTGAATTAATGCCCTATTTAGTCATGAGTTCATATTGTAGAAAAATTCCACACGTATTAAGGGTTTGCAAGGCCCACCAAAATGATGCTGTTTACAAAGAGCTGCCAGCAGGAGGCGCTTTAGGAGCCGCAGAAACCGAGTTTTCCTGGTAACGGCTGTACACAAAGCACCACAGCGCTCATAGCTACTTGATTAGGAAAGATAAAGGATTAAATGAAAATAACATCACAACTTTTCTAGAGACATTCAGTTCTCTTCAAAGATACATTCATCTAAAAACACCTGTGCCTCGTTTTGACATTGAAACGTGCAGTGCTCATGTTTATTCAACTGTCAAAGCCTTTTGGAAAATCTTGTGGTGGGCAGCGTTGATAGTGAACCAATGTATGGGAAACACTAATATAATTTGACAGCTATCAATTATAGTTTAACCTATCCATCTTCACCGTCACGCCTAGTAACATACAGCTGGTCCCTCACCACAGTGCAACAGTGAAAAGGCACAGTAATATATCGCAATACAATTATATACCATTTTTAAAATGATCAAATTCATATCATAACAAAAATAAACACCGGTATTCGGTATGAACCGGTATACTGCCCAGCACTAATAAAAATGCATCAGGATTTTTGAAAACGCTTTCACAGGTATTATCATTAGGCTGTTAATTTCCTATGAAAGGTGTTATCCAGCATTTAGGGCTTTCTATGTGTTGGCATTTCGGATAGAACTTTAAAAGGATAGTTCATTTTTATTTATTTTTTAAATCAATTTCTCACCCTTGTTCCAAACAAAGACTTTTGTTTGTCTTCTGCACATTAATGAAGATATTTTTAATCATCTGAGGCTTTTCTTTCCCAACAATTTTACAGGGTTTAAATTTGGTCATGGCAGCTAAACCATACTTTCTCTATACACTAGATTTATTTAGGTTTATTCTTGCATGTAATGCAAGCACATTTCAGGATTTTTACTGGTTAGAAAATGCTCTTCGGTGGTTCCCGACAGACACTGTCATCCTTTCTTGCCCCCAAAAAGCTGGATTTCATAGCTTTGTGAGAAAATCCTCCTTTGCTGGTCCTGATAATTGTTTTGATGTATCGTATCAATATTAAAAAGCAGAATCAAAGTAACATTAGTTTAACTAGGCTAAGTTTAATCATGAACAATACATTTGTTACTATATTTAATCTGTTAATGTTAGTTAATAAAAATACAGCTGTTCATTGTTTAAGTTATTCAAGTGCATTAACTAATGTTAACAAATACAACTTTTTCAATAATGTATTTGTAAATGGTGAAATTTACATTAACAAAGATTGATAAATGCTGTAGAAGTGCAGTTCATTAATAGTTAAAGTTAAATGTCGTTAACTAGTTTAATAAATGGAACCTAATTGCAAAGTGTTACAGATTTGTTATACACCGATTCAGACGTCTCATGAGTTCAGTGCTGGACACATCAGTTGTTTTAACCATTCATTCAAATTAATTGGTTCAAATTAGTCATTAGGTCACTAATCGGATGTGTCATTAGCGGAAGTGTACTTGTGATAATCCCGGCAGTTAGGACATTGCACAAGATTCATCAACACAGAAAACATTTCATCACTGATGGGTGATTTCCGTTTATTCGTTTATTGAAAGTGTGGTTTATGTCGGCTGAATGTGCGGAACGCTTTCAGAGAAGGTAAGGCAACGTCTTTTTAGCATAATTCACAACCAGTGGTAATTCAGAAAAAAGAAACTTTGAATGCGCCATATGAAACATGGATTCGGTCTTCTGACCTTTTACCATCGTGTCAATTGATTTTGATTAATGTGCAAGGGAGAGAGGGCAAAGACATCACTTAGTTTTAGACGGAGAGTGTGTGAGGGGCTCTTTGCTCGTTCTTTCTCAGTAACATTCGTCATCTTCGACTGATCAAATAAGACTTTGGCGGGACAACAATTTGCATTGGTGGCCACCAAAAAATGTTCAATGTAGGAAAAACCCTGTATTTGTGCTGCGTCCCAATTTAGAGGCTTCATCCTTTTGACGGACTCATTCGAAGGCCGATTAAGTAACTGCGGCGCAACAAAGGCTGTCCCAATTCGAAGGCTCCTTCAAATGCGGTCTGCAAATGCTTCGTTTCCCATGAAATGGATACAACAGATGGATCCTTCGTGGCCTTGCCTACCCCAGTATTCATTGCGCGCCAGTGACAACAGGATTATTTAAGAAATTGACGAATTACGCTTTAAATTGAAGTATTGGGTTTCCACTTACTCAAGTATTAGTATCTAATGATAGGCTACTAATGATTCTAATGTAAAAAAAGTTGAAGCAGTTCATGTTTACTTATATCTTACTAAGATAAAATTGATAGTTACACTATTATATTCAGAAATGGACCATGGTGAACTTATTTAGACAGTTTGTAAACCCTGTTTTGCTTTCAGACAGTTTAATATAACCTAAAGTAAAAACGTTACTGTCACTCGTCAACTGCAGCTTTCAGTGTTGATAGGCGACTAGAACATTCACATAGGCTAGACCATCCCATTTAACAACGCTCAGTCCGACCTTTGTGGCCTTCTAAGGCATAGCCATTTAAGTCCGATTTTTTTCGTAGGATGCAGCTTTTGAATTGGGTCACAACCTTGTGCTTTGCACATCACCACATTTTTCAGTGATCCTCAATCGACTCATCCGATGATTGTCTCTCTCAATCCCTCCTTTCCAAGAGCCTACTCTGCTCTGATTGGCCAGATAGCCCAGTTTGTTGTAATTGGTCTACAGCTTGCAGCGTGTGTCGGAAACTAAACGTCCATTACCAGAACTATTTGATTAAGACAATAACGCAAGTTATCCGGAGACCTACACAATATAAAACTAAACTACATGTTTTACATGTTCCAACTACAACACCCGGTGGAAAATGTATATCAATATTGAGTCATACTTAAAGGTTGTGATTCTGAGCAGCAAGCTGGTCCAAATAAACGGGGTACTGACAAGGGGTGTGTGAGATGCTTAGCTCATGAGAGGAGAGGTTTTTTATTTTCACAAGTAATCCTCAATGATGAAATGCATGACAAGAAAAATAGTCTGCTGCTGCATTAAGTGTTTTAACTAATCATCTTGTAATGAATGTCATTTCAGTTCTACTTTCTGAGTATGAATTATCATATGCAGTAAAATGCGACAATACTCAAGCACTGTAAAAGGTTTTGCCACAAACTCAATTGACTGGCTTCTCTCGTGTGATTTCATAAGAGTCTCTTCAGACCTTAGAACGTTACATGATTTATGAGCTTCTACAACTTTTCACATCCTAACTGAACTCCTTTCCAACATAATACTACACAAATGAAAATGAACATTCTTTTAGCCTTAGCAAAAGGCGACTTATTTGCAAAGCATTGCAAATCCATTTAGTTCAACCTTCCATCAATTTTTCACCCCAAACCACAACAAACAAAACTGTACATAGTTCAAGACAAATCAATTGTATATGGCTGATGCATGTAAGTGTAATTGAGGAATTCAGATAAGACTTTATTTTCTCGAAGTCCCATAATGTCCAATATATCATCCAGAAAACAGTCAGTCCTTAATCCTTAGGCCTGCTGTATTCAATATCAAGAGTTCATGGACAAAGGTGATCATCAGATGTTGGGTTTGAAGAGCTTTGTGTACAAAGGAGCTTATAAAACTCCCTCACATATTCTCCGTCTTAAGGACCATAATCTGCCAGAACAAACTAGTCCTTCTACAACAATCAGAACAAACCATAAATAAACAGTCCAAATAATAGTTCAAACACTTCCAAAACAGAAGAAACAAGTTAGACATGCATTTTATCCTCATCACTTAAGTTGAGCATAAAACAAATGTTTCTCAACCAGGACTCAAACTCATGGCAAGGCCATGCTTCAGCTATTGCATGATGCACATACTCCTACCATGTTACATGATTTATACACACACGTTGCCCTCATACCCCTAGTGGTGAGGAAGAGAACACACCCCATAACAGGCTTGTGACTGTTATAGTGTATAGGGAGCGGCTTGTGTTGGATGATCTAGATGGGATTGGAGCGACTGTTATGCAACTGAATCATATATTTCTATAAGAAGCAAAACGACAGTGGAGGCATTATTTAAACGTAGTGTAAACTGGTATATTCTATCCTAATTTCACCTTCACACTCCGTCTCGGTCTCATTTCGTCAAATTTATCTCGTTACACCTAGTACTGACCCATCTTTCAAGAGCAAGAGTGTTGAACTCCCTGAGACTTAAGTAGTCATGAACACAAAGATTGGGATTGTAGTTGTACTGCTGTGGTATCATTGAAAAAATTAATTTTAATCCCTGATTCTTTGCAGCTTCATTCGGAAGTGAAAACAAAACAAATGTACTTTCACAGCATTGGATACAGCATCTTCTTGACATGTTAATACGACAATCATACGATGTGGGTGGGTCAATATTGCGGACAGACAACACAGAACATAGGCAGGCATTATGCAAATGTTACCTAGTGACTTGTAGCCTTAAAGGTGCTCTACGTAACTTTTTTACTCTACTAAAGCATAAAAATGCCATAATGTTTGCAGATATTTAGAAAACATGCTAAGTTCACATACTCCATTTCTCTGAAAACACTTCTACAGCCAGCTATTTTAGTTATTGTTTTACACATTCCGTGTTGTCAGTCGGGTTTTGTTTTGGTCTGTGTGATCTTGCCCACTGCCAGTTCACCCAATAGTATTTTGACACCCCGGGATGGCAGTTGGCAGGGAACACAGCTTATCACAGCCTTGGAAACGAGCAAACAAACTGGTCAGAGATTGCAGATTCCACACAACCTAAAAAGCCTCTGTATCCATCTAAAATTCTCTATGAACAAGAGCATATTAAAACTCAGATAAATCAACTCATTACCTTTTGTCTGGAAGTCTTCTCAGCTTTCATCAATTGCGCTCGCTCCTGTTGCATGTCCTCAAACTGGCAACCCGCATGAGTGTCGAGCCTGAGGGGGGCGGAGGAAACAACGGCTTTTTTTTTTGACAGCAGTACCTATTTTGACCATGTTGTCATTCTTACTTACAGCACCTTAAGGCAGTGGTATTCGAATTCCTGGTTATTCTTTCAAGTGGTCCAGGGTCAATTCTTATTTATCGTGCACTTCCGATTTTACAACTTTCAGACGGTTTACATTCACAGCTATATTACACGCTGCAAGAAAGGTAATAGAAAACTATAAGAGGCACTTAAATTTAGGCTTCACACATACAAATGATGCTGTTACTAACACTATGGTCTGCATTTGTGTGTATATACTAGATGCTCAGATTAGGATTTTTGCAGCCGATTACAATTTATTTTTTTATCGTCCAATAACTCTTAATCATTCAAGCTTTATATAAGTAATTTCTGTTGAATGTCAAGTGTCTTTTTCAGATACCACATTTACAGTAATGCTATAATTGTAATTGAGAATCAAATAAGCACAACAAATATTTTTACAATGAACATTTTAATTGCCTTTTAAAAATGGGGCTTATGCAAAACACGATCCATATTAGGATACTCTGGTTTATCAAAGTCTACAAGATTTAATGTCAAACTGAACATAATTACAACCCATAAGGTATAACTACACATTGTTCAATATGTGACTGAGGACAAAAACAAATAGAAACACTTATGAAAAATAAGTCACGTTCACACTACCCCAACAGACAGTAAAACGCTGATTGAACTTCAGTTGAAAAACTTTGGCTAACGCCACCGCGTAACAGTGTTTCACAATACCCCAAAAAACGTGTTTATTGGTGTTTGTCTGTGCGGTGTGAATTGGTCTCTAATTGAACAAAATGAGTAGCTAGTCTGATGCAAAAATCATCAGGAATATTATTCAAGTGCTGAGTGTGTCCTTTCTACGTCCTACTTAAGTTGGAAAGGCCGGGTTATTCTTAATTCCCCGTGATTATTTTCATCCAAAACATGCGGCTCTACTGAATGGTAGCTCACCATCAGCACTCGAGCACTAAACATCACTAGAAATAAAAATACAACACAAACTGCATGAATTAATCAAATGTACTAAAACTGCATAATCTTTACAAAAGTAATTTAGATAAGAGCAATGAAAGGCTGTTTGATTAACATGAATGGCAAGGACAGCATCAGCTTTATTAGCCGGTTTTCACTTTCACCTGTTTTCACAACACCGAATGTACGGTTTCCGTTCACTTAAATGAATGTTTACGAAGATACTTCCGAAGACTGGCATTTTGACAAGTGTATTTAACATTTTACCGAGTAAAAATGATTATTTTGCCAGAACACTCTTATTTTGTCTTGTGTTTTGAATGACATGCGGACGCGCCCATCTGCCCTCTGCCCATAAACTCTCAGCCTATACAGTCATAAATTGCAAGCACAAACTTCACAATAACAATTGGCTAATTTAATATAGACTGGAGTGAGACCATAGACGTCTCGAGCTGTCGCGATCTTTTTCTGCTAGATCACTGTAGCGCCTTAGTTCAGCTAACAGCAGCGCGAGCGCACACGACCTGATCATCTGTGCCGCTTTACAGCACGACAAACATCGAGAATGAACACGGGGCTCCACATTAACACTTGTCTGCTTGTCCGGGAAAAAGGGGATTTTTTTTTTTTTTAAGTTTCAAGTGATAGTTTTACTTGCCAGACCGATCGAAACGCGAGTGATTCTGATTTTATACAGTCAGTGTAAAGAGCGATTGGTAATGGATAGTGTATTTCTGGTCGCTGCGCTGCCTGTCTATTTGTGAGAGACTTTAATAGTGAAGAAATTAAAACAAATGAGCGTAACAGCACACAAACTTGCAAAAGAAATATACTGAGGTAAAAATGTTGCTTTTTTTATTAAATGTTAGTTTATTTATTTTGATTTTATTTTGATTTTAAGAACTGTTGAAAGGTGTCTTTTAATAAATGCAACACGTTCCCAAAGTCATGTGAAATAATTGTTACATAATCGTGATTTCAATACTGACCAAAATAATCGTGATTATGATTTTTTCCATAATCGAGCAGCCCTGTGTGCGTGAGCCTTTTTGTAACACATTTGTTAAATCGCAAGGTTTAAGGCATTGTATCTTGAGACCGCATAATACCTCCTTTGCTGATGACACGACTGTGGCTCTAAAGTCTGACATCAATTTGTGATCAGATGGTGAAATCGGCCAATTTTAGTAACTCCTGAATAGTCAAAGAATGTGATTATCAGCCAATGCAGATCAAAGCATCCCTAGTATATGCACAGCAGGTGCTTTGAGAAACTGAATATACACTATTGATAAATTTCTGAGTTCCTTGCCTTATAAACAAAAGTTAAACTGCCTGTTTAATCCCTCAGACTCAAGGCAAAAGGATGTTCTACTCTGTAAGAGTACTTTACTTTGATCGCCTTTCAATGAGGAAATTTTCCGGCACTGCTACCTGTCATTCTGCCATCCTGCCACATGATGTACCTTCTACAGGAGAATCACCCGAAGTTATCTGTGGAAAGGCATACATGATTGTAAAACTACTAGCCAAGACGATTAAAAATGTAAAAGTTTTGGGTGAGTACTGATGAGTTACACCAACAGTTTTGAACTTTGACAGTTTAATGTAACATTCCTAATATAATCAGAATGATGTAAGGAACAAATGTAAAATGGCAACTGTTTTGAAAAATATTTATGAGCAGTAAAAGACCATTACTATCAACTTTTGTCTCAAGATGTGTCAAGGCAAATGCCTCGTCCAGTCCTTTGGAAAAGACACCATGTTGTATACGTCAAAGTGAAACGTTCAGCGATTGAGGTATGAACCGGTTTCACTGAACAATTGCGTTTTGTTGAAGTTTTCAGTTTTTGATGTTTTGTTGTGTCTAATTATTTAGCAATGTATTTATTTGATTTTTCCAACTCTCTAAAGGGGGGTTTTCTCCAGTTGGATTATCTTGATGTGACTGGAAAATTACAGACAATCACAGTGTCCTGTGTTCACCATACGTTCCCTTATAAAAAGGCCATCAGAAAACGAAGACAAGACCTGTTTGATTTTATTTCGGAATATGATCCAATACCAATAGTTCCCTTTGAACCAGATTGGGCAGCAATCGCTTCCCCTTTACAGACTGGAATCTCTGCTCATTCAGAATCTAGTTCTAGTATTGTCACTACTGGGCCATTTGACATTACACCTGATGCAAGAGTAGCTGAAGGTCTAGATTTTGATTTTTTGGAAGACCATGTCAAGCCCACAGTTTCCTTCGAGCTACTTGAGCAAACTCTTGGTACAGCTCCCAAAACACCACCATGCACAGATAGACAGCCAAGCAGAATCACCAAAACTGGAACTGCTGTTGATGCTAACGTAAAGTGTGCAACAGATTTTGGTCTTTTGGACTTAGTTTTACCCAGTGTTCCATTTTTGGAATATGAAGAATCTCCTGAAATGACCCAGAGGAAACTTCCATCAAGCACACCTAAAAATCCAGACCCCACTACAAGAACCAACACTGTTCCCTTCAGGCTATCTGAGATTGATCTTGGTACAAACCAGAAAGAAACTTTACCTGCTGCTACACAGCCAAGAAGAATCACTGAAACCGTAACTGCTGCTGTTGATGTAGAGTGTGCTACTGATTTTGGTCTCTTGAAGTCGGTCATACCCACTGTTCCATTTGGAGAATTTGAAGAAACCCCTAAAATGACCCAGAGGACACTTGCATTAAGGACACCTACACATCCAGACCTTACTACAAAGACCATGACTGTTCCTTTCATACCACCTGACATGACTCTTGGTACAACCCAGGAAGCAGAAACCTCAGGTGGTGCTTCACAACCAAGAAAAATCAACACCCCAAATACTACTGTTGATGCTGATGTAGAGTGTGCAATGGATTTTGGTGTTTTGGACTCATATGTCATACCCACTGTTCCGTCTGGAGAAATTGAAGAATCACCTAAAATGACCCAGTGGACACTTCCATCAAACACACTTACACATTCAGACCATGTAACATTTAGAACGACAACCAAGATAGCAGAAGTAACTACAATTTCTTGTAATGATAGTGATGAATTTAACTTTCATAGGGGTTTCTCTGATATACCACTGGGAACTTACAGACCTGTTACAACCACAGCAGCAACACATGCCAACTTCGAATCAACTCCGGTCTCTAGAGCGACCACAATTCCGACTACTGAGGGAGCTTTGGGAATTAGTACTGCTGGTGAAACAATGTGTCGGAGCACCACTCCGTCTGAATCATTGTTTAATGATTTTACAGGAATTACAGGAATTATATTGGAAACATCCACACCGTTAATAACAGCTGCTATAAAAACTTCAGTTGTAACTACACGTGGCTTAACATCTGTGGAAACTACAATTCCTAAAACTACAATTTCTGCGGAAAATAGTACCTTAGGCAGCAATTCTCCACTAACTTCAACCCCAGGTACTACTTCTGCTGAAATTACACCCTCAGTTAGTTCAACAGGAATTGTAATGGAAACATCCACGCCTGTAATGACAGCTGTTATGAAAACAACCTTAGGTTGGATAACTCCTGGCTTCACATCTGTTGAAACTACTTTGGCTAAAACTACAACTTCAGAAAAAACCACACTACGCAGCACTTCTGCAGAAACTTCTCCCATAGGTACTACTGCTGAAACGACACCCTCAGTTAGTTCAACAGGAATTGTATTGGAAACAACCATCCCTGTAATGACAACTGCTATGAAAACAACCTCAGTTGTAACAACGTCTGCAGAAAGTACTACCCTAGGCAGCATTTCTCCAGAAACTTCTCCCATAGGAACTACTGCTGAAACAATGCCTTCAGTTAGTTCAACTGGAATTGTAATGGAAACATCTACACCAGTAATGATGACTTCTGAAAAAACAACCTCAGATGTAACTACACCTGGCTTAACATGTGCAGTTGAAACTACAACTTCTGCAGAACGTACTACTCTAGGCAGCACATTTCCAGAAACAACTTCTTTGAGGACTACTTACACTGAAACAACACCCTCAGTTAGTTCTACAGGAATTGTAATGGAAACATCTACACCAGTAATGATGACTTCTGAAAAAACAACCTCAGATATAACTACACCTGGCTTAACATGTGCAGTTGAAACTACAACTTCTGCAGAACGTACTACTCTAGGCAGCACATCTCCAGAAACAACTTCTCTGAGGACTACTTACACTGAAATAACACCCTCAGTTAGTTCTACAGGAATTGTATTGGAAACATCTACACCAGTAATGATGACTTCTGAAAAAACAACCTCAGTTGTAACTACACCTGGCTTAACATCTATAGTTGAAGCTACATTGGCTCAAACTCCAACTTCTACAGAAAGAACTAGCCTAGGCAGTACTTTTCCAGAAACTACTTCTCTGAGGACTACTTCCACTGAAACGACACCCTCAGTTAGTTCTACAGGAATTGTTTTGGAAACATCCACACTTGTAATGACAACTGCTATGAAAACAACCTCAGTTGTAACAACGTTTGCAGAAAGTACTACCCTAGGCAGCACTTCTCCAGAAACTTCTCCCATAGGAACTACTGCTGAAACAATGCCTTCAGTTAGTTCAACTGGAATTGTAATGGAAACATCCACGCCTGTAATGACAACTGCTATGAAAACAACCTCAGATGTCACTACAACTTCTCTAGAAAGTACTACCATAGGCAGCACTTCTCCAGAAATTACTTCACTGAGGACTACTTCCATTGAAACGACACCCTCAGTTAGTTCAACAGGAATTGTAATGGAAACATCTACACCAGTAATGATGACTTCTGAAAAAACAACCTCAGTTGTAACTACACCTGGCTTAACATCTGCAGTTGAAGCTACATTGGCTCAAACTCCAACTTCTACAGAAAGTACTACCCTAGGCAGAACTTCTCCAGAAACTACTTCTCTGAGGACTACTTCCACTGAAACGACACCCTCAGTTAGTTCTACAGGAATTGTATTGGAAACATCTACACCTGTCATGACAACTGCTATGAAAACAACCTCAGATGTCACAACTTCTGCAGAAAGTGCTACTCTACTGAGCACATCTCCAGAAACTTCTTCCCTAGGCACTGCTTCTGCAGAAACTTCTCCCATAGGAACTACTGCTGAAACACCCTCAGTTAGTTCAACAGGAATTGTAATGGAAACATCTACACCAGTAATGATGACTTCTGAAAAAACAACCTCAGATGTAACTACACCTGGCTTAACATGTGCAGTTGAAACTACAACTTCAGCAGAACGTACTACTCTAGGCAGCACTTTTCCAGAAACTATTTCTCTGAAGACTACTTACACTGAAACGACACCCTCAGTTAGTTCTACAGGAATTGTTTTGGAAACATCTACACCTGTCATGACAACTGATTTGAAAACAACCTCAGTTGTAACAACGTCTGCAGAAAGAACTAGCCTAGGCAGCACTTCTCCAGGAACTACTTCACTGAGGACTACTTCCACTGAAACGACACCCTCAGTTAGTTCTACAGGAATTGTTTTGGAAACATCTACACCTGTCATGACAACTGCTATGAAAACAACCTCAGTTGTAACAACGTCTGAAGGAAGTACTACCCTAGGCAGCACTTCTGCCGAAACTTCTCCCATAGGAACTACTGCTGAAACATCCTCAGTTAGTTCAACAGGAATTGTAATGGAAACATCTACACCAGTAATGATGACTTCTGAAAAAACAACCTCAGATGTAACTACACCTGGCTTAACATGTGCAGTTGAAACTACATTGGCTCAAACTCCAACTTCTACAGAAAGAACTAGCCTAGGCAGCACTTTTCCAGAAACTACTACTCTGAGGACTACTTCCACTGAAACGACACCCTCAGTTAGTTCTACAGGAATTGTATTGGAAACATCTACACCAGTAATGATGACTTCTGAAAAAACAACCTCAGTTGTAACTACACCTGGCTTAACATCTGCAGTTGAAGCTACATTGGCTCAAACTCCAACTTCTACAGAAAGTACTACCCTAGGCAGCACTTCTCCAGAAACTACTTCTCTGAGGACTACTTCCACTGAAACGACACCCTCAGTTAGTTCTACAGGAATTGTATTGGAAACATCACCTGTCATGACAACTGCTATGAAAACAACCTCAGATGTCACTACAACTTCTGCAGAAAGTGCTACTCTACTGAGCACATCTCCAGAAACTTCTTCCCTAGGCACTGCTTCTGCAGAAACTTCTCCCATAGGAACTACTGCTGAAACACCCTCAGTTAGTTCAACAGGAATTGTATTGGAAACTTCCACACCTGTAATGACAACTGATTTGAAAACACCCTCACTTGTAACAACGTCTGCAGAAAGTACTACCCTAGGCAGCACTTCTCCAGAAACTTCTCCCATAGGAACTACTGCTGAAACAATGCCTTCAGTTAGTTCAACTGGAATTGTAATGGAAACATCCACGCCTGTAATGACAACTGCTATGAAAACAACCTCAGTTGTAACAACGTCTGCAGAAAGTACTACCATAGGCAGCACTTCTCCAGAAACGACTTCTCTGAGGACTACTTCCACTGAAACGACACCCTCATTTAGTTCTACAGGAATTGTTTTGGAAACATCCACGCCTGTAATGATGACTTCTGAAAAAACAACCTCAGTTGTAACTACACCTGGCTTAACATGTGCAGTTGAAACTACAACTTCTGTAGAAAGTACTACCCTAGGCAGCACTTCCCCAGAAACGACTTCTCTGAGGACTACTTCCACTGAAACGACACCCTCAGTTAGTTCTACAGGAATTGTTTTGGAAACATCCACACCTGTCATGACAACTGCTATGAAAACAACCTCAGTTGTAACAACGTCTGCAGAAAGTACTACCCTAGGCAGCATTTCTCCAGAAACTTCTCCCATAGGAACTACTGCTGAAACATCCTCAGTTAGTTCAACAGGAATTGTTTTGGAAACATCCACACCTGTAATGACAACTGCTATGAAGACAACTGCTATGAAAACAACCTCAGTTGTAACAACGTCTGCAGAAAGTACTACCCTAGGCAGCACTTCTGCCGAAACTTCTCCCATAGGAACTACTTCTGAAACATCCTCAGTTAGTTCAACAGGAATTGTAATGGAAACATCTACACCAGTAATGACGACTTCTGAAAAAACAACCTCAGATGTAACTACATCTGGCTTAACATGTGCAGTTGAAACTACATTGGCTCAAACTCCAACTTCTACAGAAAGAACTAGCCTAGGCAGCACATCTCCAGAAACTACTTCTCTGAGGACTACTTACACTGAAACGACACCCTCAGTTAGTTCAACAGGAATTGTAATGGAAACATCTACACCTGTCATGACAACTGCTATGAAAACAACCTCAGTTGTAACAACGTCTGAAGGAAGTACTACCCTAGGCAGCACTTCTCCAGAAACTACTTCACGGAGGACTACTTCCACTGAAACGACACCCTCAGTTAGTTCAACTGGAATTGTAATGGAAACATCCACACCTGTAATGACAACTGCTATGAAAACAACCTCAGTTGTAACAACGTCTGAAGGAAGTACTACCCTAGGCACTGCTTCTGCAGAAACTTCTCCCATAGGAACTACTGCTGAAACATCCTCAGTTAGTTCAACAGGAATTGTAATGGAAACATCTACACCAGTAATGATGACTTCTGAAAAAACAACCTCATATGTAACTACACCTGGCTTAACATGTGCAGTTGAAACTACAACTTCTTCAGAACGTACTACTCTAGCCAGCAGATCTCCAGAAACAACTTCTCTGAGGACTACTTCCACTGAAACGACACCCTCAGTTAGTTCTACAGGAATTGTTTTGGAAACATCTACACCAGTAATGATGACTTCTGAAAAAACAACCTCAGTTGTAACTACATCTGGCTTAACATCTGCAGTTGAAGCTACATTGGCTCAAACTCCAACTTCTACAGAAAGAACTACCCTAGGCAGCACATCTCCAGAAACTACTTATCTAAGGACTACTTCCACTGAAACAACACCCTCAGTTAGTTCTACAGGAATTGTATTGGAAACATATACACCAGTAATGACAACTGCTATGAAAACAACCTCAGTTGTAACAACGTCTGAAGGAAGTACTACCCTAGGCAGCACTTCTCCAGAAACTTCTCCCATAGGAACTACTGCTGAAACAATGCCTTCAGTTAGTTCAACTGGAATTGTAATGGAAACATATACACCAGTAATGACAACTGATTTGAAAACAACCTCAGTTGTAACAACGTCTGAAGGAAGTACTACCCTAGGCAGCACTTCTGCAGAAACTTCTCCCATAGGAACTACTGCTGAAACATCCTCAGTTAGTTCAACTGGAAGTGTAATGGAAACATCCACGCCTGTAATGACAACTGCTATGAAAACCACCTCAGTTGTAACAACGTCGGCAGAAAGAACAAGCCTAGGCAGCACTTCTCCAGAACCTACTACTTTGAGGACTACTTCCACTGAAACGACACCCTCAGTTAGTTCAACAGGAATTGTATTGGAAACATCCACAACTGCTATGAAAACAACCTCATTTGTAACAACGTCTGCAGAAAGTACTACCCTAGGCAGCACTTCTCCAGAAACTACTTCTCTGAGGGCCACTGAAACGACACCCTCAGTTAGTTCTACAGGAATTGTATTGGAAACATCCACACCTGTAATGACAACTGCTATGAAAACCACCTCAGTTGTAACAACGTCGGCAGAAAGTACTACCATAGGCAGCACTTCTGCAGAAACTTCTCCCATAGGAACTACTGCTGAAACATCCTCAGTTAGTTCAACTGGAAGTGTAATGGAAACATCCACGCCTGTAATGACAACTGCTATGAAAACCACCTCAGTTGTAACAACGTCGGCAGAAAGTACTACCATAGGCAGCACTTCTCCAGAACCTAATTCTTTGAGGACTACTTCCACTGAAACGACACCCTCAGTTAGTTCTATAGGAATTGTTTTGGAAACATCTACACATGTCATGACAACTGCTATGAAAACAACCTCAGTTGTAACCACGTCTGCAGAAAGTACTACCATAGGCAGCACTTCTCCAGAAACTACTTCTCTGAGGACTACTTCCATTGAAACGACACGCTCAGTTAGTTCAACAGGAATCGTATTGGAAACATCTACACCTGTCATGACAACTGACTTGAAAACAACCTCAGATGTCACTACAACTTCTGCAGAAAGTACTACCCTAGGCAGCATTTCTCCAGAAACTTCTCCCATAGGAACTACCGCTGAAACACCCTCAGTTAGTTCAACAGGAAGTGTAATGGAAACATCTACACCAGTAATGATGACTTCTGAAAAAACAACCTCAGATGTAACTACACCTGGCTTAACATGTGCAGTTGAAACTACAACTTCTGCAGAACGTACTACTCTAGCCAGCACATCTCCAGAAACAACTTCTCTGAGGACTACTTCCACTGAAACTACACCCTCAGTTAGTTCTACAGGAATTGTTTTGGAAACATCCACACCTGTAATGACAACTGCTATGAAAACAACCTCAGTTGTAACAACGTCTGCAGAAAGTACTACCCTAGGCAGCACTTCTGCAGAAACTTCTCCCATAGGAACTACTGCTGAAACATCCTCAGTTAGTTCTACAGGAATTGTATTGGAAACATCTACACCTGTCATGACAACTGCTATGAAAACAACCTCAGTTTTAACAACGTCTGCAGAAAGAACTACCCTAGGCAGCACTTCTCCAGAAACAACTTCTCTGAGGACTACTTCCACTGAAACTACACCCTCAGTTAGTTCTACAGGAATTGTTTTGGAAACATCTACACCTGTCATGACAACTGCTATGAAAACAACCTCAGTTGTAACAACGTCTGCAGAAAGTACTACCCTAGCCAGCACTTCTCCAGAAACAACTTCTCTGAGGACTACTTCCACTGAAACTACACCCTCAGTTAGTTCAACAGGAATCGTATTGGAAACATCTACACCTGTAATGACAACTGCTATGAAAACCACCTCAGTTGTAACAACGTCGGCAGAAAGTACTACCCTAGGCAGCACTTCTCCAGAAACTACTTCTCTAAGGGCCACTGAAACGACACCCTCAGTTAGTTCTACAGGAATTGTTTTGGAAACATCTACACCTGTAATGACAACTGCTATGAAAACAACCTCAGTTGTAACAACGTCTGCAGGAAGTACTACCCTAGGCAGCACTTCTGCAGAAACTTCTCCCATAGGAACTACTGCTGAAACATCCTCAGTTAGTTCAACAGGAATTGTAATGGAAACATCTACACCAGTAATGATGACTTCTGAAAAAACAACCTCATATGTAACTACACCTGGCTTAACATGTGCAGTTGAAACTACAACTTCTGCAGAACGTACTACTCTAGCCAGCACATCTCCAGAAACAACTTCTCTGAGGACTACTTCCACTGAAACGACACCCTCAGTTAGTTCTACAGGAATTGTTTTGGAAACATCCACACCTGTAATGACAACTGCTATGAAAACAACCTCAGTTGTAACAACGTCGGCAGAAAGAACAAGCCTAGGCAGCACTTCTCCAGAAACTACTTCTCTGAGGACTACTTCCACTGGAACGACACCCTCAGTTAGTTCAACAGGAATTGTATTGGAAACATCCACAACTGCTCTGAAAACAACCTCATTTGTAACAACGTCTGCAGAAAGTACTACCCTAGGCAGCACTTCTCCAGAAACTACTTCTCTGAGGACTACTTACACTGGAACGACACCCTCAGTTAGTTCAACAGGAATTGTATTGGAAACATCCACACCTTTCATGACAACTGCTATGAAGACAACTGCTATGAAAACAACCTCAGTTGTTACAACGTCTGCAGAAAGTACTACCCTAGGCAGCACTTCTCCAGAAACTACTTCTCTGAGGACTACTTCCACTGAAACACCATCAGTTAGTTCTACAGGAATTGTATTGGAAACTTCCACACCAGTAATGATGACTTCTGAAAAAACAACCTCAGTTGTAACTACACCTGGCTTAACATCTGCAGTTGATGCTACATTGGCTCAAACTCCAACTTCTACAGAAAGAACTAGCCTAGGCAGCACTTTTCCAGAAACTACTTATCTAAGGACTACTTACACTGAAACGACACCCTCAGTTAGTTCTACAGGAATTGTTTTGGAAACATATACACCAGTAATGACAACTGCTATGAAAACAACCTCAGTTGTAACAACGTCTGCAGAAAGTACTACCCTAGGCAGCATTTCTCCAGAAACTTCTCCCATAGGAACTACTGCTGAAACAATGCCTTCAGTTAGTTCAACTGGAATTGTAATGGAAACATCCACGCCTGTAATGACAACTGCTATGAAAACAACCTCAGATGTCACTACAACTTCTCTAGAAAGTACTACCATAGGCAGCACTTCTCCAGAAATTACTTCACTGAGGACTACTTCCATTGAAACGACACCCTCAGTTAGTTCAACTGGAATTGTAATGGAAACATCCACACCTGTAATGACAACTGATTTGAAAACAACCTCATTTGTAACAACATCTGAAGGAAGTACTACCCTAGGCAGCACTTCTGCAGAAACTTCTCCCATAGGAACTACTGCTGAAACATCCTCAGTTAGTTCAACTGGAAGTGTAATGGAAACATCCACGCCTGTAATGACAACTGCTATGAAAACCACCTCAGTTGTAACAACGTCGGCAGAAAGTACTACCCTAGGCAGCACTTCTCCAGAACCTACTACTTTGTGGACTACTTCCACTGAAACGACACCCTCAGTTAGTTCAACAGGAATTGTATTGGAAACATCCACAACTGCTATGAAAACAACCTCATTTGTAACAACGTCTGCAGAAAGTACTACCCTAGGCAGCACTTCTCCAGAAACTACTTATCTAAGGACTACTTCCACTGAAACGACACCCTCAGTTAGTTCTACAGGAATTGTTTTGGAAACATCTACACCTGTCATGACAACTGCTATGAAAACAACCTCAGTTGTAACAACGTCTGAAGGAATTACTACCCTAGGCAGCACTTCTGCAGAAACTTCTCCCATAGGAACTACTGCTGAAACATCCTCAGTTAGTTCAACAGGAATCGTATTGGAAACATCTACACCTGTCATGACAACTGCTATGAAAACCACCTCATTTGTAACAACGTCTGCAGAAAGTACTACCCTAGGCAGCACTTCTCCAGAAACTACTTATCTAAGGACTACTTCCACTGAAACGACACCCTCAGTTAGTTCTACAGGAATTGTTTTGGAAACATCTACACCTGTCATGACAACTGCTATGAAAACAACCTCAGTTGTAACAACGTCTGCAGAAAGTACTACCCTAGCCAGCACATCTCCAGAAACTACTTCTCTGAGGACTACTTCCACTGAAACTACACCCTCAGTTAGTTCAACAGGAATCGTATTGGAAACATCTACACCTGTAATGACAACTGCTATGAAAACCACCTCAGTTGTAACAACGTCGGAAGAAAGTACTACCCTAGGCAGCACTTCTCCAGAAACTACTTCTCTAAGGGCCACTGAAACGACACCCTCAGTTAGTTCTACAGGAATTGTATTGGAAACATCTACACCTGTCATGACAACTGCTATGAGAACAACCTCAGTTGTAACAACGTCTGCAGAAAGTACTACCCTAGGCAGCACTTCTGCAGAAACTTCTCCCATAGGAACTACTGCTGAAAAATCCTCAGTTAGTTCTACAGGAATTGTATTGGAAACATCTACACCTGTCATGACAACTGACTTGAAAACCACCTCAGATGTCACTACAACTTCTGCAGAAAGTGCTACTCTACTGAGCACATCTCCAGAAACTTCTTCCCTAGGCACTGCTTCTGCAGAAACTTCTCCCATAGGAACTACTGCTGAAACATCGTCAGTTAGTTCAACAGGAATTGTAATGGAAACATCTACACCAGTAATGATGACTTCTGAAAAAACAACCTCAGATGTAACTACACCTGGCTTAACATGTGCAGTTGAAACTACAACTTCTGCAGAACGTACTACTCTAGCCAGCACATCTCCAGAAACAACTTCTCTCAGGACTACTTCCACTGAAACGACACCCTCAGTTAGTTCTACAGGAATTGTTTTGGAAACATCCACACCTTTCATGACAACTGCTCTGAAAACAACCTCATTTGTAACAACGTCTGCAGAAAGTACTACCCTAGGCAGCACTTCTCCAGAAACTACTTCTCTGAGGACTACTTCCACTGGAACGACACCCTCAGTTAGTTCAACAGGAATTGTATTGGAAACATCCACACCTTTCATGACAACTGCTATGAAAACAACCTCAGTTGTAACAACGTCTGCAGGAAGTACTACCCTAGGCAGCACTTCTCCAGAACCTACTTCTCTGAGGACTACTTCCACTGGAACGACACCCTCAGTTAGTTCAACAGGAATCGTATTGGTAACATCCACACCAGTAATGACAACTGCTATGAAAACAACCTCAGTTGTAACAACGTCTGCAGGAAGTACTACCCTAGCCAGCACATCTCCAGAAACTACTTCTCTGAGGACTACTTCCACTGAAACGACACGCTCAGTTAGTTCAACAGGAATCGTATTGGAAACATCTACACCTGTAATGACAACTGCTATGAAAACCACCTCAGTTGTAACAACGTCGGCAGAAAGTACTACCCTAGGCAGCACTTCTCCAGAAACTACTTCTCTAAGGGCCACTGAAACGACACCCTCAGTTAGTTCTACAGGAATTGTATTGGAAACATCTACACCTGTCATGACAACTGCTATGAGAACAACCTCAGTTGTAACAACGTCTGCAGAAAGTACTACCCTAGGCAGCACTTCTGCAGAAACTTCTCCCATAGGAACTACTGCTGAAACATCCTCAGTTAGTTCTACAGGAATTGTATTGGAAACATCTACACCTGTCATGAAAACTGCTATGAAAACAACCTCAGTTGTAACAACGTCTGCAGAAAGAACTACCCTAGGCAGCACTTCTCCAGAAACTACTTCACTGAGGACTACTTCCACTGAAACGACACCCTCAGTTAGTTCTACAGGAATTGTTTTGGAAACATCTACACCTGTAATGACAACTGCTATGAAAACAACCTCAGTTGTAACAACGTCTGCAGGAAGTACTACCCTAGGCAGCACTTCTGCAGAAACTTCTCCCATAGGAACTACTTCTGAAACATCCTCAGTTAGTTCAACAGGAATTGTAATGGAAACATCTACACCAGTAATGATGACTTCTGAAAAAACAACCTCAGATGTAACTACACCTGGCTTAACATGTGCAGTTGAAACTACAACTTCTGCAGAACGTACTACTCTAGCCAGCACATCTCCAGAAACAACTTCTCTCAGGACTACTTCCACTGAAACGACACCCTCAGTTAGTTCTACAGGAATTGTTTTGGAAACATCCACACCTGTAATGACAACTGCTATGAAAACAACCTCAGTTGTAACAACGTCGGCAGAAAGAACAAGCCTAGGCAGCACTTCTCCAGAAACTACTTCTCTGAGGACTACTTCCACTGAAACAACACCCTCAGTTAGTTCTACAGGAATTGTTTTGGAAACATCCACACATGTAATGACAACTGCTATGAAAACAACCTCAATTGTAACAACGTCTGCAGGAAGTACTACCCTAGGCAGCACTTCTCCAGAACCTACTACTTTGAGGACTACTTCCACTGGAACGACACCCTCAGTTAGTTCAACAGGAATTGTATTGGGAACATCCACAACTGCTCTGAAAACAACCTCATTTGTAACAACGTCTGCAGAAAGTACTACCCTAGGCAGCACTTCTCCAGAAACTACTTCTCTGAGGACTACTTCCACTGGAACGACACCCTCAGTTAGTTCAACAGGAATCGTATTGGAAACATCTACACCTGTCATGACAACTGACTTGAAAACCACCTCAGATGTCACTACAACTTCTGCAGAAAGTGCTACTCTACTGAGCACATCTCCAGAAACTTCTTCCCTAGGCACTGCTTCTGCAGAAACTTCTCCCATAGGAACTACTGCTGAAACATCGTCAGTTAGTTCAACAGGAATTGTAATGGAAACATCTACACCAGTAATGATGACTTCTGAAAAAACAACCTCAGATGTAACTACACCTGGCTTAACATGTGCAGTTGAAACTACAACTTCTGCAGAACGTACTACTCTAGCCAGCACATCTCCAGAAACAACTTCTCTCAGGACTACTTCCACTGAAACGACACCCTCAGTTAGTTCTACAGGAATTGTTTTGGAAACATCCACACCTTTCATGACAACTGCTCTGAAAACAACCTCATTTGTAACAACGTCTGCAGAAAGTACTACCCTAGGCAGCACTTCTCCAGAAACTACTTCTCTGAGGACTACTTCCACTGGAACGACACCCTCAGTTAGTTCAACAGGAATTGTATTGGAAACATCCACACCTTTCATGACAACTGCTATGAAAACAACCTCAGTTGTAACAACGTCTGCAGGAAGTACTACCCTAGGCAGCACTTCTCCAGAACCTACTTCTCTGAGGACTACTTCCACTGGAACGACACCCTCAGTTAGTTCAACAGGAATCGTATTGGTAACATCCACACCAGTAATGACAACTGCTATGAAAACAACCTCAGTTGTAACAACGTCTGCAGGAAGTACTACCCTAGCCAGCACATCTCCAGAAACTACTTCTCTGAGGACTACTTCCACTGAAACGACACGCTCAGTTAGTTCAACAGGAATCGTATTGGAAACATCTACACCTGTAATGACAACTGCTATGAAAACCACCTCAGTTGTAACAACGTCGGCAGAAAGTACTACCCTAGGCAGCACTTCTCCAGAAACTACTTCTCTAAGGGCCACTGAAACGACACCCTCAGTTAGTTCTACAGGAATTGTATTGGAAACATCTACACCTGTCATGACAACTGCTATGAGAACAACCTCAGTTGTAACAACGTCTGCAGAAAGTACTACCCTAGGCAGCACTTCTGCAGAAACTTCTCCCATAGGAACTACTGCTGAAACATCCTCAGTTAGTTCTACAGGAATTGTATTGGAAACATCTACACCTGTCATGAAAACTGCTATGAAAACAACCTCAGTTGTAACAACGTCTGCAGAAAGAACTACCCTAGGCAGCACTTCTCCAGAAACTACTTCACTGAGGACTACTTCCACTGAAACGACACCCTCAGTTAGTTCTACAGGAATTGTTTTGGAAACATCTACACCTGTAATGACAACTGCTATGAAAACAACCTCAGTTGTAACAACGTCTGCAGGAAGTACTACCCTAGGCAGCACTTCTGCAGAAACTTCTCCCATAGGAACTACTTCTGAAACATCCTCAGTTAGTTCAACAGGAATTGTAATGGAAACATCTACACCAGTAATGATGACTTCTGAAAAAACAACCTCAGATGTAACTACACCTGGCTTAACATGTGCAGTTGAAACTACAACTTCTGCAGAACGTACTACTCTAGCCAGCACATCTCCAGAAACAACTTCTCTCAGGACTACTTCCACTGAAACGACACCCTCAGTTAGTTCTACAGGAATTGTTTTGGAAACATCCACACCTGTAATGACAACTGCTATGAAAACAACCTCAGTTGTAACAACGTCGGCAGAAAGAACAAGCCTAGGCAGCACTTCTCCAGAAACTACTTCTCTGAGGACTACTTCCACTGAAACAACACCCTCAGTTAGTTCTACAGGAATTGTTTTGGAAACATCCACACATGTAATGACAACTGCTATGAAAACAACCTCAATTGTAACAACGTCTGCAGGAAGTACTACCCTAGGCAGCACTTCTCCAGAACCTACTACTTTGAGGACTACTTCCACTGGAACGACACCCTCAGTTAGTTCAACAGGAATTGTATTGGGAACATCCACAACTGCTCTGAAAACAACCTCATTTGTAACAACGTCTGCAGAAAGTACTACCCTAGGCAGCACTTCTCCAGAAACGACTTCTCTGAGGACTACTTCCACTGAAACACCATCAGTTAGTTCTACAGGAATTGTATTGGAAACTTCCACACCAGTAATGATGACTTCTGAAAAAACAACCTCAGTTGTAACTACACCTGGCTTAACATCTGCAGTTGATGCTACATTGGCTCAAACTCCAACTTCTACAGAAAGAACTAGCCTAGGCAGCACTTTTCCAGAAACTACTTATCTAAGGACTACTTACACTGAAACGACACCCTCAGTTAGTTCTACAGGAATAGTTTTGGAAACATCCACACCTTTCATGACAACTGCTCTGAAAACAACCTCATTTGTAACAACGTCTGCAGAAAGTACTACCCTAGGCAGCATTTCTCCAGAAACTTCTCCCATAGGAACTACTGCTGAAACAATGCCTTCAGTTAGTTCAACTGGAATTGTAATGGAAACATCCACACCTGTAATGACAACTGATTTGAAAACAACCTCAGTTGTAACAACATCTGAAGGAAGTACTACCCTAGGCAGCACTTCTACAGAACCTACTTCTTTGAGGACTACTTCCACTGGAACGACACCCTCAGTTAGTTCAACTGGAAGTGTAATGGAAACATCCACGCCTGTAATGACAACTGCTATGAAAACCACCTCATTTGTAACAACGTCTCTAGAAAGTACTACCCTAGGCAGCACTTCTCCAGAACCTACTTCTTTGAGGACTACTTCCACTGGAACGACACCCTCAGTTAGTTCTACAGGAATTGTATTGGAAACATCTACACCTGTCATGACAACTGACTTGAAAACAACCTCAGATGTCACTACAACTTCTGCAGAAAGTGCTACTCTACTGAGCACATCTCCAGAAACTTCTCCCATAGGAACTACTGCTGAAACATCCTCAGTTAGTTCAACAGGAATTGTATTGGAAACATCTACACCTGTCATGACAACTGCTATGAAAACAACCTCAGTTGTAACAACGTCTGAAAGAAGGACTACCCTAGGCAGCACTTCTACAGAAACTTCTCCCATAGGAACTACTGCTGAAACATCCTCAGTTAGTTCAACAGGAATTGTTTTGGAAACATCTACACCTGTCATGACAACTGCTATGAAAACAACCTCAGTTGTAACAACGTCTGCAGAAAGTACTACCCTAGCCAGCACATCTCCAGAAACTACTTTTCTGAGGACTACTTCCACTGAAATGACACGCTCAGTTAGTTCTACAGGAATCGTATTGGAAACATCTACACCTGTCATGACAACTGACTTGAAAACCACCTCAGATGTCACTACAACTTCTGCAGAAAGTGCTACTCTACTGAGCACATCTCCAGAAACTTCTTCCCTAGGCACTGCTTCTGCAGAAACTTCTCCCATAGGAACTACTGCTGAAACATCCTCAGTTAGTTCAACAGGAATCGTATTGGTAACATCTACACCTGTAATGACAACTGCTATGAAAACAACCTCAGTTGTAACAACGTCTGCAGAAAGTACTACCCTAGGCAGCATTTCTCCAGAAACTTCTCCCATAGGAACTACTGCTGAAACATCGTCAGTTAGTTCAACAGGAATTGTAATGGAAACATCTACACCAGTAATGATGACTTCTGAAAAAACAACCTCAGATGTAACTACACCTGGCTTAACATGTGCAGTTGAAACTACAACTTCTGCAGAACGTACTACTCTAGCCAGCACATCTCCAGAAACAACTTCTCTCAGGACTACTTCCACTGAAACGACACCCTCAGTTAGTTCTACAGGAATTGTTTTGGAAACATCCACACCTGTAATGACAACTGCTATGAAAACAACCTCAGTTGTAACAACGTCTGCAGGAAGTACTACCCTAGGCAGCACTTCTCCAGAAACTACTTCTCTAAGGGCCACTGAAACGACACCCTCAGTTAGTTCTACAGGAATTGTATTGGAAACATCTACACCTGTCATGACATCTGCTATGAGAACAACCTCAGTTGTAACAACGTCTGCAGAAAGTACTACCCTAGGCAGCACTTCTGCAGAAACTTCTCCCATAGGAACTACTTCTGAAACATCCTCAGTTAGTTCAACAGGAATTGTAATGGAAACATCTACACCAGTAATGATGACTTCTGAAAAAACAACCTCAGATGTAACTACACCTGGCTTAACATGTGCAGTTGAAACTACAACTTCTGCAGAACGTACTACTCTAGCCAGCACATCTCCAGAAACAACTTCTCTCAGGACTACTTCCACTGAAACGACACCCTCAGTTAGTTCTACAGGAATTGTTTTGGAAACATCCACACCTGTAATGACAACTGCTATGAAAACAACCTCAGTTGTAACAACGTCGGCAGAAAGTACTACCCTAGGCAGCACTTCTCCAGAACCTACTACTTTGAGGACTACTTCCACTGAAACGACACCCTCAGTTAGTTCTACAGGAATTGTATTGGAAACATCCACACCTGTAATGACAACTGCTATGAAAACAACCTCAGTTGTAACAACGTCTGCAGGAAGTACTACCCTAGGCAGCACTTCTGCAGAAACTTCTCCCATAGGAACTACTGCTGAAACATCCTCAGTTAGTTCAACTGGAAGTGTAATGGAAACATCCACGCCTGTAATGACAACTGCTATGAAAACAACCTCAGTTGTAACAACGTCTGCAGAAAGTACTACCCTAGGCAGCACTTCTCCAGAACCTACTTCTTTGAGGACTACTTCCACTGAAACTACACCCTCAGTTAGTTCAACTGGAAGTGTAATGGAAACATCCACAACTGCTATGAAAACCTCATTTGTAACAACGTCTGCAGAAAGTACTACCCTAGGCAGCACTTCTCCAGAAACTACTTCTCTGAGGACTACTTCCACTGGAACGACACCCTCAGTTAGTTCTACAGGAATTGTATTGGAAACATTCACACCTGTCATGACAACTGCTATGAAAACAACCTCAGTTGTAACAACGTCTGCAGAAAGAACTACCCTAGGCAGCACTTCTCCAGAAACTACTTCTCTAAGGGCCACTTCCACTGAAACGACACCCTCAGTTAGTTCTACAGGAATTGTATTGGAAACATCTACACCTGTCATGACAACTGACTTGAAAACAACCTCAGATGTCACTACAACTTCTGCAGAAAGTGCTACTCTACTGAGCACATCTCCAGAAACTTCTCCCATAGGAACTACTGCTGAAACATCCTCAGTTAGTTCAACAGGAATTGTATTGGAAACATCTACACCTGTCATGACAACTGCTATGAAAACAACCTCATTTGTAACAACGTCTGCAGAAAGTACTACCCTAGGCAGCACTTCTCCAGAAACTACTTATCTAAGGACTACTTCCACTGAAACGACACCCTCAGTTAGTTCTACAGGAATTGTATTGGAAACATCTACACCTGTCATGACAACTGCTATGAGAACAACCTCAGTTGTAACAACGTCTGCAGAAAGTACTACCCTAGGCAGCACTTCTGCAGAAACTTCTCCCATAGGAACTACTGCTGAAACATCCTCAGTTAGTTCTACAGGAATTGTATTGGAAACATCCACAACTGCTATGAAAACAACCTCAGTTGTAACAACGTCTGCAGGAAGTACTACCCTAGCCAGCACATCTCCAGAAACTACTTCTCTAAGGGCCACTGAAACGACACGCTCAGTTAGTTCTACAGGAATTGTATTGGAAACATCTACACCTGTCATGACAACTGCTATGAGAACAACCTCAGTTGTAACAACGTCTGCAGAAAGTACTACCCTAGGCAGCACTTCTGCAGAAACTTCTCCCATAGGAACTACTTCTGAAACATCCTCAGTTAGTTCAACAGGAATTGTAATGGAAACATCTACACCAGTAATGATGACTTCTGAAAAAACAACCTCAGATGTAACTACACCTGGCTTAACATGTGCAATTGAAACTACAACTTCTGCAGAACGTACTACTCTAGCCAGCACATCTCCAGAACCTACTACTTTGAGGACTACTTCCACTGAAACGACACCCTCAGTTAGTTCAACAGGAATTGTATTGGAAACATCCACACCTGTAATGACAACTGCTATGAAAACAACCTCATTTGTAACAACGTCTGCAGAAAGTACTACCCTAGGCAGCACTTCTCCAGAACCTACTACTTTGAGGACTACTTCCACTGAAACGACACCCTCAGTTAGTTCTACAGGAATTGTATTGGAAACATCCACACCTGTAATGACAACTGCTATGAAAACAACCTCAGTTGTAACAACGTCGGCAGAAAGAACAAGCCTAGGCAGCACTTCTCCAGAAACTACTACTTTGAGGACTACTTCCACTGAAACGACACCCTCAGTTAGTTCTACAGGAATTGTATTGGAAACATCCACACCTGTAATGATAACTGCTATGAAAACAACCTCAGTTGTAACAACGTCTGCAGGAAGTACTACCCTAGGCAGCACTTCTGCAGAAACTTCTCCCATAGGAACTACTGCTGAAACATCCTCAGTTAGTTCAACTGGAAGTGTAATGGAAACATCCACGCCTGTAATGACAACTGCTATGAAAACAACCTCAGTTGTAACAACGTCGGCAGAAAGTACTACCCTAGGCAGCACTTCTCCAGAAACTACTTCTCTGAGGACTACTTCCACTGAAACGACACCCTCAGTTAGTTCAACAGGAATTGTATTGGAAACATCCACACCTTTCATGACAACTGCTATGAAGACAACTGCTATGAAAACAACCTCAGTTGTAACAACGTCTGCAGAAAGTACTACCCTAGGCAGCACTTCTCCAGAAACTACTTCTCTGAGGACTACTTCCACTGGAACGACACCCTCAGTTAGTTCAACAGGAATTGTTTTGGAAACATTCACACCTGTCATGACAACTGCTATGAAAACAACCTCAGTTGTAACAACGTCTGCAGAAAGTACTACCCTAGGCAGCACTTCTCCAGAACCTACTACTTTGAGGACTACTTCCACTGAAACGACACCCTCAGTTAGTTCTACAGGAATTGTATTGGAAACATCCACACCTGTAATGACAACTGCTATGAAAACAACCTCAGTTGTAACAACGTCGGCAGAAAGAACAAGCCTAGGCAGCACTTCTCCAGAAACTACTACTTTGAGGACTACTTCCACTGAAACGACACCCTCAGTTAGTTCTACAGGAATTGTATTGGAAACATCCACACCTGTAATGATAACTGCTATGAAAACAACCTCAGTTGTAACAACGTCTGCAGGAAGTACTACCCTAGGCAGCACTTCTGCAGAAACTTCTCCCATAGGAACTACTGCTGAAACATCCTCAGTTAGTTCAACAGGAATTGTATTGGAAACATCTACACCTGTCATGACAACTGCTATGAAAACAACCTCATTTGTAACAACGTCTGCAGAAAGTACTACCCTAGGCAGCACTTCTCCAGAAACTTCTCCCATAGGAACTACTGCTGAAACATCCTCAGTTAGTTCAACAGGAATTGTATTGGAAACATCTACACCTGTCATGACAACTGCTATGAAAACAACCTCATTTGTAACAACGTCTGCAGAAAGTACTACCCTAGGCAGCACTTCTCCAGAAACTTCTCCCATAGGAACTACTGCTGAAACATCGTCAGTTAGTTCAACAGGAATTGTAATGGAAACATCTACACCAGTAATGATGACTTCTGAAAAAACAACCTCAGATGTAACTACACCTGGCTTAACATGTGCAGTTGAAACTACAACTTCTGCAGAACGTACTACTCTAGCCAGCACATCTCCAGAAACAACTTCTCTCAGGACTACTTCCACTGAAACGACACCCTCAGTTAGTTCTACAGGAATAGTTTTGGAAACATCCACACCTTTCATGACAACTGCTCTGAAAACAACCTCATTTGTAACTACACCTGGCTTAACATGTGCAGTTGAAACTACAACGTCTGCAGAAAGTACTACCCTAGGCAGCACTTCTCCAGAAACTACTTCTCTGAGGACTACTTCTACTGGAACGACACCCTCAGTTAGTTCAACAGGAATCGTATTGGAAAAATCTACACCTGTCATGACAACTGACTTGAAAACCACCTCAGATGTCACTACAACTTCTGCAGAAAGTGCTACTCTACTGAGCACATCTCCAGAAACTTCTTCCCTAGGCACTGCTTCTGCAGAAACTTCTCCCATAGGAACTACTGCTGAAACATCCTCAGTTAGTTCAACAGGAATTGTATTGGAAACATCCACAACTGCTATGAAAACAACCTCAGTTGTAACAACGTCTGCAGGAAGTACTACCCTAGCCAGCACATCTCCAGAAACTACTTCTCTAAGGGCCACTGAAACGACACGCTCAGTTAGTTCTACAGGAATTGTATTGGAAACATCTACACCTGTCATGACAACTGCTATGAAAACAACCTCAGTTGTAACAACGTCTGCAGGAAGTACTACCCTAGGCAGCACTTCTGCAGAAACTACTTCACTGAGGACTACTTCCACTGAAACGACACCCTCAGTTAGTTCTACAGGAATTGTTTTGGAAACATCTACACCTGTCATGACAACTGCTATGAAAACAACCTCAGTTGTAACAACGTCTGCAGGAAGTACTACCCTAGGCAGCACTTCTGCAGAAACTTCTCCCATAGGAACTACTTCTGAAACATCCTCAGTTAGTTCAACAGGAATTGTAATGGAAACATCTACACCAGTAATGATGACTTCTGAAAAAACAACCTCAGATGTAACTACACCTGGCTTAACATGTGCAGTTGAAACTACAACTTCTGCAGAACGTACTACTCTAGCCAGCACATCTCCAGAAACAACTTCTCTCAGGACTACTTCCACTGAAACGACACCCTCAGTTAGTTCTACAGGAATTGTTTTGGAAACATCCACACCTGTAATGACAACTGCTATGAAAACAACCTCAGTTGTAACAACGTCGGCAGAAAGTACTACCCTAGGCAGCACTTCTCCAGAACCTACTACTTTGAGGACTACTTCCACTGAAACGACACCCTCAGTTAGTTCTACAGGAATTGTATTGGAAACATCCACACCTGTAATGACAACTGCTATGAAAACAACCTCAGTTGTAACAACGTCGGCAGAAAGAACAAGCCTAGGCAGCACTTCTCCAGAAACTACTACTTTGAGGACTACTTCCACTGAAACTACACCCTCAGTTAGTTCAACTGGAAGTGTAATGGAAACATCCACAACTGCTATGAAAACAACCTCATTTGTAACAACGTCTGCAGAAAGTACTACCCTAGGCAGCACTTCTCCAGAAACTACTTCTCTGAGGACTACTTCCACTGGAAAGACACCCTCAGTTAGTTCAACAGGAATTGTTTTGGAAACATTCACACCTGTCATGACAACTGCTATGAAAACAACCTCATTTGTAACAACGTCTGGAAGGACTACCCTAGGCAGCACTTCTGCAGAAACTTCTCCCATAGGAACTACTGCTGAAACATCCTCAGTTAGTTCAACAGGAATTGTTTTGGAAACATCTACACCTGTCATGACAACTGCTATGAAAACAACCTCATTTGTAACAACGTCTGCAGAAAGTACTACCCTAGGCAGCACTTCTCCAGAAACTACTTCTCTGAGGACTACTTCCACTGGAACGACACCCTCAGTTAGTTCAACAGGAATCGTATTGGAAAAATCTACACCTGTCATGACAACTGACTTGAAAACCACCTCAGATGTCACTACAACTTCTGCAGAAAGTGCTACTCTACTGAGCACATCTCCAGAAACTTCTTCCCTAGGCACTGCTTCTGTAGAAACTTCTCCCATAGGAACTACTGCTGAAACATCCTCAGTTAGTTCAACAGGAATCGTATTGGTAACATCTACACCTGTAATGACAACTGCTATGAGAACAACCTCAGTTGTAACAACGTCTGCAGAAAGTACTACCCTAGGCAGCACATCTCCAGAAACTACTTCTCTAAGGGCCACTGAAACGACACGCTCAGTTAGTTCTACAGGAATTGTATTGGAAACATCTACACCTGTCATGACAACTGCTATGAAAACAACCTCAGTTGTAACAACGTCTGCAGGAAGTACTACCCTAGGCAGCACTTCTCCAGAAACTACTTCACTGAGGACTACTTCCACTGAAACGACACCCTCAGTTAGTTCTACAGGAATTGTTTTGGAAACATCCACACCTGTAATGACAACTGCTATGAAAACAACCTCAGTTGTAACAACGTCGGCAGAAAGAACAAGCCTAGGCAGCACTTCTGCAGAAACTTCTCCCATAGGAACTACTTCTGAAACATCCTCAGTTAGTTCAACAGGAATTGTAATGGAAACATCTACACCAGTAATGATGACTTCTGAAAAAACAACCTCAGATGTAACTACACCTGGCTTAACATGTGCAGTTGAAACTACAACTTCTGCAGAACGTACTACTCTAGCCAGCACATCTCCAGAAACAACTTCTCTCAGGACTACTTCCACTGAAACGACACCCTCAGTTAGTTCTACAGGAATTGTTTTGGAAACATCCACACCTGTAATGACAACTGCTATGAAAACAACCTCAGTTGTAACAACGTCGGCAGAAAGAACAAGCCTAGGCAGCACTTCTCCAGAAACTACTTCTCTGAGGACTACTTCCACTGAAACAACACCCTCAGTTAGTTCTACAGGAATTGTTTTGGAAACATCCACACCTGTAATGACAACTGCTATGAAAACAACCTCAGTTGTAACAACGTCTGCAGGAAGTACTACCCTAGGCAGCACTTCTCCAGAACCTACTACTTTGAGGACTACTTCCACTGAAACGACACCCTCAGTTAGTTCTACAGGAATTGTATTGGGAACATCCACAACTGCTCTGAAAACAACCTCATTTGTAACAACGTCTGCAGAAAGTACTACCCTAGGCAGCACTTCTCCAGAAACTACTTCTCTGAGGACTACTTCCACTGAAACACCATCAGTTAGTTCTACAGGAATTGTATTGGAAACTTCCACACCAGTAATGATGACTTCTGAAAAAACAACCTCAGTTGTAACTACACCTGGCTTAACATCTGCAGTTGATGCTACATTGGCTCAAACTCCAACTTCTACAGAAAGAACTAGCCTAGGCAGCACTTTTCCAGAAACTACTTATCTAAGGACTACTTACACTGAAACGACACCCTCAGTTAGTTCTACAGGAATTGTTTTGGAAACATATACACCAGTAATGACAACTGCTATGAAAACAACCTCAGTTGTAACAACGTCTGCAGAATGTACTACCCTAGGCAGCATTTCTCCAGAAACTTCTCCCATAGGAACTACTGCTGAAACATCCTCAGTTAGTTCAACAGGAATTGTAATGGAAACATCTACACCAGTAATGATGACTTCTGAAAAAACAACCTCAGATGTAACTACACCTGGCTTAACATGTGCAGTTGAAACTACATTGGCTCAAACTCCAACTTCTACAGAAAGAACTAGCCTAGGCAGCACTTTTCCAGAAACTACTTCTTTGAGGACTACTTCCACTGAAACGACACCCTCAGTTAGTTCAACAGGAATTGTTTTGGAAACATATACACCAGTAATGACAACTGCTATGAAAACAACCTCAGTTGTAACAACGTCTGCAGAAAGTACTACCCTAGGCAGCATTTCTCCAGAAACTTCTCCCATAGGAACTACTGCTGAAACATCCTCAGTTAGTTCAACTGGGAGTGTAATGGAAACATCCACGCCTGTAATGACAACTGCTATGAAAACAACCTCAGTTGTAACAACGTCTGCAGAAAGTACTACCCTAGGCAGCACTTCTCCAGAACCTACTTCTTTGAGGACTACTTCCACTGAAACTACACCCTCAGTTAGTTCAACTGGAAGTGTAATGGAAACATCCACGCCTGTAATGACAACTGCTATGAAAACCACCTCATTTGTAACAACGTCTGCAGAAAGTACTACCCTAGGCAGCACTTCTCCAGAAACTACTTCTCTGAGGACTACTTCCACTGGAACGACACCCTCAGTTAGTTCAACAGGAATTGTTTTGGAAACATCCACACCTGTAATGACAACTGCTATGAAAACAACCTCAGTTGTAACAACGTCTGCAGAAAGAACTACCCTAGGCAGCACTTCTCCAGAAACTACTTCTCTAAGGGCCACTTCCACTGAAACGACACCCTCAGTTAGTTCTACAGGAATTGTATTGGAAACATCTACACCTGTCATGACAACTGACTTGAAAACAACCTCAGATGTCACTACAACTTCTGCAGAAATAACTACCCTAGGCAGCACATCTCCAGAAACTTCTCCCATAGGAACTACTGCTGAAACATCCTCAGTTAGTTCAACAGGAATTGTATTGGAAACATCCACACCTGTAATGACAACTGCTATGAAAACAACCTCAGTTGTAACAACGTCTGCAGAAAGTACTACCCTAGGCAGCACTTCTGCAGAAACTTCTTCCATAGGAACTACTGCTGAAACATCCTCAGTTAGTTCTACAGGAATTGTAATGGAAACATCTACACCAGTAATGATGACTTCTGAAAAAACAACCTCAGATGTAACTACACCTGGCTTAACATGTGCAGTTGAAACTACATTGGCTCAAACTCCAACTTCTACAGAAAGAACTAGCCTAGGCAGCACTTCTCCAGAACCTACTTCTTTGAGGACTTCTTCCACTGAAACTACACCCTCAGTTAGTTCTACAGGAATTGTTTTGGAAACATCTACACCTGTCCTGACAACTGACTTGAAAACAACCTCAAATGTCACTACAACTTCTGCAGAAAGTACTACCCTAGGCAGCACTTCTGCAGAAACTTCTCCCATAGGAACTACTGCTGAAACATCCTCAGTTAGTTCTACAGGAATTGTATTGGAAACATCTACACCTGTCATGACAACTGCTATGAAAACAACCTCAGTTGTAACAACGTCTGCAGAAAGTACTACCCTAGGCAGCACTTCTGCAGAAACTTCTCCCATAGGAACTACTGCTGAAACATCCTCAGTTAGTTCAACAGGAATTGTTTTGGAAACATCTACACCTGTCATGACAACTGCTATGAAAACGACCTCAGTTGTAACAACGTCTGCAGAAAGTACTACCCTAGGCAGCACTTCTCCAGAACCTACTTCTTTGAGGACTACTTCCACTGAAACGACACCCTCAGTTAGTTCAACAGGAATCGTATTGGAAACATCTACACCTGTCATGACAACTGACTTGAAAACAACCTCAGATGTCACTACAACTTCTGCAGAAAGTGCTACTCTACTGAGCACATCTCCAGAAACTTCTTCCCTAGGCACTGCTTCTGCAGAAACTTCTCCCATAGGAACTACTGCTGAAACATCCTCAGTTAGTTCAACAGGAATTGTATTGGAAACATCTACACCTGTCATGACAACTGCTATGAAAACCACCTCATTTGTAACAACGTCTGCAGAAAGTACTACCCTAGGCAGAACTTCTCCAGAACCTACTTCTCTGAGGACTACTTCCACTGAAACTACACCCTCAGTTAGTTCAACTGGAAGTGTAATGGAAACATCCACGCCTGTAATGACAACTGCTATGAAAACCACCTCATTTGTAACAACGTCTGCAGAAAGTACTACCCTAGGCAGAACTTCTCCAGAAACTACTTCTCTGAGGACTACTTCCACTGAAACGACACCCTCAGTTAGTTCAACAGGAATTGTTTTGGAAACATATACACCAGTAATGACAACTGCTATGAAAACAACCTCAGTTGTAACAACGTCTGCAGAAAGTACTACCCTAGGCAGCATTTCTCCAGAAACTTCTCCCATAGGAACTACTGCTGAAACATCCTCAGTTAGTTCAACTGGGAGTGTAATGGAAACATCTACACCTGTCATGACAACTGCTATGAAAACAACCTCAGTTGTAACAACGTCTGCAGAAAGAACTACCCTAGGCAGCACTTCTCCAGAAACTACTTATCTAAGGACTACTTCCACTGAAACGACACCCTCAGTTAGTTCTACAGGAATTGTATTGGAAACATCTACACCTGTCATGACAACTGACTTGAAAACAACCTCAGATGTCACTACAACTTCTGCAGAAATAACTACCCTAGGCAGCACATCTCCAGAAACTTCTCCCATAGGAACTACTGCTGAAACATCCTCAGTTAGTTCAACAGGAATTGTATTGGAAACATCCACACCTGTAATGACAACTGCTATGAAAACAACCTCAGTTGTAACAACGTCTGCAGAAAGTACTACCCTAGGCAGCACTTCTGCAGAAACTTCTCCCATAGGAACTACTGCTGAAACATCCTCAGTTAGTTCAACAGGAATTGTATTGGAAACATCTACACCTGTCATGACAACTGCTATGAAAACCACCTCAGTTGTAACAACGTCGGCAGAAAGAACAAGCCTAGGCAGCACTTCTCCAGAACCTACTTCTTTGAGGACTACTTCCACTGAAACGACACCCTCAGTTAGTTCTACAGGAATTGTATTGGAAACATCTACACCAGTAATGCTGACTTCTGAAAAAACAACCTCAGTTGTAACTACACCTGGCTTAACATCTGCAGTTGAAGCTACATTGGCTCAAACTCCAACTTCTACAGAAAGAACTACCCTAGGCAGCACATCTCCAGAAACTACTTCTCTGAGGACTACTTCCACTGAAACAACACCCTCAGTTAGTTCTACAGGAATTGTATTGGAAACATCCACAACTGCTATGAAAACAACCTCAGATGTCACTACAACTTCTGCAGAAAGTGCTACTCTACTGAGCACGTCTCCAGAAACTTCTTCCCTAGGCACTGCTTCTGCAGAAACTTCTCCCATAGGAACTACTGCTGAAACATCCTCAGTTAGTTCAACAGGAATCGTATTGGAAACATCTACACCTGTAATGACAACTGCTTTGAAAACAACCTCAGTTGTAACAACGTCTGCAGAAAGTACTACCCTAGGCAGCATTTCTCCAGAAACTTCTCCCATAGGAACTACCGCTGAAACACCCTCAGTTAGTTCAACAGGAAGTGTAATGGAAACATCTACACCAGTAATGATGACTTCTGAAAAAACAACCTCAGATGTAACTACACCTGGCTTAACATGTGCAGTTGAAACTACAACTTCTGCAGAACGTACTACTCTAGCCAGCACATCTCCAGAAACAACTTCTCTGAGGACTACTTCCACTGAAACTACACCCTCAGTTAGTTCTACAGTAATTGTTTTGGAAACATTCACACCAGTAATGACAACTGCTATGAAAACAACCTCAGTTGTAACAACGTCTGCAGAAAGTACTACCCTAGGCAGCACTTCTGCAGAAACTTCTCCCATAGGAACTACTGCTGAAACATCCTCAGTTAGTTTTACAGGAATTGTATTGGAAACATCCACAACTGCTATGAAAACAACCTCAGTTGTAACAACGTCTGCAGAAAGTACTACCCTAGGCAGCACTTCTGCAGAAACTTCTTCCATAGGAACTACTGCTGAAACATCCTCAGTTAGTTCAACTGGAAGTGTAATGGAAACATCTACACCAGTAATGACAACTGCTATGAAAACAACCTCAGTTGTAACAACGTCTGCAGAAAGTACTACCCTAGGCAGCATTTCTCCAGAAACTTCTCCCATAGGAACTACTGCTGAAACATCCTCAGTTAGTTCAACTGGAAGTGTAATGGAAACATCCACGCCTGTAATGACAACTGCTATGAAAACAACCTCAGTTGTAACAACGTCTGCAGAAAGAACTACTCTAGGCAGCACTTCTCCAGAAACTACTTCTCTAAGGGCCACTTCCACTGAAACGACACCCTCAGTTAGTTCAACAGGAATCGTATTGGAAACATCTACACCTGTCATGACAACTGACTTGAAAACAACCTCAGATGTCACTACAACTTCTGCAGAAAGTGCTACTCTATTGAGCACATCTCCAGAAACTTCTTCCCTAGGCACTGCTTCTGCAGAAACTTCTCCCATAGGAACTACTGCTGAAACATCCTCAGTTAGTTCAACAGGAATCGTATTGGTAACATCTACACCAGTAATGATGACTTCTGAAAAAACAACCTCAGATGTAACTACACCTGGCTTAACATGTGCAGTTGAAACTACAACTTCTGCAGAACGTACTACTCCAGCCAGCACATCTCCAGAAACAACTTCTCTGAGGACTACTTCCACTGAAACGACACCCTCAGTTAGTTCTACAGGAATTGTATTGGAAACATCCACACCTGTAATGACAACTGCTATGAAAACAACCTCAGTTGTAACAACGTCTGCAGGAAGTACTACCCTAGGCAGCACTTCTCCAGAACCTACTACTTTGAGGACTACTTCCACTGGAACGACACCCTCAGTTAGTTCAACAGGAATTGTATTGGAAACATCTACACCTGTCATGACAACTGCTATGAAAACAACCTCAGTTGTAACAACGTCTGCAGAAAGTACTACCCTAGGCAGCACTTCTGCAGAAACTTCTCCCATAGGAACTACTGCTGAAACATCCTCAGTTAGTTCAACAGGAATTGTTTTGGAAACATCTACACCTGTCATGACAACTGATTTGAAAACGACCTCAGTTGTAACAACGTCGGCAGAAAGAACAAGCCTAGGCAGCACTTCTCCAGAACCTACTTATTTGCGGACTACTTCCACTGAAACGACACCCTCAGTTAGTTCAACAGGAATTGTATTGGAAACATCCACGCCTGTCATGACAACTGACTTGAAAACGACCTCAGATGTCACTACAACTTCTGCAGAAAGTACTACCCTAGGCAGCACTTCTGCAGAAACTTCTCCCATAGGAACTACTGCTGAAACATCCTCAGTTAGTTCTACAGGAATTGTATTGGAAACATCTACACCTGTAATGCTGACTTCTGAAAAAACAACCTCAGTTGTAACTACACCTGGCTTAACATCTGCAGTTGAAGCTACAACTTCTGCAGAACGTACTACTCTAGCCAGCACATCTCCAGAACCTACTACTTTGAGGACTACTTCCACTGAAACGACTTCCTCAGTTAGTTCAACAGGAATTGTATTGATAACAACCATACCAGTAATGACAACTGCTATGAAGACAACTGCTATGAAAACAACCTCAGTTGTAACAACGTCTGCAGAAAGTACTACCCTCTGCAGCATTTCTCCAGAAACTTCTCCCATAGGAACTACTGCTGAAACATCCTCAGTTAGTTCAACTGGAAGTGTAATGGAAACATCCACGCCTGTAATGATGACTTCTGAAAAAACAACCTCAGATGTAACTACACCTGGCTTAACATCTGCAGTTGATGCTACATTGGCTCAAACTCCAACTTCTACAGAAAGAACTACCCTAGGCAGCACTTCTGCAGAAACGTCTTCCATAGGAACTACTGCTGAAACATCCTCAGTTAGTTCTACAGGAATTGTAATGGAAACATCTACACCAGTAATGATGACTTCTGAAAAAACAACCTCAGATGTAACTACACCTGGCTTAACATCTGCAGTTGATGCTACATTGGCTCAAACTCCAACTTCTACAGAAAGAACTACCCTAGGCAGCACATCTCCAGAAACTACTTCTCTGAGGACTACTTCAGATGAAACGACACCATCAGTTAGTTCAACAGGAATCGTATTGGAAACATCTACACCTGTCATGACAACTGCTATGAAAACAACCTCAGTTGTAACAACGTCTGCAGAAAGTACTACCCTAGGCAGCATTTCTCCAGAAACTTCTCCCATAGGAACTACTGCTGAAACATCCTCAGTTAGTTCAACTGGAAGTGTAATGGAAACATCCACGCCTGTAATGACAACTGCTATGAAAACAACCTCAGTTGTAACAACGTCTGCAGAAAGTACTACCCTAGGCAGCACTTCTCCAGAAACTACTTCTCTGAGGACAACTTCCACTGGAACGACACCCTCAGTTAGTTCAACAGGAATTGTTTTGGAAACAACCATACCAGTAATGACAACTGCTATGAAAACAACCTCAGTTGTAACAACGTCTGCAGAAAGGACTACCCTAGGCAGCACTTCTCCAGAAACTCCTTCTCTGAGGACTACTTCCACTGGAACGACACCCTCAGTTAGTTCTACAGGAATTTTGGAAACATCCACACCTGTAATGACAACTGCTATGAAAACAACCTCAGTTGTAACAACGTCTGCAGAAAGGACTACCCTAGGCAGCACTTCTCCAGAAACTCCTTCTCTGAGGACTACTTCCACTGGAACGACACCCTCAGTTAGTTCTACAGGAATTGTAATGGAAACATCTACACCAGTAATGATGACTTCTGAAAAAACAACCTCAGTTACAACTACACCTGGCTTAACATCTGCAGTTGAAGCTACATTGGCTCAAACTCCAACGTCTGCAGAAAGTACTACCCTAGGCAGCACATCTCCAGAAACTACTTCTCTGAGGACTACTTCAGATGAAACGACACCATCAGTTAGTTCAACAGGAATCGTATTGGAAACCTCTACACCTGTCATGACAACTGACTTGAAAAAGACCTCAGATGTCACTACAACTTCTGCAGAAAGTGCTACTCTACTGAGCACATCTCCAGAAACTTCTTCCCTAGGCACTGCTTCTGCAGAAACTTCTCCCATAGGAACTACTGCTGAAACAATGCCTTCAGTTAGTTCAACTGGAATTTTATTGGAAAAATCCACGCCTTTAATGACAACTGCTATGAAAACAACCTCAGTTGTAACAACTTCTGCAGAAAGAACTAGCCTAGGCAGCACTTGTCCAGAAACGACTAATCTAAGGACTACTTCCACTGAAACGACACCCTCAGTTAGTTCTACAGGAATTGTTTTGGAAACATCCACACCTGTAATGACAACTGCTATGAAAACAACCTCAGTTGTAACAACGTCTGCAGAAAGTACTACCCTAGGCAGCACATCTCCAGAAACGACTAATCTAAGGACTACTTCCACTGAAACAACACCCTCAGTTAGTTCAACGGGAAATGTTATGGAAACATCCACGCCTGTAATAACTGCTATGAAAACAACTTCAGTTGTAACTACACGTGGTTTAACATCTATTGAAACTACATTGGCTAAAACTACAACTTCAGAAGTTACCACTCTACGCGGCACTTCTGCAGAAACTTCTCCCATAGTTACTACTGCTGAAACGACACCCACAGTTAGTTACACAGGAATTGTATTGGAAATGTCAACTCCTGTCATGACAACTGATTTGAAAACAACCTCAGATGTCACTACAACTTCTGCAGTCAGTACTACTCTAGGCAGCACTTCTCCAGAAACAACTTCTTTAAGGAGTACTCCCGCTGAAAAGACACCCTCAATTAGTTCAACAGGAATTGTATTGGAAACATCCATGCCTGTAATGACAACTGCTATGAAAACAACCTCAGTTGTAACCACTTCTGCAGAAAGTACTACCCTAGGCAGCACATCTCCAGAAACTTCTTCCCTGGGTACTACTTCTGCTGAAACTATGCCTTCAGTTAGTTCAACGGAAATTATATTGGAAACATACACACCTGTAATGACAGCTGCTATAGAAACAGCCTCAGTTATAACTAAACCTGGCTTAACATCTGCAGCTGAAACTAAATTGGCACAAACTACAACTTCTGCAGAAACTTCTCCCATAGGATCTACTGCTAAAACAACGCCCTCAGATAGTTCAACAGGATTTGTATTGGAAACTTCCACACCTGTCATGACAACTGCTTTGAAAACTACCTCAGTTGCAACCTCTGCAGAAAGTACTTCCATAGGCACTACTTCTGCTAAAACAACGCCCTCAGATAGTTACACAGGAATTGTATTGGAAATGTCCACTCCTGTCATAACTGATTTGAAAACAACCTCAGATGCCACTACAACTTCTGCAGAAAGTACTACCCTAGGCAGGACATCTCCAGAAACTTCTTCCCTGGGTACTACTTCTGCTGAAACTACACTTTCAGTTAGTTCAACAGAAATTGTATTGGAAACATCCACACCTGTAATGACAGCTGCTTTGAAAACATCAGTTGTAACTACATTGGCTAAAACTACATCTTCTGCAGAATGTACTTCCCTAGGCAGGATTTCTCCAGAAACTACTATGCTAGGCACTACTTCTGCTGAAACGACACCCTCAGTTAGTTCTACAGGAATTGTATTAGAAACATCCACGCCTGTAATGACAACTGCTATGAAAACCTCAGATGTCACTAAAACTTCTGCAGAAAGTACTACTCTACACAGCACATCTCCCGAAACTTCTGCTGACACTACTTCTCTGAGGACTACTTCCACTGAAACTACTTTGGCTAAAACTACAACTTCAGAAATTACCACACTATGCAGCACTCCTGCAGAAACTTCTCCTATAGGAACTACTGCTGAAACAACGCCTTCAGTTAGTTCAACTGGAATTGTAATGGAAACATCCACTCCTGTCATGACGACTGATTGGAAAACAACCTCAGATGTCACTACAACTTCTGCAGAAAGTACTACTCTACACAGCACATCTCCCGAAACTTCTGCTGACACTACTTCTCTGAGGACTACTTCCACTGAAATTACACCCTCAGTTAGTTCAACAGGAATTGTATTGGAAACATCCACGCCTTTAATGACAACTGCTATGAAAACAACCTTAGGTTGGACAACACCTGGCTTAACATCTGTTGAAACTACTTTGGCTAAAACTACAACTTCTACAGAAAGACCTAGCCTAGGCAACACTTCTCCAGAAACTACTTCTGTGAGGACTACTTCCACGGAAACATCAACCTCCGTTAGTTCAACAGGAATTGTATTGGAAACATCTACACCAGTAATGATGACTTCTGAAAAAACAACCTCAGTTGTAACTACACCTGGCTTAAATTCTTCAGGTGAAGCTACATTGGCTCAAACTGCAACTTCTACAGAAAGAACTAGCCTAGGCAGTACTTATCCAGAAACTACTTCTCTGACTACTTCCACTGAAACGACACCCTCAGTTAGTTCAATAGGAATTGTATTGGAAACATCCACACCTGTAATAACTGCTATGAAGACAACTTCAGTAGTAACTACTCGTGGTTTAACATCTGTTGAAACTACATTGGCTAAAACTACAACTTCAGAAATTACTACTCTACGAAGCACTTTTGCAGAAACTTCTCAAATAGGTAATACTGCTGAAACGACACCCTCAGTTAGTTCAACAGGAATTGTATTGGAAACGTCCACTCCTGTCATGACTACTGATTTGAAAATAACCACAGATGTCACTACAACTTCTGCAGAACGTACTACCGTAGACAGCACTTCTCCAGAAACTTTTTCTTTAGGCACAATTTCTACAATAACTACACCCCCAGGTACTACTTCTGCTGAAACAACACCCTCTATTAGTTCAACAGGGATTGTATTGGAAACATTCACGCCTGTAATGACAATTTCTATGAAAACGAGCTCTGTAACTACAACTAGCTTAACATCGGTTGTTAAAACTACATTGGCTCAAACTACAACTTCTGCAGTAAGTACTAACCTAGGCAGCACTTCTCCAGAAACTCCTCTAAGGACTACTACTGCTGAAACAACACCCTCAGTTAGTTCAACAGGATTTTTATTGGAAACAGCCACTCCTTTAATGACAACAGCATTTAAAACAACCTCAGTTGTAACTACACCTAGCTTAACATCTTTTGAAACTATGTTGGGTCAAACCACAACTTCTGCAGAAAGTACTACTCTACGCAGCACTTCTTCCTTAGGCACCACTTCTGCTGAAATAACACCCTCAGTTAGTTCAATAGGATTTGTATTGGAAACAGACACTCCTGTAATGACAACAGCTTTTAAAACAACCTCGGTTGTAACTACACCTAGCTTAACATCTGTTGAAACTACATTGGATCAAACTACAATTTCTGCAGAACATACTACCGTAGACAGTACTTCTCTAGAAACTTATTCCCTTGGCACTTCTTCTGCTGAAACAATGCCCTTAGTTAGTTCAACAGGAATTGTTTTGGAAACATCCTCACCTGATAATTGTTGCTTCTGCAGGAAGTACCCTAGACACCACTTATGTAGACAGTACCATATTGGTAACGTGTACAGCTGCAATGACAGTACAACAAGTTGGGTTACAAGGCCAGCTACTGCAGAAACGCATTCAGTTAAATCAACAGAAATTAATTTGGAAACATCAACACCTATGACAACTGCTGGAACAACAGCCTCACCTGAAAATTGTTGCTTTTGTAGAAAGTACCCTCGACACCACTTATGTAGACAGTACCATATTGGTACCGTGTACAGCTGCAATGAGAGTACAACAAGTTGGGTTACAAGGCCAGCTACTGCAGAAACGCATTCAGTTAAATCAACAGAAATTAATTTGGAAACATCAACACCTATGACAACTGCTGGAACAACAGCCTCACCTGAAAATTGTTGCTTTTGCAGAAAGTACCCTAGACACCACTTATGTAGACAGTACCATATTGGTAACGTGTACAGCTGCAATGACAGTACAACAAGTTGGGTTACAAGGCCAGCTACTGCAGAAACGCATTCAGTTAAGTCAACAGAAATTAATTTGGAAACATCAACACCTATGACAACTGCTGGAACAACAGCCTCACCTGAAAATTGTTGCTTTTGCAGAAAGTACCCTAGACACCACTTATGTAGAAAGTACCATATTGGTAACGTGTACAGCTGCAATGACAGTACAACTTGGGTTACAAGGCCAGCTACTGCAGAAACAACACATTTAGATAAGTCAACAGAAATTCATTTAGGAACATCAACACCTATGACAACTGCTGGAGCAACATTCTCACCTGAAGAAAACTGCTGCTTCTGCAGGAAGTACCCTAGACACCACTTCTGTAGAAAGTACCATATTGGAAACGTGTACAACTGCAATGACATTGCAAAAGGCTGGGTTACAAGGCCAGCTACTGCAGAAACGACACATTCAGTCAAGTCAACAGAAACTCATTCGTAAACCGACACCCATCATGACAACTACTGGAGCAACAACCTTACCTGAAACCACTGATTCTGCTGAAAAGTGCCTTAGGTACCACTTCTATAGACCACTTTTGCTTAAACATCCACTGTTAGATCAACATGAATTGTTGGAAACATCCACACCAGTAATGACAGTTGCTGGAGGATCAACCTCACTTGAAACTACACCTGGCTTAATATCCACTGTTGAATCCAATCCAGTTAAACAGGAATTCTATTCTTTCAACTACTGCCTTTACCATTCATTTTTGAAACTACAATCACTCTGAAAACTACTACTGCCCTATGAACCACTTTTGCTGGAACAACTTCAGTTTGTTCAACAGGAATTTTGGAAACCTCTACAGATGTAATGATCATAAGAGTATGGTTACAAGGCCCGCTACAGCAGCTAAAACATTTCCACAAAACCAGCAACTGCTGAAGCCACAGCCTCAGCTGTATATACAACTGCTTCCACAACTGCAGTTGTAAGTTTTACGTCAGTTTTTTTTTACAAATGCATTTTTACAAATATACAAATGACAAATATATAATTTTCTTTTGTTTTGTTCCTTCAGGTGAATGTTTGCTGTTGTTTACCTTGTGGTCATCGTGGATTGCAGATTTAAATATGTATGATGTAATAAATGAACTATTTTCAGGTAAGTCTTAGAGACACTACTGTACAGATTTAATTTTATTTCAGTAGTAGCCAATGTAAACCATTCACTGCAGACTAAAGGCCCTGATAATACTCACAGCGAAGTTCTTTTTCGTTCTTCTCTTAAGGGTAAAAGGTTAGAAACGCGTGACCAATGATATACTGTTAGCGAATATCCGACGCCATTCTTTAGATGAATATGTAAATATATGCCGCGTGGTTTCCTTTCAGTAAAAAAATTAACACAACAAAACAGAAAACGGAAAGCATTTTTTTTTTATATAAAGCATAAGAAAAGCACTGCTCAAATTCTGCAATTCAGCTCTCGTAAACATAATTGCGGTCACATCACGTTTATTTATATAGTACTTTATTCAATAGATTGCTAAAAATCAAGCCGCTTTACTGTATTAATCATGAAAAACAGTACCCCATTTTCTACTGTAAAGCAGCTCTCGAGTCTGTTCATGTTTTCAATCGTGGACGTCTGACCTCGACGGCATGAGCAAGGTGGTGGAGCCTCCGCGCATACCTATTACATAATCACCACAGACCAATGGTAGTACAAAGATGTTTACCAGCTGTAGCAAATTTTTATGGAAAGTTCGTTTTGGCCTGATGTTTTCAAATGACATCACATCTTTTCGCTTTAAGTTTATCGGGGCCTTAATTTAGCTGAACCTTACACAAAAAACTGTTCATATCTTAAGCAGTATGCACTTACTAAATGATTTTCGTGCTGTCCTTAAAGGGATGCTTTCTTCAATTTTCTTTTACCTGCCTCATGTGGTTCCAAACCTTTAGGACTTTTGTGTATCTTCAGAATACAAATTAAGATTTAATATTCAAAACAATTTGTCTATACTTTAATCAACATTTGCATTCTTCAAAGATAATATTGACTTTTAAAAACACAAGTAATCATTTCAACCAAGCTGCTTAATCCTCTTCAGTATTGTGAAGGGACAATTGCTCTAAGCTGACTGATTTATTCATATATCAATGTAAATGTAATGCACGTAGCACATCAAATATGGTGAACGGAAGCTAAAAAGCACAAGTTTGTGTAGGCTTTGTGGTTGGACAATTAAATTTGTTCATTTCTTAAGACAAATTTGCTCACTTGTCCCAAAATAGGTTTTCTGGGTCAACTAACCCTTTGAGTTCATGTGAAGTATATTAAGAAACATTTCCTTTATTGAACTAATTGTTCATGTTTTGCAGTTGTATCTGAGGAACAAGCACCGCATTGATAATGCCACTTCTAACAAGATAGACAAGCAGATGAAGGACAATGAGATAGACAAGGTCTTGTGGTATTTCCCCAAAGACTGCTACTCCAAATACAGATATTCTGTTCTCTGTTATTTATAAAATAACAAATGGCTAAATGTTTGTTGACATTTCTAACTTTTTATAGTTTTTGCAATTGTTTTTGGAAAATGTTTTATATTTGGTGTAAAATGTCACTATTAAATGAATAAAATATTTTCACTGTTCTCAACTTAAATTTGTTTTGATTTTAAGTGTCATGTTTGTTAAACTGGAAAACAATATATCAACAATATACCCCCCCCCCCCCCCCATATCATGAAGGATGGTGATCAATTCTTGCCTTAGTGCTTGGAGTTGATCACAATTTGTGAACTTCAGCTTGCCCACTTGCCTTTTGAGGATTGACCACAGGTTCCTTCGGATGGCCATTTTCCTCAAGTTGGTATGATTCTTTAGGGTCTTCATGTTAAATACTCTGGTTAAAATTCCTCAATGGTTGAACACCCTTTTTACCTCAAACAGCTGTTTACTGCGACCCGTTTCGGTGTGTTAGGGGGGTAACAGTTTAAGGACCCAGAACCAGATACAATGAATGAAGAACTGGAGTCAGAATTATAATAAATTAAAGATTTATTGAAGATAGTATTGAAGCTGACTTATGATGAAACTGCAAACTCTCAAACGAGTTCAAGGCCGCCCTGCTTACAATTAAAAAGATCCCAGCAGTTAAACCATTCACCAAGGTCTAAGCTACATCCTTGCTTCAGGTTGCAGTTTCTGATTGGCTAAGAACAGTCTAAGCAAATTTCCACACATATACAGATAGACTGAAGCATATCTCCATAGATTATGCAGCTGACTCTCAGACTTTGAAGTTGGGCATGTCATGATCTTCCAGGTTTCAGATTTGAGTTGCTGGGTGCCAACATGTCCAGAACAACAATTCAGTCATTCTCCAATAATGCCAGTGGTTCCTTATCCTGCAATGAAGATGTCTAACACACACAGCTTTCCCAAGGTTGGATTTGGCCAGGCTCTAAAACTTCAGTCCTCTCAAAACAAGAAGTTCTTCCAATCAAAGATGACAATTTAGTCTAAATGAAAAATATGATTATAATAATTCATTACATTTTATATAGCGCTTTTATCTGCACTCAAGGTGCTTTACATGATGTAGCATGATGTGCAGCATCCACCTGGATGATGCGACGGCAACCATATTGTGCCAGAATGCCCACCACACACCAGCTTACTGGTGGAGAGGAGAGAGGAGACAGTGATGAAGCCAATTAGTGTGTGTGTGTATATATATGGGAATGATTAGGAGGCCATGATGGACAGAGGCCACTGGGGCAAATTTGGCCAGGATGCTGGGGTTACACCCCTACTCTTTTGAAAGACATTCTGGGATTTTTTTTTGTGACCACAGAGAGTCAGGGAGAGTCATGGAATATAGGTTTTAACTGAGAAATTGTCCCTTAAACTATAGACTTCAATGACCCCTGTATTTTTCTAGGGTACCCTGATGACTATAAATCAGAGGCATTGACACATATTGAAGACATTTCTCAAACACAAAACATCTTTCCATATTTCATTTCCAGAAGCCGAAATAAAGGAGCAAGCACTGTTACTGCATTCAGATATCAAATACAAACATTAGAGAATGAAAAGAACATTTCAGTAATCACACTGGTAACTTCTATAACGAAGTAAAATCTCACAAGCCTAGAGAAGTAATTCAACTCGTGATATTTAGAAGGAAACATATTGATTAATACCTTAATTACAATCACTCATTCATTACATATACATTGAAGCAGCAGTGGATTCCAAAACCACACCCTTCAGGTGCTTGTCTCTTTAAATGATAATGAGCAACTGCTCGCAATGCCATTTTAGCTTGTCTTTGAGCTCTTATGTCGCGACTCTTATTTAATTGGTACCCATGAGCTCCGCATTGCAAGTGCAATCATGCGCTGGGTGTGCTAACAACACATGAGAAAAGCCAAACATATGGAACTGGTTATGTGTCTGGTTCTGGAATCGCAGGTACATTTGGTGTCCAAAATTTTTTTGTTGTTGTTGCTTTTTTCAAATGGTTATATTTTTTCATTATTTAAAAAATGGCCAATGGATGTTACAGGCCATAACATAATATTTTCTGTAAAAGGTGTTTTATATAGCTAAAAGATTTCTTCTTTTTCCGAATTAGTCAGTATTTTTTTCCATCATGTATCGTGTAATAAAAATATTTTACTTTACTTTTCTTTGGTAATATTTAATTTAGTTTATTTATATAAAGACAGCCAAGACAAAAATGTAAAATTTGAGTTAATAAATATAGAACATTTCCATGAAAGATAAATATTTACACTTTGGAACATGGAATGTCTTTAAAACTATACTCTGCACATGGTGAGAATATGAAGCATGTGTTAAGCAAATTATAATGGTAAAACACATCATAACAGAAATAAGCAGTTCTTGCCAGTCATGGAGTCATCATGATCCAGGATCCAACTCTCTTAGTCTGATCTCAGAATTTTTATTTTTTTAGGGTGAGCTGTCCTACGTCACTAAACTTTGAGTCGACTTCACAAGAGGTACTTCCTGTTTGATGATTTTCATGGCCAGATATGTGACAATTTCCAGAAAGTCACATGATTTTAATCGATTGACACCCCTACTTTAATTCATCCCTAATCTTGTTGACTTAAATGTTGTAAAAGAAGAGATAGGTGGAGATCGGGGAGTGTTGTAACTCAGGGTCAGTTGTTACCACTGATCTAAATGACTGGATTGCTCATTGCGTTCTAAACTGCCAGCAGGGGGTGAAGCTACTGGATGTGTTCGAGTGGCCATAAAAGTCCCTATATGACAGAGGGCATCATCGACTTGCAGCCAAAACATCAACTTAAAATCACCCACTTTGCAGAGTATCAGTTGCACGAATATGTACATTAACTGATACTTCAAATGTTATCTGTAATGTTTATGTTCAATCCGGACATGATAAGCGATATAGAAATGGTTAAGATGGGTGTGTCTACTGCACACTGCTGACACATGGAACTGACCTAATACAAAATAGATTTCTTTATGTACGTAATTATGCATGAACATATCTAGTTTATTAGCAGAAATTGATTTGAATCGACATTCAATATTACGATACAATCTCATATTACTACTTTTTATTAAGGTTTACCATGCATGCATCATCTTGCTCAAAGCAACAGTATAAATGCTTGGAAATAAAATGTCATGTCTTTAAATAGCCTACATACACAATCAGAGTTATTTCTCTGAATAAGTTTTGAAGTGTGTATATTATTTCCTGATGTCTTTTTGTTGACCAACATCCACTGCAGACTTTTGGAGATCTTGGAAACCGTTTAAAAGCCACAGGTCAGATCAAAATTCTATGGCTTTTTAGCATGACAGTTTGCAGTTGAATTAAGTGTTATTTGTACAGGTCCTTCTCCAAAAATTAGCATATTGTGATAAAATTCATTATTTTCCATAATGTAATGATAAAAATTAAACTTTCATATGTTTTAGATTCATTGCACACCAACTGAAATATTTCAGGTGTTTTATTGTTTTAATACTGATGATTTTGGCATACAGCTCATGAAAACCCCAAATTCCTGTCAAAAAATTAGCATATCGTGAAAAGGTTCTCTAAACGAGCTATTAACCTAATCATCTGAATCAACTAATTAACTCTAAACACCTGCAACAGATTCCTGAGGCTTTTAAAAACTCCCAGCCTGTTTCATTACTCAAAACCGCAATCATGGGTAAGACTGCCGACCTGACTGCTGTCCAGAAGGCCATCATTGACACCCTCAAGCAAGAGGGTAAGACACAGAAAGAAATTTCTGAACAAATAGGCTGTTCCCAGAGTGCTGTATCAAGGCACCTCATTGGGAAGTCTGTGGGAAGGAAAAAGTGTGGCAAAAAACGCTGCACAACGAGAAGAGGTGACCGGACCCTGAGGAAGATTGTGGAGAAGGACCGATTCCAGACCTTGGGGAACTGCGGAAGCAGTGGACTGAGTCTGGAGTAGAAACATCCAGAGCCACAGGCGTGTGCAGGAAATGGGCTACAGGTGCCGCATTCCCCAGGTCAAGCCACTTTTGAACCAGAAACAGCGGCAGAAGCGCCTGACCTGGGCTACAGAGAAGCAGCACTGGACTGTTGCTCAGTGGTTGCATGTCATTCGGAAATCAAGGTGCCAGAGTCTGGAGGAAGACTGGGGAGAAGGAAATGCCAAAATGCCTGAAGTCCAGTGTCAAGTACCCACAGTCAGTGATGGTCTGGGGTGCCATGTCAGCTGCTGGTGTTGGTCCACTGTGTTTTATCAAGGGCAGGGTCAATGCAGCTAGCTATCAGGAGATTTTGGAGCACTTCATGCTTCCATCTCCTGAAAAGCTTTATGGAGATGAAGATTTCATTTTTCAGCACGACCTGCTCACAGTGCCAAAACCACTGGTAAATGGTTTACTGACCATGGTATTACTGTGCTCAATTGGCCTGCCAACTCTCCTGACCTGAACCCCTTAGAGAATCTGTGGGATATTGTGAAGACAAAGTTGAGAGACGCAAGACCCAACACTCTGGATGAGCTTAAGGCCGCTCTCGAAGCATCCTGGGCCTCCAGAACACCTCAGCAGTGCCACAGGCTGATTGCCTCCATGCCACGCCGCATTGAAGCAGTCATTTCTGCAAAAGGATTCCCGACCAAGTATTGAGTGCCTAACTGAACATAATTATTTGAAGGTGGACTTTTTTTTTGTATTAAAAACACTTCTTTTATTGGTCGGATGAAATATGCTAATATTTTGAGACAGGAATTTGGGGTTTTCATGAGCTGTATGCCAAAATCATCAGTATTAAAACAATAAAACACCTGAAATATTTCAGTTGGTGTGTAATGAATCTAAAATATATGAAAGTTTAATTTTTATCATTACATTATGGAAAATAATGAACTTTATGCACAATATGCTAATTTTTTTAGAAGGACCTGTATATTCTTAGATTTCACTCTACGTCACAGTGGTGTGGCCACCATTTGTAGGACCGAATCGCGATTACAACATGCCGTCTATCTGCTGTGTTGTAAGCTGTGATAACAGCAAATCACAAAGAAATGTTAAGAAATTAACATTTTACAATATCCCCAAAAACCCTGACCGTCGTCAGAAGTGGATTTCTGCAATCAAGAGGGATCACTGGACACCTACAGAACACTCCAGACTAGTGAGCACTTTATTGCAGGTAAGTAATGTATGGCTTAGCAAACATTAGCTGTTATAACATCACCAGGTCCATACCAATCAGGTTTGCAGACAAATTTAATTAGGTAATGTGTAGCTGGCTAACATTTCCAGACAAAATAGGTCATCTGTGTCTCTGCTAACATTATGTACAGGTGACACTCGAAAAATTAGAATATCGTGCAAAAGTTATAATTTTGATGATTATTGATTATGGCTTACTGCAGAAAAGTATAATCATGCATATGTATATAGTTATATATACTAAATATTGTAGTTTCACCTTTTAATTTGAATTACTGAAATACATGAACTTTTGCACGATATTCAAATTTTTCGAGTTTCACCTGTATATCCACTGTTAGACAGTAACTGATTCTGAATAGGTAACACCACTTGGTGTCTCATTCTACCACTGCAGGCAAGAAAAGTGATAATCCTCTTAACCCTGATTATGTGCCAAGTACCTGTCACCTGAGCAACGACAAAGAAAAAACAATTGCTACAAGAAATATGAGCAAACACAAGCTGTCAAAAGGAAGAGATGTTGTACCAGTGATGTGTCAATGTTACTCCATGGTAAATATACTGACATTTGAGATGGACTACAGTGACAGCTTTCCTGAGAGCGGGCAGAGTGGGGAACACAGCTACTGTAAAGACCCTTTCCATACTGAGAGCAGTGTAGCATGCTCTGATGAAGCCTGTCGAGAAACTGTGAAGAAACTGACGGAAGAGTGTACCAGACTGAGGGCAGAGGTCTATCAGCTTATGGGACAGGGTAAGCAAGTTATCTTTCCAGTAGGAGGTGTTCAAAGACAATGACGATATGGTCCAGGACTTAACTGGACTTCCATCCTATTCCAAGATGATGGTCATCTTCACCTTCTTGTCAGGATTCCTAAAAGGGGGACCTGGGCTGACTCCTTTTCACTGCTTTTTAATGACTCTAATGTGAATGAGATTGGATTTGCCACTCCACTTCTTTACATATATATTTCATGTGTCAAAGCCTACTGTAAGTCGAATTTTTAACAGTACATTAAATGTCATGAACAGTAGGTTGTCTTCTTCATTCATAGTGTGGCCCAGTAAGGAGCAGATTCAAATCAGTTTACCCATGTGTTTCAAAAACAGCAGTTATAGAAATTGTACTTCCATAATAGATTGTTTTGAAATTTCCATTGAGAAGCCTAAGAACATGAAAGCTTAAGCACAAACATATTCACAGTACAAGCATCATAATACTGTTAAGCATTTGATCTCAATAACACCACAGGGAGTCATATCATTTGTGTCTACTGGTTGGGGGGGCACCTGACTGAAAACTGCGGCTACCTGGAAAACCTGTTACCTGGTGATGTCGGGGGGGTTTTTTCCCTAGCAATTATTGTATTATACAATTGGCTTGCATAACCTAAAGTAGGCTATATATCTCAAACCCACATGCTAAAACAGTTAGCTGTGATGTAATAAGTTACCTTTTCAGTTCTGCCTCATTTGAACACATACATGTTTTTGAATTTATGTGCATCCTGGCATTTCCATTCAGATATCATAATTAATCCATGTGATATCATAAAATGAAAATAGATGGATAGCAACATAGCTAGTGACTGAATGTTGTGGTGTGTCAATAAAATGACTGTTTAATTTCCATCCGAGCTTTATTAACATCAAAGTTTTTGACTGTCCACAAAAGCACAAAATGTGACTGCTATTTTTTTAAAATTCAACTTTCAGAAAAGCATACGATGACATTTAACATAAAAAGACAAACAGATATTTGGGGGAAACGTATAACAGATCTTTGTAGAATTTACAAATTAAGTTTTTTCAATTTGAGAGATGTTTTTATACACTTATTTTTAGTATTTGTATTCAACGAGAATATTTTAAGATTAAAATATGACTACTCAGAAAAACTGGCAGACTTGCTTCAATCCTTCAAACACTGCAACTTAACTCTTAGCAAGCACTTGGTCGCCACCTAATGGATAAGGGACACATTACCTATAACAACATTAAAGTGAACACAAAAAAGTGTTTGTGTATTCATGTCACATTTGTGAAATAAAACAGTTTAAAGTCCTAAAAGAAGTACAATATGTTTTTTTTATCATTTTAAATATTTCACTTTATTCAAGTGATTATCCTTTGTTCTTAAAGTTCTTTCATAAATTAGATGGTGTGGATATTCAACAAATCACCTCTCATTGTGACATCCCCAGCTAGTGTTACAACCAAAAATAGGACAGATGGACCGACGACAAGGTTCAGGCTTTATTAAGCTTAAATTCAGAGGATGAAATCCAGCGGGAACTGTAAAGTAGTGTGCAGTGCAGAGAATATAGTAGTGTGCAGTGCAGAGAATATAGTAGTGTGCAGTGCAGAGAGTAGTGTGCAGTCCTACGTCACCGGACTAAATTGAGGGGGGGGGGGGGGGGGGGGGGGGGTTCTGGGACAAATCACCCAGGTTGTAACAATGGAACTCTTTCTATCATTAACTCACAAAATTTGTGATTGTGTACCCTGATTGTACACGTAGCCTCCATCACAGAGACGTCTATTTGATAGATTTGCGTGTTTACATCTAGATTATGTATTTTTTAGAGTGTTAAATTTGCTCATCTGCGATTACGTCTATATAGGACGTTTCCTGTCAGATGTCAAATAGACGTTTAGAAAATGGAGATGTTTATGCTTTAGAAGTATACAAATAAACATTCAACTCTGGTCACAAATATAAAAGAAAATAAAAGAAAGAGTACAAAAGTCGGTAGAGCGGTTATCTCTTTTCGGCACCTGTCAAATCTTACTGACACTCTACGCACATGCGCAGTTTCCATTTTACCTCAAATAGGCTACCATAAAATAGGCTACCATAAAAGCACAAGTGTGACTGTGACAAAAAGTATTAACCTCCCTTAAATGCACTGAATCTTAGGTGCCCCACGTTACACTAATCCACAATCTATAATAAACCTATTATTAAAATCTATCTTTATTTAAAATAAATGGAGAGACATTTTGTTTTAATTTAGCCTATTCGTACATTTTGAAGTGTACAATAAAGCTAAGCTACTGGTCCTATCCACATACAGCAGCACTTTATCCTATAGTAAACAGATGCACACAACTTAAACGCTCGAACGTCTTCGATTTTCCTCGAATTAAGAAGTGTTCATATTGAGCTGTGAAAGATTTGGAAGAAAAGCAGTTGATTCTGTGATGTGTCGAGCGCCTCGTCTCTTGAACAGGCTGCTACAGGAACAGCAGCTCTCGAGCTCTAGTCTTGCGCTCAGTGAGCGACTGCAGCGGGAGAGACAATAACAGCGACCCGTGCACAGGTAAGCAGAACCTGTCGAAGCTGCCATTTGTGATTTTAAATGCGATTTCTTTGTGTATGTCCGCTGGTTTTTATGCACTGTATTCGAAGGTTTGAATTAAACAGACAGCATGCGTGTCCTTGTCGCAATTTTAAATCGTCGTTGGTCAAGTCATGTTGTTAAATAGGGCCTGTGCAGCTTACGTATTAATAAACTAATGCTCAGAATATAGAATATGCTGAAAATATTTGGAGAAAATGCCCGATCTCATAAGAAAAATACGTTAAGTGACTAACAAGATTATTCAGACTGAACCGAGCGTACGTGTAACGGTATTTATGGGACTTTTCACCAAATGCCAATCTGTTAACGTGCTCATGTTCAAGACTAGACCTTTAGACCTGCAAAATCTCCCCCCCCCCTGCACATTACCTTTATTTTCATATTATCAGTTGAACACAAATCGCTAGAGCTTTTACGCACAATGTGTTATTTTTATTCTAGCAAAATATTTACGGACTGCTACAAAGAATGCGATTATGCAAATAATTCCAAATAAAAGAAATATATATTCAAGCGAGGTTGTTTCTTCCGCTCCAAAAACGGAATGCATATATCTATGCAAGTTCAAGCACATTGTAAAACGATTTTTGTTGAAGGATGCTTTGTTGGAAAAACGCACCTCCCTCCATCTCTACAGAACAGAGATGCGGCCATGATTCCAGCTCTCCATGTCGTCTGGTCTGACTGTGTTCATGTGTCTGAATTCAGCCATCACAGTGTATCTGTGTCTGATATCACGCTTGAGCTCTGTCGAATTTATAGGCGACTCGCTTTTATTTCATTTCATGGTTACGCTTCGTCGCAGACTGGTGCTGATTCTGTGTTCTAATATAATGCTATGCAACACCTTTCGTCAACGACAGTACATGCATGGGTTAATTTAGTAACCAGCATTATTCTTCATATTCAATGCGCGCTTCGCACATGGGGTCGCCTTTTGGTAACAGTACCCAATGTATATAATCACTGTGTTAAACTGCATCCCTTGTGGACTGTAATCCGATTTAAAATGGGGGTTGAGTTGAGGGTTTTAAGGTGCCTCGCCTTTCCCCCCTCATTACAGTTTTATATTGATTACATGAATGTACCGCCATTGTCAGTGTCCGATTACTGTTTGACGTTTTTAATTGTCATTACTTAATCTCAATAATTATTTCCTAATAGAATCAGTCAGCCACTCTCATGGTTTAGAGACCCTAGATAGGGTGTATCCACAGGCATTATGCAGCTTTGTTGTATGAAAAAGAGCAGCTGTGACATTGTTACAACTCCTTTAGTGTCCCAAAAGTCACAGTGAACTGTCGAAGCATTGTAATTTAATTCATAAAATGGTTAAATTCAATTGACTAATTAGGGGTAGTCTATTTCTGATGGGGGATTTCAGCAGAAGCCATTACAGAATATGTAGAATCATAAAAACTTGTGGCCACTGAATCAAATATATCAAAATCACATAGACAGATCTCTATCTTTCTTCTGGGGGAAGAACAAAAAACATTGCATTGATTAATGTTTTGTGCCATTTGTGTAAACATGTTGTTGCTATTTGAAAAGATAATTGTTTAGCCCCAGCATTATAGATATTTGCCATCTGAGCTTATTATTTTTAATGGTCACTAAGCCCCATGGAAACATCTGAGCAAATTGTTGTGGTTTAGTGATATGGACAGACTTACAAAGAGCATAAAATCTCAGACATAATGCCATATGAAGTCTCTCAGACCAGTATGAGTGCTTAATTGGCATGGCACTGACAGAGGGGTTAGCTTGCTGCAACATCAGTCTCCTCAGAGTAGTTGGCATGAGAGTGTGTGATTGGGATCTCTGCCACAGACCAAGTGATTTGTGTAATTTGAGGTGAATTTGCAGCTGCTGAGACTTAGGCCATTACCTCTCTGACAGAAGCGTGATGAGCAGAATTCCAAAATTCCACGTCTACATGCATCCACATGGTCTTTTGCCCTGGTAACTTATGCATGTCTGTTCTGGAATGCTGTTAGTCATGATCTGAAACACATGTAAAGTGGGGTACAAAAGTTTGAGACCATTAATAAAAAAAATTCTATATTTTGGCAATTTAATAAAATCACTATAAATGATATGATCGAAAGTATATTGATGAGTTGAAAAATTAATAGAGATTTCAGAATTCAGTATTCAGGTTGTTCATCTGCTGCACTCGAACAAATTATTATATTATAATTACAATAATTATATTATACAGCTTGTCAAGAGCATCTTGTGAGCTACATTGAAACTTTTACATATGAATATTTCTTATTCATTTTAAATTGAATAGTGGTAACCGTATTATAAGAGGAGTAATTGACTCCGGTTCGTTGAATTATTAGAAAGTAAAGCACACCTGAAGTGTAACTCTGCTTCGTGTCGTGGCCGCATTACCACCTCGGGTGTGCATTATTTTCTAATTCCACGGCCCGTTGTCAATTATTCCTTACATATAAAAATGTTCAATATTAGCATACACATTTTTTTTTTTTTTGCAAAATGAATATATTTTTACCTGATTGGTGTGTGCTGAAATAATAATAGACAAATAATATATTTAACAAAGTGCATCATTTTCTGAAATTAATATTTGTCTTTCCACCAAAGTACAGTGGAACCATTCTACACCCTGCTCATAAAGGGAGTGACTCATCATAAGAGTCATTTCGCATGCTAGCGGGATAAATGCTTATGTCATCACAGCAGTCAGAATACATTTTCTGGCATCAGATTTACAGTCAGTATTCTTGTCATCTAATCCAATATTGGGTTCTACATATACTAGACTGCCATGGTCTTATGACACTCATTTTGTGATACGCCTGTTATATTAAGAGACTGTGTTTGAATTAGAACATAACTGGCCGTGCCCGAAAGGAGGCGGGGATTGAAAGCAGTGAGAGAATATGAGAGAGGAGTAACTGTGCTTCATAGCTATGCTGAGCAAATTTAGGTCAGGGATACAAGGGTAGTCAACCATGATGAGAGCATCACATACTTTCAGCTATTCTAAAGCACAAACTCAGTGGCCCTCATTTATCATTCTTGCGTAGAAACGGGCGTTTATGTTGGCGTAAGATTATTCTTACACTTCTCTCACCGCCTGATTTATGAAGCTGTGCGTACCTTTGAAATCCAGGTGTACGCAATACCTGCCCTTGATAAATGCCGCGGCTGAAAACGATCGTCATTAGAATAACACGCCCCTATATACTCAAGTCTCCGCATCCCCCACGCCCTCGTTTTACACCATTGACACACGGAAGACGGCAAAGAATAGAAACTTCTCCGACGTGGAGCCGAAATGACCTATCACAATGCATTTTTTTACAGCACGTGTTTTGAAACAATTAGCATTTAATTTCGTATCACGTCACTTGTATTGGGGTGTACAATAGTGATGATGATGTGATTTGGAGTATCATTCATTCACATTAATAATTGCATGACAATTTGTAATATTCTTATTATAATAAGAAGCATATTACAAATTGTCATGCAATTATTAATTTTTATTATTAATGACGCTTATTGTTATTTAGAAGAAGAATGTCATTTTTATTATTTTGTCAGTCTGAATTATTTTTTGGTCATTGAAAGCCTTTCATTACTGAACCCAGTCCTTGCGCACCTGCGGACCTAACCCTGAAACGTAGGAATACAAATGCCTACAAATCAAATGCTTTGGTAAAGTCACACAAATTAAACATTGAAGTCCATAATATATCATATTTTTTAGTTTGTCAGTGCGTTTTGTGGTGTTGTTTTACTGCGCATTTCCACACTAACTCAAAACGTGCGTACACCACCTCCTGAGCTGGCGTAGGATTTGAGCGCACCGTACGCCAACGTCCATATTGATAAATCTCAAAGTCACCGTAGTTTTGGGTGTACGCTGGGTGTACGCTGGAAATTTGGTGTACGCACTTTTGATAAATGAGGGCCAGTGTGAGCCAGTGGAAAGCAGCGATTTTCAGTTTGGTGCCAGATAAACAAGCCATAACCCCTAAGGAGATACACTCTGACTTTTCCTGGTGCCATTCATAGATTTATTGCTAATTCTAACCAAGCAGTTTTTGATATGGTCAGATTCAGATTTGCCTGCTTACATAACAAATAATACCTGCTGAGTTGGTAGGCTATACAGAATTTTTTTTATTTTTTTTTAGATTTTGTGTTTATTGTCAGCCTACGGGACTTCAGTGAATGGCCATAACCACCATCTGCTATGTTACAGTCTATATGCCCCTTCACACCAAGGATGACAACTATAATAATATATATATACATATAGGCTATATGTAGTTCTAAATACAAGAGAACAGCAGTCTTCAACACAACTATGATGTAATTGGGATCACTTTCAGAATGATTTCTTCCTGCTGATGAAAGATAAAAACATTGACAGCCAATCAGAATCCATCCTGCTTTAAAGTGCTCAAATATTCATAAACTGCAGCGTGTGCTTAGAATATACTGTACAGGGCTGCATTTCTCAAAAGCATTGTGAGCCAAGTTGATTGTAGAGACCATTGGTGGAAATGGTTCTACGATCTACTTTGGCTTAAGCCCAGAACGATATAGTCCGCTTGTGTGGACACTAATATCGTTATCGTTCTTGGTGTGATCGGGCTTAATAGCACTTGTCAGTCTCAAAATAATTGAGATGGCTCATAAAATCATAAAGTTGTGCTTTACTGTTTACATACTGAGTGCTTCAGTTTTTAACTGTGAAAGAGTGTATGGCAAGATGTAAGTACTTAACATTTAATATTTGACAATTGTTTTACGATGGAAATCTAATTGAATGTGGCAGGACAAGAAATATTTAGCTGTTTTGCATTTTGAACATATTATGCATATGAATAAGAGTGAATGTGTTCATATTCTAAAATAAAAATATGAACTCAAATTGATTCATTTACAGAAAATTCTTATTCTTGTTCTTTAACTGTTCCTTTAACTTTCTTTTTCTTTATCCCCTCAAATCCATTTAAATCCTATAGTTATTAAATTCCTTTAAATAAAAGGACAATTACAACGTGTTTGTGTCCTTGCTCATGTTTTTTGCAATCTGCAAGAATAGAAGCATAGTTTTACATTACATTTTTGTTGTTGTTTTTACATTAGAATTTCTAATGTTTTCTAGATTTCTTGGTTTTAGAAGCGAAATTTTAAGCACGGCTGTTGAAATGTCCCACAAAACTACAAACACGACACTGACAAGAACAGAACAGCATTAAAAAAATCCAGAAGTTTATTGACATTCCTTCAGTGTAACAGTGGGAGCTTTGTTTCATAAGACGTCTTGACACTCCATTGGAAGACTCAAATGCTCCCACGTCTATTTGAACGATCAGTTTCACAGGATTCAAAGAAAGGAGAAGTGTATGTTTACAAGGAAGCATTCAGCTGCATCTATTTGTAGCATACAGTCTAGTTTGCCGTCTGAATCATCTCAGTACACTGGTTTAAACTTCAGCTTCAGTATCATGCTTATTATTTGTGCATTGGAGAGAGCAGCAACGCATTATCAAAATAAGTAAATAAATTTAGTTGATTTTATGTGAGACCAGGCCTATATGATAAGCATACTAACTAGAGATGCACGTTATATCGGCCACCATATCGGTATCGGCCGATATATTTTCATTTTTAATGTTATCGTTATCAGCTCGATAAAAGTAATTGCCTGATATATTAAAGCCGATAAATAGTGGATTATTTCCTTCAGCTGAGACTCTTCAGATGTGCACTGTTCAACATGATGGTTTTGAATTGCTTGAAATATGATTGAAATCACTTCAAAAAGGAAAATACAGTAAAGTGCAAAATGTGCAGCGCAAGTCTGTCATATAGGCTACATAAAATTATAATGAGAATATTACAATTATGTGCTTGGGACATGGCTTTTAATGGTGAAACTTTTTTCATACCTATCATGGCGCTGCTCTGAATAAGGTCTATAAAGAAGGAAAGACCTCTGCGATCTGATCTTGTGTCCAGGCAACTTCCCGTGTTAACCCTCACCTCGCCTTTGAATGCAGGAATCCAAACTGAATGTCTTTGTTCAGTTACTGACACTTTTGATGGTTTTATTTGTGTACCCTGTGGCGAATATGTCTTTGCATAGTATCCCAGGTGCTGTGTAAACATCTATGTTGATCTTGTGCGTTCTGTAGGTGCACACACCCTTCCAATACCTCCTTTAGGTTGGTTTGCAGAACGGCCATGAGCGTGCCAAGTTCATCATTCTCCTTCTTTGCACACGCACGCACGCACGCACACTCACACTCACACACACACACACACACTCACACTCATTACAGAGTTAACTTTGCATGTTTTTTATGCTTTAACACTCACAACAAGGCACCACTACACAAAACCAATAGATGTTAGTGGCTGGTTAGATGGGCTCTTCAACTGCCCTTGGAGGCATGTGGCGTTATGGTGCACTACATTCACTGAGTGGAGTCAGGACATGTTTAAAAGGTATTTCAGCTCATACTGTGGAAAGGTCATTGGATATACATGAGTTCTGAGACCCCATTGAAATTCAGGGATTCAATTTTTTTTTTTTACTTTTTACTGCAAGTGTGATGATCATAGTTTCATTTGTAATTGAAAATAATATACTGTATATGAATTAGAAAAGTGCTAAGGACTTGTGGATTCCACTGTCTTTTTTGTTATACTGCAGAGTTCATTTGTTCCATTTGATGATATATATTAGGTAAATAGTAATAAATGTTGAGCAGTCATCACATTCCCAGTGTACAATAAGCTTTGAGGAAAGGTAAGAGAGAGCAAAGTTCCTGAATCCTTGTGCAAACACTGTGTTCCAGACAGTTTGCGTGCCAGATGCGCATAAAACAGGTGAGATTTTTCCCACTGCCCAATGCAGTGCCATAGAGATTCCAGACAGGATTTTGTTGTGAACTGTGGATTTTAGTAGAGTAAGCATGGCAGAAAAACTCATAAGATCAGAGAGAAGTGCAATTGGTTGATATAACAGGGAAAGTATTCAATAAATGCTAATGGGACAGCTAATTCTGTACAGTCACACTGCTTGCTATGGCAGTAATGGTGTTGTTAATGCTCTACAGCAGTCATAGGGTACGTTTACACAACAACAATGTACTAAAAACAAAACGGTTTTCACGTACAGACAACTACGTCGTCAAAACAATCCCCATTCACAACGATCAGTGAAAACGACTAAAAACGCTGCATTATCATGCCAGGTCAGCAGTTTGGCGATGTCACGTTGTAAAGAAACACAGCTGAACACGTAATATGCATGCGCATGATGTCACCGTTTTCACAAATTTGCATTTTTGTTGTTTACATGGAGACGATAACGGTATCATTTTCATAAACTTGCACTTAGAAACTCGCACTTTCAAAAGCTTACATTTTCAGGCCGCCAAAACTCTGTTGTCGTGTAAATGAAGGGCCAAAACGCATAATACGTTTTCAGTTTTTAGTGAAAAGCGGTGTCGTGTAAACAACCCTTAGGTTCATTTCTTGATTTGTCTTTTCTCTACTATAATAAGCTCCTCATCACTCCAATGAAAGTGTTTGCTATCACTGTTCAACATTTTTAACTCTCTTTCTCAAATGAAAAAACTAAGCAATGCATGAAAGTTTTTTCTGCGACTGTTCAAGAAAGATATAAAGGAGTGGAAGCCGATGGCCTCGTAGGCAGTGCTCTGACATGTAGTGTGGTTGTGCTGTAAATGTAAAAGTGAAGTACTTTAAGTAGTGGTCGCAGACTTTTGGAACCTACTGTATATAGTCCCATTTATAATATATAATATGTAGTATAGTCTCTTTTAAATATACATAGGGAGCATGAAGAATCATTTTCACACAAGAGGTGCATCAATTTTTGAGTCCAGCACTCTGTAAAGTCTCCTCCAGCACATTCCTAAGACTTTCAATGAATCTGGACTCTGAGGTGCCAATTCATGTGTGAAAATGATTCTTCATGCTCCTTCATAACCATTCTTTCACAGTTTGTCTGATGAATCTTGACATTGTCATCTTGGAATATAGGTTGTTTAAATCCAACCAGCGACCTATATAATTATATCATGTTGGAAAGTCATTACCTTCCCTTTGTTGCACTAAAAAGAGAATGAGCTGTCATCCCATCAGAATGAGCTGTCAGGATGTCTGCAGGGCTGGGCGCTGTGTAATGCGTTGGTTGAATTGTGCATCAGGACGGCTGGGAATTTCTCAACATGTATAATCTTCTTTGGGCTGGGTAGCTAACTGAATATGTATTACTAATTAGATGGACTTTCAGTATTAGTGATCATAGTATTACAAAATAATGAACACCTTTAACACCTCAATGCTTTGGAGCCGGATTGTCCCGTGTGGAAACAACAGTTGCCTTCAGTGGCTAAAAGGGGTGTTTTGTTTGTGATTGTTAATTACATTGTGTCATTATGTAAGACGTGATTTTTTTTTATCTGGCAAATGAGAACTTTTGCAAGTGCACTATGTTATGCTGTGTGTTACAATGGTTTAAACAAAGTGGCTACAGAAAGGCTTGCAGGAGGTGCGTGGGGACACTGGCTTGACCGCACTATTTTAAGCCACATGGAAGTAACCTTAAGCTAGTCCTGCATGCTTGGCAGTATAAATATCCAGGTTTGCACCGGCACTCTGGCTCTGTTTACATTGAGCTTTTGACAGCCCTGTGTGAGGCCAATCCTGACGATTGGTTATTGATTCAACCCACGTTGTCCTTGGCAAAGTTAGTGGAGGACGCCACTACTGTTGACTTATTGAACTGAGAGTTGTTTTGGAGGTTTTCTGCTAATGGATTGTGGATTTTCAGTGGATTTGAACCATTTTTTTTTCTTCTGTCAGCACTGAAAACCTATTTTTGCTGCAAGGAATCAGAGCAAAACAATCAGTGCCTGCTTTTCTCTCGTACAACCACTAACTTATTCTTTCTTTTTTCCCTTTCTGCTTTTTATACCCTTCTTACTCTATCCTTTCTCCCTTACCTTTATCCCCAACCCTCCCACTCCACCCAGTATCCGCATTTGGACTTGCTATGGACCAGCAGCACGATTTCTTGAGCTCCTCGCCCAATAGCCACACAGCTCACTACAACTCTGGCGATACCATGGCAACCTCCCTTTCTGGAATGACCATCAATGATCATCACCATGGCAACCAGTTCCATAAGGAGAATGGAATTGCAGTGGGGCTTGTGAGACCAGGGGATTGTCCAATGAAAGGTGAGCTTCCTTCTTTGGGAAAACAGGTTCATTGTGTCACAGCCAGTCACATAAATACATACCGATTACCTGATTAGTCAGAACTATTAAACATGCTCTGCAGTGTGAAGAGGGTGTGTGTGTTATCATGACACATTCAAATATAGTTAAAGGACAAGTTTAATTGTTCTTGAAGGACATACTGGTGTGGAATATGATCTACAGTCTAAAAAGAAATTTAGGGGACCTGGTTATGTTGACATAATAATCAATTTGACATTAAATCAATGTTATATTGTGCCTAATTTAAAGCTGCAGTCTTTAACTTTTTTTGTGTTCAAAATTTAAGAAATTATACAATGAGTGAGTACATCATGAATCCATTTTCCAAACTGTGTTTTATCACTATGGTCCACCTATAATAAGTGTTTATATTGGGACTATTTAGACTGTTTCGGGTCATACTGCTGTAGCCCAGTACCTGCGTGACTCGTCATAGACATAAACAGAGAGAAGGAGCTTGCAAGACGCATGCAGTTCTGTTTATTAACTGCTAGAGCGACAAAGGTTACAGCTTTAAACTGACATTTCTGTGTTAAATATTAACTTAATGAAATTGTCTTTATAACATTGAGACTTGGGCATTTCTAGTTCCCAGCATGCTTTGCATTGGAATTGAGAAGGAGAATTAATGTTGAAGTTGAGTGTTATTTATTTTATGTTTTTTTTTGTAAAAAAGAAAGACCTGTTAGTGTTTAATGCTGTTTGACATTTAAAAGAGTTAATGTTATATTGAAACTACACTGGCCTTATGAGCAATGACTGCACTAATGCCTGTGACAAGTGATATTTAGCATATACATTTGCTGTTATTCTGATTTGAAATAGATAATAATAATTGGTTTGAGAACCACCACTCGATTGTGCTGAAATTGGAACATCTTCGTTTTTTGAGTAACCAGCTTCAAAAAATTGTTTATGCTGCAAATTTCTCTAACTCAATGTTCAGTAGTCAACATTTGAAGTGGATCAAAACCTTTCAGCAAAGTTATACATGAATTTTAAATGCTGAACTTTTTTGATCCACTTCAAATGTTGACTACTGTAGTTTGTTGTTTGAACATAATTTTATTAGACGTTATCATAACTCAAAAAGATCGATCCACACTGTTGTTGTTGTTTTGTTGAGCCTAAATATTAGTTTTTAGACTATAAAAGACACTTTCTTTCCTCCACTACCTAAGGATGAAGATATAATTACTGTCATTCATAAATAATATCTATTAATATGTAGTTCACACTATTAAATATTACAAGTGCAAATGTTATGACAGACATAATCAAATATGTCTTGGCTGCCAGGGAAAGATATTATCAGGCAGTATGGTTCTGTATAATGCACCAGAGAAAGATCTGCACGTTCCTACTAAATCATGAGATTATATTAATGATTTCATTAGCACATTAATTCACTGTGATACTACATGCATGCTGATGTGTTATCGCACCGAATATCAATTAGCATGACCGCTAACGTGCGTTTCTTTCTGTCATGAGCAAATAAACGTATCAAATGTATGATCTTAACACATATTTTAGTGTTGTTTCAGATTACGAATGTGACCGCATTGGTTGCAACTCTTTGATACAGCCTTGTGTATTAATTCCTTTACATAAACCACAAGGCTATGCTTGACTGGCCCTCAATCCAGCTTTGCAGCTGCGTCGCGCTGTAATCCATGCATGTGGGTCACGCTCTTCTCAGGACACTCGCTGGTACTAATTCAACGCCTTCACACAACCTGCTTTCTTCTGCATGTGTGTGTGGTTTTGTGTTTTTTGTTTACAGACTATTGAGGCTTTTTGAAAAGCACACAGTAATGAAATTGGTTCTCAGTTGGGTTACAGATAATGTAAGGAGACAGTGTATAAATGAAGGCATGTAAAGACACAATCGATGGATGTTGAGCAAGTTTGAAACCCCCTCATTCATTTTTCTACCAAAAGTATAAACAGTTGTCTGTAACTGAATTAAACCAATGAAACTTTGCACAGTTTGCGTACTTTAATGTGATTTCCACAGTCATTCTAGCGTATAGTGAAACTGAACTAGTCAACTAGATTCTAGATTCATAAAGCTATAGTGTCATGAGGTACTCGCTCTCATGTCGTTCCAAACCCATAAGACTTTCGTTTTATTTTTAAACAAATGAATTTTTTTTTTAATGAAATCTGAGAATTTCTGTCCCTCCATTGAAAGTCTATTCACCCAAAACTCTGACGGTTCATGAAGAGGTCATAAAATAAAAATCAATATGAATCGAGCGGTTTAATCAAAGTCTTCTAAAGAGACTCGATTGCTTTGAAAAACAGATTTATTGAGGCTTTTATTCACATATAAAGAAAGATTGATCAGCAAACATATATAGAGCACTCAAAAATGGTAAACAGAAACTGTACTTGTTTGATGTGCTCAAATGTGCTGGCGAAACATGCGAGAATGAACCTTGTCACGCGTCAGTCAAGTAAGCATGCTTGAGCATCCGTGACCAAATTTGAGTGCTCTATGTGCATTCGCTGATCAATGTTGATATGTGAATAAAAGCCTACATTATATGTGTTTATCTTATAAATCAGTCATGTTGAAGTCCATTCAATCCATATGGATTTCTTTTACAATCTCGTTATGAACATTTTGAAGCGTAGAATATAGTTTTTATTGGAGGGACAGAAATCGTTCAGATTTCATTAAAAAGATCTTCATTTGTGTTCCCGAAGATGAATGCAAGTCTTATGGGTTTGGAATGACATGAGGATGAGTAAATGATGACAGAATTTTCATTTTTTGGGTGAACCAACACTTTAAATAAATGATGCTGCCTGAGAGGCCTGGGAAAATCCGGCTTTTCTCTCTTTTTTTCTAAATGTAGTTGCTTGTTTAAAGCCACTGCCAATCATTGAACTCCAAGCATGTGTAAGGAGGGGAAGGACAAACACAGTCGTTGTATTGACTGACAGTCTTTTGTAAAGGTGCCAGCTTGCAGCAGAGTCCTCTGTTGTATTGTATGTATTCACATACCCTAAATGGGACCATAACACTCTCTCTCTTTTTCCTCTGCGACCCCCTGCATTCTGTAGTGCGTAGCTTATATTTCCCTAGTTTACAGCCTTCACTAGTGCACACTTTCTCCCCGTTTGCTCTTCCTGTAATGGCCCACTCAAGGAGGAAACATTACTCAGAGAATCTTCCACACATAAATGGCACATACTGCAATGGCACAGCAGAGAGTGAGTATGTTATAGATAGTAAAACTAGTACATTAGTGGCTGTAGAAGCAGAGTATTAAACATTAGCCACTTTCGTATAATACGGTTGTCGGTCCTGTATTTGAGTCCTTAATACGTTTACGTTCACTTCACACACAGTTTGATTATTTAAAGTGATAAGACTGCTCAGTTTTATGAATGTTGCCATCTTTGTTATTACTTTGGTCACTGTTATTATGCTTACTGGTAAGAGAATACGGGCTTGACTCTCGTTGCATTTTCATACAGACAGTATTCGAGACGCTACTGTAAGTTACTGTGTGAACGGGACATTTCGAGACTCGCACCTGTAAGTAAATGTGGTTGTCTATCACACAAACTGACAGTGTGAACGTAGGCCGTAAAACACGCTCGTAAAACTGAATTAGTGAAGCTTAATACATGATATCTACTGTACACTCAAGCAAAAAAAATTGTACTGTCAAGATACCATTTACGCATCAGCACCAAAATATTGATAAACTCTGTGATGTCAATCATCAGCAATGATCTTTAAATGCTGAGCCATTTTCATCTCCCTGGAAGAGAAGTGCATCAGTTTCACTATTTGATAACATTTTTAGACTTCCGAGTAACAGGCGTTAGGGGCAGAGCAACGCATTTTTACATTTGAACGCACAAGGTGCCGCACAATAGTGTCCTCTGTAGAGCCACAGCACTGATGAATGGAAAAGAAGAGAGAGTCTCGAGACGTATAAACACGCTGCTCATGTGCGAGATGCTGAAAAAAAACAGCGAGACTCAGTGGAATGGTCAAAGATGTCCATCTAGTGCATTTTTACACAGCGAAAAACTGCACAGCGGGACACAAAAACTCATTTGTACCTTAATCTAAACAGAGTGGATAAATAACCACGTCATCTCTGTCAGAACTGATGATTGGCCCAAACTAAACTTTTTTCATCTGTGTACTGACCTCATAATGATAATCTAATGTTTTGTTCACACATATCATGAAAATGGTTATTTACCAATAACATAACTTTGGTAGCACTTTATTTTACAGTCCTGTTCCGCATGTATATACTATGTACTTAGTATAGTAATATATAGTAATAATATAATATAATAGTAATAAAAGTTACAATAACTGGGCAATAACTTGGTACCTTTTATTCCTAAGTACTTTTTTTTTACGTAAGTACACTGTAAGAACACATACTGTCAAATTCATAGTTACACATTTATTTAAAATAAATGCATGGTTAATAATAGGACATTGTCATGTTTCTGAATGTCATGAATTCTCAAACCAATATTTTCAACAGTCTTGTCCCATATGGTATATGCATATTATATACTGGAAAAATAGCAATACTAGTATGCTTACAAGAACAAAAACACAATGGATTCAAACAGTAAAGTTCAGTAAAGCTGAGTGTTGGGGAAGTGCATGTGCCTCAGTGTCTAATGCGCACTACATTTTACATTTAGCATTTATACTGTTTCAAAACAGTATATAGTTTTTAAAACATATTGACTTTTCACAAAATATTGACTAAATTCCTTTTAGATCTTTTGCACAATGTTCGTTTCTTGTTAGTTCAATAAAGCAGTTACTTTCCTGCACTGCAGGTTGTTGCTTTTATGGTTTGCCAGTACATTCAGCTGCCATATGTTTCTGTCCTTATATTTTATTTGACAGTAAAATTAGTGTGTCTTTTGAACTTTACACGTGTCCTTACAGCAAACATTGTTGAATGAATTCTCTCAGCTGAGTTCAGGGATCCAGTTGCAGCTGGGGAAATTCGGTTAAGGTTGCACTGAGGTCACAGTACAGTGTGACTGATTTCTCCAGGATGGGATGTTTGACTTTAATTTCTTACCTTTGAAGAACTGAATTACTCTTTGCTATATATAGAATATATATGTTAAATATGTCTTTATAAATATAGATTGTCCCAAACATCTCTAATGTTATTTGTGTTTTTTAACCGAAATTCTCTCCCAGAGGAGTTTTCAGAAGAACATGTGGATGTAGAGCTCAGTAAGGCTGAAGGAACCTCCTCTTCTGAGGAGAAGCAATGTGGTATGCATTGCAGCACTTCTAATAAAGATGCTTTGCAATGTTTGTCACCCTTTTCTCTTTCAGTTTGCCCTTTTTTACTTATTTACTTTTATTGATGTAATGAAATGCCTTTTACTAACTTTGCCTTGTTAAATATACAGAAGCTGCATTCTTCGAAGTTCACGAAGGTCAGAACAAGTGTTGTTAAAGGGGATGCTCTAGCCTGGTCAACCTCTAGACATTGATGATTGGCAGCAATGTTTGTTCTGGACTTTTTTGAAAGTGTCTGTCTGAAAACAAAACAGGGTTCACAACCTGTCTCAGTAGGTTTACTTTGGTAAGTTTATGTACATAATAAAGAGTATAAATTATCTATAAAACCGCATCTTGGTAAGATATGTCAACATTTGAACCGCTTTAATATGTTTGTTTTTTTAAACACTTGTATCTTTAGATATTCCAGTAAGCTAAAAAGCAAATCTTTTATTTAAATATTCAAAAAAACTCCAATCGTCACCAGCGCGCAATGAATCTTGGGAATGGCAAGGCTGCGAAGGATCGACTCGTTCTCTGCTTTGCCGCCCAGGGAACGAAGAATGCGCTTTAAAGCCGTATCTGAAGGAGCCTTTGAATTGGGACAGCCTGTGTTGCGCCGCTGTGATGCATTCGGCCTTTGAAGGATGCAGCCTCTGATGTGGAACACAGTAAAAATCAAGTCAAAACCTTTTTTCCTTTAGAATTTATGTTGTGTCATAGTTCATGTTAATCAACCAGTTAATGGCTTTCAGCAGAGCACTTCAGAACTCAATTAAAGTCTCACTGTAGCTGAGCTGTGCAGCTAAACCTTTCTTTTCTGGCTTGCTTTTGTGATGTTAACAGCTGCTTCACTTTCACATGAGAACCTGGACTTCCTTTGGTAGCTTGGTGTGTAAAGCTGTTGAAATGATGTTTTATAGAGGGCCCGCAGGATTCAAGAGCAGAAGAGAATGAAGATCAGCCCCTGCCTGTTGTGGAAGTGGCGAGCGGTATGAACCTTCTGCTCCAAACACTGCTGCCTCTTTTGATTGAAATGCTTTGCCCGAATGCCCTTTTGTGCCTTCATTTTTGTGGATGCTTTTATGCCTTGCAACCTAATGTTTCTATTTTTGTAGTGTTTTGTCATATTTTAAGCCTGCTGGTTTGACTTCTGTTTGAATTTGGCATACTGGTTACAGGACCTCTCGCCTTTTCTTGCTTTGAAAATCCTTTTTATGTTACATTTACAAGGGGGTGATTTTAAAAGTGTAAGATAATATGTATGTCAGTGAGTACACATTCATTTTGATACCACTGCAGGGGCATGCTGAGAGGTTTCAGGCTTTTAAATCAAAATAAACTCAAGGGAGACTCCAGCCCTGTTTTCAGCCCTGTTTTGTGATTAGTCACAGAGACCTCCGCTCAGCTGTCTTTGACACGCTAGGTGTGATGTTTTGCCAAGTCTGGAATTAATGCCTTGTGCCAAATAGGGTTTTAGCCAAAGCTCCTTTTTCACAGGTCATAATGCTTTAAATTGCAAGTATTTGTTGCTTTTGTGTATAATTTGTATAATTTGATGGTGTGATTTCATGCTAGGTCATAGTGTTTGGCTTGCCGTCCTTCGGATGAGACGTTGGACCGAGTTCCTGACTCTGTGTTCATTTAGGCCCTGTTTACACCTGGTATCAAGATGCGTTTTGGTTGATCGGATCACAAGTGGACAACTCATGTGGATCAAATGCGTTCGAACAGCCACAAAAGACCATCTACTGACTTAATGCGTAAACATTATGGGAAGAGCTCTAGCCAGACGGGATTTAATCTTTGTTGACTGAACCCAGGTTTGGTTTGAAGATGAAAAACATCCAAAGCACAATGTTCTCTCACCATTCCTGATTTCTAACACACACTCACAGCGTTCGGCTGGTCTTGCGGCTGTCTGAGCAGAAACAAAAGCTGCTGCTCTTTGTATGTTTTTCAGTCCTCCTTGGGTACGTTCATATGTAAATTGCAGAGCTTATTTGACCATTAGATCAAAAGATCTGAAAAAAAAACATACATTTACCCACCCATAGACCCTCCACACAATGACATCAGGACAGAAGTGGTTGAAAGTAGACAAAAGAGACGGATTGAAACACCAGGTGTAAACGGATATATGTCTCCCTCGTTTACTTGTGATCCAATAGACCAAAACGCATCATAATACCAGGTGAAAACAGCGCCTAAAAATCCCATGGCACTTCTAGTAAACGACCATGGGTGTAACCCCGGTGTCTTGGCCACATTCCCTCCATTGGCCCTTATCAGTCCCCATCCACTGTATTGGCTCGATCACACACTCTCCTCTCCACCTGTAGCTGGTGTGTGGTGAGCAGGGGTCCAGGTGGATGCTGCACACTGGTGGTGGTTGAGGAGAAACCCCTGATATGATTGTAAAGCACTTTGGGTGTAAAGTAGTACATAGGAAATGTGCTATATAAATGCCATTCATTCATCCCTGCAGATGAAACTGCCAGATATTATGCTGTACAATTCTCTAATTCTTGTCTTTTATGGTTTTCTGTCTGTGTGCTGCATATCCTGACCATTATTAAGCTGGAGGAACAGCGTCCACAGGTAAAACACTATTTTTACTCTTACGCAACTTATTCTCAGATTTGACCAGATTAGTGTAATGCTTTGTATGCTACAGCCAGTATGCTACATTAATTATGATCTAGTAGATTTATTTATTTTTTTATAATGAAAAATATATTTTTAAATATTAGTTTTTTCTGTCATGTTTTGGTAGTACTCCACCTCACTGATCATTATCTTGTACTGGCTATTTGGTTTTCGTGAATACACAGATGTGTCCATTTTATTTTATTTGAATAATCAGGAGCAACTAGGTACTTCTAAAGAGCAGACACACAAATGTGCAAACGCTGTCACTCTATTTATCAAGTAACATTTGCTCAACCAATGGCAGAAGGGTGGAGTGTTTGTGAATCCTAATTCGTTTATATGGATTTTTTGTGTTGCCCTTGTGAAAAGGAAATGCACTTGAATGTACACTTGTAGTGTACCTAAATCTTATTAGTATAATTAAAAAAAATCAACTTGCAGATATTATAATAAGGAATAAAATGTGCATTTGGTAATAATGTCAATTTAAAAGTGTTACTTTAAAGTACATTTATGTTTTAATCATCTTTTGTTATGCTTTAAACATTAGACTGTCTTGATTCACATGCTAAACCATATGTAAAGAACTTTATTATAAATGTAGTTTGATATTTGATATTATGTTAAAGTTATTGTATTTTAAATGTTCTAAATTGCAATTGAATCATTACAGATGTGTAATGACACACAAGTTTCAATAGAAATAACTTTAAAGTATATTCTAGTTTACATAAATGCTTGTCAGTACATTTGGCAGTAGACTTTAATCATATTTCAAACATAACTTAAGTAATTATGAAATCACAAATAAGGATTGACTTAAGTCTCACTTCAGTCAAAAAAGCACTCTTAAGCTAATTGCTTTTATTATATATTTAAACTATTATACATTTTCATTTAATTACAAATACATTTGTAAATGTATACACACTTAGTTCTGGTTTCACAGACAGGGCTTAGATTAAGGCAGGATTAGGCCTTAGTTCAATTAGGACATTTAAGTAAAATTTAGTGGAGTAAAGTAAACTAAAGTCCCTTAGAAAAAAACATTACTGGTGTGCATCTTGAGACAAAACAATGGCAATGACAAATTCATTCAGATATGTCAGTGCATGTTGCTTTCAGTTAAAACAGCTCGAACTAGACTAGTCTTAAGCCTTGTCTGTGAAACCGGGGAATTATAATATATGCAATTACAATTAAAAAAGGAAATTGAAATTGAAGTATTTTATTTTTCAAAGTTTGATCAAGTGTACTTTCACAAGGGTAGTGGCCCAGAAATGACATGCTTCACCTCTGTCCAGTTTTATAAATAAAAAAATTGCAAGCAATCATGCTCTTCAATTGTACCTATCGGCTCATACTTATGTGTTCAGTGTGAAGTCTGGTTTCATCACTACTGTTTGTTTTGTATGTTAGCAAAGGCCAGCAAACCAGTTTGATATGTTTGCTCGTTATCTTTCCTCTACGAGTTTTCATTCCCCCCTTAACATGTGACAGTTTTCTTGGAACACCTTGTGTTTTTAGAGAAGGAAAAGTAATGGAGAAGTTTTCATTGCTTTCTATAAAACATCTGACCAGTCTGTGTCCATGCTGAATGGGACATGCATTACTATTAGTGCAAGTATAAGGCAAAAGCGGCTTTGTTTCCAGCTTTAGCAGCAAGGTTTTCATCTGATGGTTATGATCAACACTCGGACCGGAGCTGTGTTGACCACCAGAGAATACAAGAGCAGGACGAAGACCTCAGAAGCAGCTGGGCTGAACAACCAGTCCATTCCCATCATGGGCGGACATCTGTCAGTCCAGACCGCACCAGGAGCCTTTCTCTGGAGAACGAGCCATCTGTGACGTTCCTGGTTCGCAGTGCCGCCCTGGAGGACCTGACATCCGTCGGGGAGAGGATCGTAGAAGCCAGGGCTGCGTACAGTGAGACCCTCCAGGAAGAGGAAGAACTGTCCTTTTACGATGAGAGCCATGCTGAAGAAAAACAGCTTCCCCGATGGGCCAGCAGGGCTCAGACAACTCTCGCTGAATCTGTGTATGCACCTTCTGAAACCAAAGAACATCGTTTTATAAGCACTTTACCTCATGAACACATGAACACAACGGGCGCAGTGGAGGAGAACGTTGATGCTACGTTATTTAGAGCTGCTGCTGAAGATGCAGAGACTCATCCTCCTACTAGCACAAGTGGCTCTCCAAAAGGTGTCCACGGCTCCCCGGCAAGAAAATCCCTGGTGCCGGTGGCTCAGTTTAAAGGTCTGTGCTGTTAAGCTCACAGAATCCCAGTGCAGTGTCTCTTCCTTGGTTTGCCTCCACCTATGTTTTACAGAGCCGCTTAGCTATGCACCACTTTCTGTCTATAACGAACATCCTACAAAATAAGCGGCGCGCTGAGGAGAACGGTCTGCTGTTCTGCAATTGTTTGCTACACGTCGTCCTTTTTTGGGCACTCAGCCTCACTCTGTCATTCTTTTGTTTCCTCTGGTGTTCTTGCAGCCTGTTTTGCGCTGATTGATGAAATCCATGTTTGCTGGCCGTGTTTCAGTCTGGCATGTCTGTGTGCACGAGTGTGTTTGCATGTGTTCACACCACCATCATCTGGTGCAGCACTGCTTTAACAGATCCCCTCACTTTTATTTACAGCCTTACCTTTCTCAAATGTTTCTTTAGAGCATCAATTATACAAAGTCTCGTTGAAATTCTCAATTGAAAAACATTAGCAATACATTTAGCAAACTGTAGTCAGTTTAACAAAGGCATTTCCACACTGTTAGTAAAGTTGCAACCTAGTTAGCTGCCTAACTCTTGAAAATAAAGAGGTTTTCTCAGCTAATTCTATAGCAAAAAAAAAAAATATATATATATATATAGTAAAGAACATTTTAATATTCTAAATAACCCTTTTCCACTGTCAAGAAACTTTGGTGCAATGTAAAGATTTTAAAGGTTCTGCATGGAACCATAGAAACTTTTTTTTAAGAGTGTACTGGGGCAGTGTTTTAAGAAAGCATATGTGCATTCTTATCTTATGTATGCCTTCAGATTCTAAAGTAGCATCACATATATCTTTTACGAAAAAGGCAATCTCAGAATACATTACGATGAACTCAGTGATAAATCTAAGACGGCAGGCCAGGTGAGAGAAATGTTGACTATAAACCTAAACTATTCAGTACTTAAAAGAATTCATAAAAATATTTAGCATCATTTGAATCGTCAAACTCTAGCGTCAAAACCCATTGTGTGTCAAGTCTCCAGTGTTCCAAATTAGTCTTTTGTGAGGTTTAATAATGGTTAGAATTGCTTAGACACTGAGACGGGTCACTAGGTTTAACAACACATGTAGAGAGTCCAGTTTTTTCACTTTTAAAGTTCATTCAAATTGATGTATTGATTGTATTCACATTGGTGCATTTTTCGGTTCTTTACAGCTCAGTCCAAGACCAATGGTGATACTGAGAAGAGGGTGAGTGCTAATAGCTATTTTGCATTATTCTTTATTTCTCCTCCACTTTAATTTTCTTGCCTTTTATTTTGCTTATTTGTACACCCTGGAGTTTTCATCCACTACTGTTTTGCTCTCTATATAAAGACCAAAGTCAGACCCTCCTCCCATAAAACACCTTCCTCCCTCCCAAAAAAGTCCTTGGCCTCCTCTAGTAAATCTCCCTCAGTACCTGCCACCAGTTCTGGGCTCAAAGAATCCAGGCTGAGAGTGAGTACAGCCGCCGATGTCCTGCCGCTTCTGTGGAGAATGCTCTAAGCTTGCGCCTCTGGAAGTCTGCCCACTGTCTGGTGTGATTAACAGTATCTGCATCTCTCCTCTTGCGAACTGACAAGCATCTCATTCACACAAATATTCTATCGTTGGTGTTCATTTTCATTAGCACTGACATCTGGAAAGGCAACTGAAAATAGTCAGCATGGTTTTAGACTTAAACTTAAACTTCAGCTGCAGCAAGGTTTTTGTGTTTTCTGTGGATGGGTTCATAATTATTAAAAGTGCTTTCAAACTCTGTTTGAGCAGACAAACATGTCAGAAGGCCTATTTATGAGTGCCTCTTCAACTTTGAGTGGGTTTGGCTCTCTGGACTCTGAGTAGTTCCTTTTATTTGTCTATTAACAATGTCTAACAATGGGCATACATGTATCACTGGAGAATTTTTGTCATTTTCTGAACCATCATTTAATGTTATTTCCAACTCATTGGAATTGGTTAGATAACAACTCGTTATCTTTACATTTTAACTTTTTTTGGAATAAAAATAGCAAACTCTTAAAAATGTCTTATTAATGCTAATGTTGTATAGCATTTGTATCCACAATTTAAAAAAAAATTCACACTTTTTGGATTTGAGAACAAAATAATATTACTAAAAGTGTAATTAAAAATAAGTTATTTTTAATTATATAAAAGTGGGACATAAAAGGGTCATAACAGAGACATTTGCAGTTGTTTTGCTATCCATAATTTCATGGAATGTAATTATTAATGTGTTTCTCTTTCTTACTTTCATTCTTTTTTTTCTGTACTGTATGTCTCTAGGCTCCTAGTAGCAGTAGACCTCATGCTGCTGGTACAAAGATTCCTGCCATGACTGCAGTGGCCAAAAATGGAAAAGGTAAGTAAGATTTCTTTTACAAAGGAGTTTTTAGATATAAATGTGTCATATACAGAAGTGGCCAAACGTGATGTCCAATATTTGCACAATATTAGCTTTTAATGACACTTTCACAATATGAGGAGTATGTTATATTAGGAAGAAGAATACCCTAAACTTGATTAAGGTATCAAAATGACTAAATTATTTGGCAAGAAAGGCAAACTTAAGCATAAATATGGGTTTTATTGTATTATGCAAAAAAAGGCATAGAAAAACAAAAGCTCAGGAAATAAAGCATACATTGACTACAATTTAATCAGTTATAAATATTTTGTTGGTTCTCCCTTGTTTTTGATTACAGCATAGACTCACTAAACTTTGCACGTGTCATGTGTCTTCCCAAAGTTGAGCTTCATCCGAAGACCTGTGTGACTTCACAAATCAGGTTATAATTTCACAAAGGGTTTCAGTGGCTTTAAGGTCAGGGGACTGAGGAGGCCACTTGAAGACTTCAAAATGCTGAGCATGAACACTTTCATTGCGTGCAACTTTGTTTCATATGCTATGTGTTTGGGATTGTTATCATATTGGAAAATACACATTTGAACTCAAAACAGATCCTCCATACTTTGCTACATTATGCTAGCACTACAAATGTATCTCATTAAGTGCCAGCAACTTTGTAGGTCCTTCATACCTGCTGCAGAGAAGCGTCCCCAATGCCATTATGTTTCCACCGCCGTGCTTAATGGTGTCACGAATGCATTTGGTATTAAAACACTCCAGTCGTCTCCTACGAACATACCTGACACCATCCAATGCTAGGTTGTCAAGTTTTGACTTGTCAGACTGCAGAACATGCTCCAATCTTCCTTATGTTCTTTAGCAAATGCAAGGTGTTTTTTGCAGTGGATAAAACTGGTAAATATTTTCTTCTCTGCTACACAACCTCTCAATCCAGCCTCTTATAGATAGGTTGCCGGTCACTTCCAGATTTTCATCCTCCTGCAAAAATGCTCACTAGTCTTCTAGTCTTCCATGACAAGCCACAGCATGTTATATTATGCATGGCAATGGCCTCAATGTGCTTTGAAATAATTCTGTGGACATCATGACAATTCACATCCTAAACATCACCAAAATCCAAAATCTGACCAAGCGATTGAATATTCAACAATATTCTCCTTGCTTCTTCCATTTGGCCATTTACACTAAATCTGATGATTTCATTGGGGATCATGACAAAATATACAATTGAAACATGGAATGCATTCATTAGTTTTACACTTCTACAGGCTCAACTTCACAACATGCGTACAAAACATTTAATAAATATTTAGTTGAATAAAGTGCAAAGAAGCCATTTTCCCTAGGTCGGATATCACTTGTGGCCACTACTGTATATTGTTCTTCATTGTGAAATAATTGTCATCATTATCATAACACTATACTGTTTCCCAGACTCTCCAAAGACCCCGGAGACCAGTGGGCACAACAGCCCTGGCACTTCCAAATCCCCTGCCAGTAAAGCTGCGGGTGGCAAGCCTCCAAGCACAGGAAATGAAATCAAGAAGGTCGCAGTGATTCGCTCGACTCCTAAATCTCCGAAGAACCGTTCTCCTACATCGCTGTCCGCCGCTGCCCCCCTCCCTGATCTGAAGAACGTGCGGCCAAAAGTCGGTTCCACCGACAACCTGAAGCACCAGCCTGGAGGCGGCCGGGTAATTCATCTTGATTTGATGCACTTCAATGTTCGGTTTGCAGTTGGGTTTAAGATCAGATTTAAATCAGATGTTTCGGTATATATATATATATATATATATATATATATATATATATATATATATATATATATATATATATATTTTTGCACTGTGGAAACATTTCCGCCAACTTCAACTTAAAAAGTTAAGGCAGCAACTGAACATTTCAAGTTTTTAATAATCAAAATCAAATTGACTATACAAGTCATTTCTACTTGCATTATATTAAACTGTTGAATTATGTATAATTTAAAAAAATTAAGTTGAAATTGTTTATTATGATGAGTCAAAGTAATGGAAAAACATATTGCCATGACATATTGATCTAGTTTTTCAATAAATCAATCAATAAATGAGTGTGTATGGCAATTTGTTGTTAGTATTTATTGTTAAATAATCTCACACTTATGTATATATATTTTAGTTCAGTTATGAAACTCGATGCAGGCTGATAGGTCCTTAACATGCAATCTACTAGCAATCACATATCACATAATTACCACATGGCATGCAAGCTGATTGGCTCTGCTGATCCTGCAGCCAGTGAGAATGCTTGGTCAACATTTAAATAGTCTGGTTCAGTGTTTGCTGTAACTAGTCCTGCATTGCCCTATCAGAGTTCCTCTGGAACCCCACCCTCCCCCAGCTCCACCTGTCTAGATCTGCTACAAGACTCATGTTTGTCTATTTAGCAGCAGCATATCTTACATGCTCACAGCAGCGTGTCTGTGTATCTATTAGCAGTAGCAAGTCCATACTTGCTCAGCACCTGCAGTGTAGTAGATCAAGTCCGCCAAGACCAAATACATTAACATCGCCATATTCAATAACATGCTAAAACTATTCCAAGAGTTGTCATGATTGAAATTGTTTTATCAGTAGTTGCAAAATCGCAGATAAATTACACGATGCATATTGTTTCAATCTCATCAGCTAATGAAAATTCACCTGTTTATTACTCAAACATCTCTCTCTTCCCTACTACAGTTTTCAAGTCAACTCTCCAAATGTTTGTTCTTTCACAGGTACAAATTCTTGATCAGAAGGTGGATTTCAGTAATGTGCAGGCAAAGTGTGGCTCCAAAGCCAACCTCAAGCACATGCCAGGAGGTGGCAATGTGAGTAACTACGGAATGATTTGAACACACAAGTTTTATTCCTACCAAGTTATTATCACCAAACAGTATTTGTCAGTGGCTGTCCCAACATTAGCAGTAAACTATGGAAGCTTGTTTCCGCCACTGAATAAATAATAAAAAAGTAATTGCGATAAATAAAAAATAAAAACATTTATCTCACAATTCTGATTTTTTGCAAATTGCAAGTTTATATCTCACAAGTAAAAACCTGAATGGTGAGGAAAAAAATCTGAACATAGTTAGAATTGCAGTTCAGATTTTTTTAGAAATTATATCTCGCAATTCTGAGAAAAAAGTCAAAGTAAAAAAAAGTCTTTATTATCTTAATTTTTTATTCCGTGGCAGAAGCAAGCATTTTGAAATTGTTTTTTAATTTTTATATTTTCTATATTCATTTTGCTTAAAGTTTTAGTAATGTTGTTGTGTTTTATAAGATTTTTTTTTAAAAAGTGTCTATAGTGTTTTATCAATTTTTATTTCAGTTTTAATTATTTTAGTACATCTATTTAAACATTGTATTACAGCTAGTTGCCAAGACAACATATCTCGTTTTCATTTAGTTTAAGTTTTTTATAGATTTCACTTCAGTTAATGTTTTTATAATTATTTTAAGTTCCGGAAATGTTTTAATGGTTATAGTTTTAGTTTTCAGTTAATTATAATAACCATGGTAAGAATTGACTAATATATTATCTTTAAGTCTTGTAATGGTTACATTTTCCAAGAATGGTAACTATCCAGTTGTCCGAACAAACTAAAATGCATGCCGTTCCAAATAATATGTCTTTATGCTTCATGAGAATCGGGGAACCTTTAGCATTTGATGTTCTCGTTCATGAAAACTTCCAAACGTTTGCTTTAAACAGGTACAAATTCTTGATCAGAAGTTGGACTTTTGTAATGTCCCTTCTAAGTGTGGCTCCAAAGACAATATCAAACACACACCTGGAGGTGGCAATGTGAGTTACTATGAGATAAACCATTATCCAGACCCGGTTCACTCCTAAATTTACCATCAGCCATTTATCCCTTACCAAAAAAGTAACAACCTGCTCCTTTTCCAACTGATGGAAAGAAGTCAAGACTAATCAAACTCCCAACCATCCCTTACTGACTCAAGATGTTCCTGAAATGTTCCTCATGAAGTTAGAAACACTGTATGACTTCAGATCTCTGCACTCTTTCAGGTAAAAATTCTTGATCAGAAGGTGGACTTCAGTAATGTCCAGTCAAAGTGTGGCTCCAAAGACAATGTGAAACATGTACCTGGAGGTGGCAATGTGAGTAACTATAGGATGAACTCAACACCCTCTGTCTTGGTTCTTCCTGAAGTTATGACCATTTGTGAAACATTTTGTAACAACAGTCTGATTCAATTTAGTATGTCTATCTGTTACACAGTCACTTTTAGATTGATAATGAACTGAAAAAGAGGGTCTTTACTACTGTTGAGTTGATTGTTAAAAACGACAAGACAGTCAAAAGTGAGAGGGAGACAAAGCCATTATAGTGAATTAATGTTTTATCTTTACCATTCACAAACTCATGGCTCTTCCTCTCTAGAAGTTCTTTCTACCTCTAAGATAATTAGCAACATAACTCCTGCTTTTCCCCAAATTTATAATTTTCCAGGTAAAAATACTGGATCAGAACTTGGACTTCAGTAATGTCCAGTCAAAGTGTGGCTCCAAAGACAATATCAAACATGTACCAGGAGGTGGAAATGTGAGTAACTATGGGTTGAACTCAACACCTTCAGTCTTGGTTCTTCCTAAAGTTATTTTCATTTGTGGAAACCTTGGGATTAACCATTTGGACACCCCGTCACAAAGTCCTTTCCTAATGAAGAACTATGTTAGTTTCCTCTGGTTGCTCTCTGGGTTCCTCTCTGGTCCTGAGCTAAAAAGACAGATAACTCCTTGTTTTCCCCAAACTGTTCACTCTTTCAGGTGCAAATTCTCGATCAGAAGTTGGACTTAAGTTTTGTGCAGCCTAGGTGTGGTTCCAAAGATAATATCAAACATATACCTGGAGGTGGAAAAGTGAGTAAACAGGGGACCGTTTTTTGTTGTCTTAACCAAAAATCATACTAAACAGACTTAAATACTAGGGATACACTGATATTACAATTCTGGCCAATACTAATAACCTGATTATAATATCCGATAACCGATAAATGTTAAATGTTAAAACGGCATGTCAAAAAAAGTGAATCTCAAGTGAAGTCTCAACATCATAATGTACAATATAAAAGATGGATTTTTATTATTAAAGGGTTAGTTTACCCCCAAAATGTTAATTCTGTAATTAATTACTCACCCTCATGTCGGTCCAAACCCTTAAGACTTTCGTTCATCTTCGGAACACAAATAAAGATATTTTTGATGAATTTGAGACATTCCTGTCCCTCCACTGACAGCTACTTTTTCAAGCCCCAGAAAGCAGCTGTTGTTGTGTGAACGTGTTCATATTTTGTAAATAAAGTGGTAAATTATGTTTTTTTTTTTTTTTTTGCGCAATCAAAGCACTCGTGTTACTTCATAAAATCGAGGTTAAACCACTGGAGTTACATGGATTACATTAATGAAGTCTCTGGGGCTTGAAAGTGGTGGTTGTGTAGACTTGTCAATGGAGGGACAGAAAGCTCTCAGATTTCATTAAAAATATGTTCATTTGTGTTTCGAAGATGAACGAAAGTCTTACAGGTTTGGATCGACATGAGGGTGTGAAATTCATGACAGAATGTTCATTTTTGGGTGAAATAAACTAAACTATTTTTGGGATAATCTAAATGTAAAAATATGGGAAATGAGCATTCATAATTAAAGCTGCAGTCCGAAAATGTTTTGGGTTAAAAATGTTCCAAAATAAGTTTTTGAGCAAGTACATAACTAGCCAGTGTTCAAAACTATCTGCTTGCGTTAGCTCGATTCAAAACAGTAAGCTTGTAATGTTTTTAATTCCAGTGGTACTGGTGGATTTCCACTGGAAATTCAAGCATGTCTTTGCGTCATTACGTCACATCTGTACACATAAAGAATGAGTTTCGGCTAGAAGGCTATATTGCGTGTGAGGTGGAGATTTATAGCCTTTTCTCACAGCACTTGATATAATTAAAATTATCAATTTGATGGCGGATCCAGAAAGGTTCAAACGACAATCACCAGTGACAGCTGGAGATCCACCCGATTGTAAAATCCAAAAGACTTCGGAGTGGCTACAGAAAAAAAGAGACTGCAACCGCAAAACAAGGATAAATATCGGAAGGGCATTAAATGTAGTCACGCAATGCTGATGTTGTTAACATTAACAATTTGAGAACAAAGTATAATTTGCACGGTTTGACGTGATATGATAAGCGATTGTTAGATTTAATCAGCACGATTTACTGCAATGCTTTTTTCCCCTTAGTTGGTCAGAACAAAAGTGGATGTTACATTTTCCAGTGAAAATTCTTATGTTGGTCATACTTTCAAAAAAGTATAATCTGTGATTCTGAATGACAGTATCCACACCAGCGTGGCGACTGACAGCACATTCTCCTCAAAACATTGGATTCATCCGCGCTGTGCCGTGCCGAGGCACAACCCATGTAAAGTTGATAATTCTGCGAATAACTGCAATTGCAGATTTCGAACAGAGACGGCGACAAAGAGGAAAAACTACTGACCGCAGCTTTAAATAGTCATAGAACCGATCTATTGTGTTTCCCTATTTTAAATTAATGCATGATAAATACTGCTTGGTTTTTGGCTAAGACTGTATGACCCCTCACCCTCTAAAACTCATAAAAAGGAAGGTTTGCATGCACTAATGTTTGTAAATCAGAATGAATCCAATCTGATTTCAGAGTCTGTAATCTTTATTTTATACAAACCCTAAATGTTGCAATCGGATTCATATATTTGATTACATTTGCATTACATTTATTCCAAACAAAGCGTTCAGAACCAGAGAAAGCCACCGCAATGTCAATGGAGTCCGTTGACATTTTTGCCTTATGACATTTTTGGCCTGTGACATATCTAAAAAAGGTGACATTTATGTTTGATCTTTTTTTTAGGCAAATATTTAGTAAATATTCAGTCTCATTCCATTGAACAGTTTGTAGGACATGAGACGTAAGTAAACGTACTTATGATCGCGAGACATAAACGAACATCCGTGTGACGTAAAATATATACATATTTTTGATCCGATTGGGAAAACAGGCGGATTTTAATAGTTTAATAGCTTTCTTCTTTCCTGTTGATCGGATTATTTCAGATCTACATCATCCCTTCCAATATGATTTAAATTCAATTCAAATCAAGCTCAATTGAATCGATTGGGGTGTTTGCATGAAGGCTTTCCAGTCCATCAATCTGATTATAAATGGAGTATTTGGGTGGATGTACGCATAGATACTGTTTTTGGGGTGTTTTTTTAATTGCTTATCTTTTTCACACTTTCTTTTCCAAACCTCCAAGAACAAGAACATTAATTAATTGTGACCCTCGATACATTTAAGCGTAACTCACATAAGAACATACATGCTGTTTTGTGGCATTGACATTCCGAGCAATTACATTTCCTGCAAGACATGTTAAAAACAGATTCCTCCTTTACTTCAATAAAGTTAAGCATGTAATAAACAATTCTCCATATAATTAGAAGACTTGGGTTTTCCTAAAAGTCAAAAATCACTTTCCTTACAAAAACAGATGACCACCACTGAAATCCTAACCCTTAATGCAAACCGGCTTGTCATTACGGGCAGTCATTACACTTATTAAAGTACCAGCGAGGGATCCCTAGAGATCCTTATGCACTCAAGAGGAGTTGCACTCCTCTGCTGTTGAAGGCACAGAGGGGTCTTGTTGTAGCGCTCTGGTCAGCAGAGCTTGTCTTTGTGGTGAGCAGTTGGCTCGAGCTAAAAGTTGACCTCACTCTGAAGACACTGAGGCCTTTTTATACAGAAAAAACCCCAACAGCTGTGGATATGAGGTCATTGCTTCTATTTTTGGAGCAGGAATGGTACACAATTGTACCGTTCTCATGTTGTGTCTTCAATCCATAGTCTAAAATGAAGAGCATTGAAGAGCATATCTTTTTAGAACCGGTGACCAACTACATAATTAATGTTGTGGTTAGATTACATCTCTATAAATACAAATTGGTTTTAAAAATTCTCGGAGATGACTAAACAACCAAGAGGGTGTTGCATAGAAGGGACTGAAAAGTTTACTGACCAACTGCACTTTAGCACCTGTCTGCCATTTTCTCAAGCTTTTTCTCTTTCTTATGTAAATGGAAGTGTGTTTGGATAGATTTTAACGAATTTAGAATTGTATATAATTGCCTGGAAGAACATTAAAACCCTTGTTTTTTTTGTTTTGAAAAGGTCCAAATCCTCCACAAAAAGATTGACCTGAGCAATGTGCAGTCAAAGTGCGGATCGAAAGACAACCTACGTCACAAACCAGGTAACCGTAGACATCCACTTTGGATTTTAAATGCCACTGACAGTTTTCTCAGCATTTTGAATGCATGTACATAATTGGCCATTTAATATAAGTCATGAGGAATTTCACCTGCCTTTTCAAGGTGGAGGAAACATTGAGATCAGGTCTGAGAAGCTTGATTTCAAGGCTCAGTCTAAGATTGGATCTCTGGACAACATTAAACACGTGGCTGGAGGAGGCAGCAGGAGGGTAAGACGACATGTCCTCCACTGATGGGAAACGATACTCAAACTATTCATTCTCCACCTCTGCTGTAGAACATACACTCCCTAAAGTTAAATACGAACGTTTATAAATCCTTATCATTTTACAACCATGTCTGTGTAAATCTGTCTCAGGTGCTCTGTGGGTTTGAATCATTTAGTTCTTTAGATGGTTAGGCTTAACAAAACCTGAACTAATTTAACTCCTTTTATTTAAAGTCTTATCTCATTGCCCTTTGTTTTGATTCCATGAGCTACCTTCAGAATTTAAAGAGGAGAGAATGTTTTGCTTTTACTTGTCTCTGCATATTAAACTGTGATTCAAAAAATTATTTTAAGAGAAAACATGACATGCTTCATCTTTAATTTATTTACATTTGTGTTACCATCGTTTTCCTTTTTGTTGAACCCATATCATTTTGTGTTTCTTTCTGTTTTGGTTGACCATGGTGTTCATTTCACCTCTCATTGGCCACCCGGGGTCCGTCTCTAGAGAGAGAAGGGGAGAGGGGCAGATACGCCCCAAGATGAGGGCTTCCTCACCCCAGACCCTTCTGATACCCCCACCCTGTCATCTGCCAGTATGTCCCCAGAGCCCATCCTCCTCAGCAACCCCCAGATAAAGATTGAGGACTCCAGTAAGTATTCAAAGAGAGGCACGTGCCTGAAATAGACAGATATCCACATTAAATTAACCATCACTGTACTCTCATATATTTTTATAATATAATATTTGGAGAGTGCTCAAATATGGGGACATATTTCTATTAATAGGTAAAATTAAATGTACTTACCCTGGCGTTGTTCTAATGCCGTTCTTTCTTTTGAAGACCACAAAAAGATTTTTTTTTTTTAAATGTTCCGCTCGCACTCCTCTAATGGCAGTGAATGGTGTCCAACATCAACATTTTAGAAAAAAATATGCAAAAGTAGGCTATCCAATGTGACACGTCATATATTTAAAGTGTTCTGGGAGTATACGGTTCTTTATTGGAATCCGTGAAGAACCTTTAACATGTCAAGTCAAGTCAAGTCACCTTCATTTATATAGCGCTTTTAACAATATAGATTGTTTCAAAGTAGCTTTACAGTGATATTAGGAAATGAAAGTAACAGAGATTGTTTTGGCTTTACAGCAGCTCTAGAATAAAGTTATTGTCCAGCTAAAGTTAGTTTTGATTTATTCACTTCCGTTGCAAAGATCATTAGTTATTAACTTAGAAGCCGCTGACACGACACCGTTCTAACAGAAAACCCTTAACACGCTCCGACCTGCTCATTCTCACAACAACAGTGTCTGGTGGCTCGAGAACGCGAACCTTGAAATAGCGTGCACATACGTATTGCATACGTATACGTCTATAGGTATGTGCGTTTGAATATATATATGTGCAAGTAGTCTTTCTTTACAAATTGACCTCACCAAATTACTTGTCTGGCCTTAAAAATTCATAATACAGAATCTTTTGTAGAGGTAAAGGGAAGGAGAAGGGGGCCTTCACAGGGAGAGGCTAGTTGACACTTCAGGACTGCGGTGTCGTCGTGTCCAGGCGCAGTCCTTCATCAGATCCGGATACGGCCTGGATCCGGCGGACTGGGGTAAACCTCGGGATAAATAGAGAGATTAATATTAGCGTAGACGCCATCCTTCTTATGATGTAACGAGTACATCAGGATTTAAGGGATGTGTTCCCGGTTCCGGCTGACCTAATCTATGCAACCTAACATTGAATTATAGAAGTTGATCATGTGTTATGTGAATGCTAGGTCAAAGAGATGTGTTTTTAATCTAGCTTTGAACTGACAGAGTGTGTCTGCTTCCCGGACAATGGTAGGAAGACTGTTCCAAAGTTTAGGTGCTAAATAGGAGGTAAATAGGAGTTCCATGGAAACTTTTAAATGCACAAAAAGTTCTTTATGATGGTTCTTCAGATTAATAAAATTCACACAAAAAAAGGGTTATTTTAGGAACTGTTCACTGAAAAGTTCTTTGGGGAACAAAAAAAAAAGGTTCTTCTATGGTATCACTGCAAAAAAACACCTTTTGGAAGCTTTATTTTTAAAAAAGTGTTGGCTGTTGGTCTTCTGTGCTTGACTGTGTGTTCATGAGACTCTGAAGCACACAAGTTGGGAGAAATCAAGATTAATAAAAATGCCTAGAAATCCCAAAGTATGTGTGTTCTTTCTTCACTGAGTTAAAGGGGTCTTTTGTCGCACTCCATTTGTCGAATGACAGTTGACAGATGTGAACGCAATCACCGTTTGTTGCGACGAACACAACGGATATATTCACTTCAGAGAAGAAAGTACATGGATTGTATTTCATGTTGCATTTTTTGTGTTTTTTCTGGGTGAGTCTGAGTGAACTGAGGCGCTAATACAGTCTTACAAACGCACAGTCGAGCACACAAGACCAACGGCCAAGGTCAGGATTTGCTTTAAATAATACATTCAATTTCAATTTAGGGTTTTTCACCAAACCCTATAGTATACCCCCAGAACACTTGGAATTTATGGCACATGTCGCATAGGATCATTCTGTGGTATTTTTGCATCTCTTTAAGAAAAGCTTGATGCTGGTCGCTAATCACTGCCATTACATGGTACAATACTTTTTACAAATCCTTTTTTTCATTTAATTTTATTATTCTCCTTTGTGGTCCAGAAAAGAAAGAAAGACATACCTACATTGGAACAACACCAGGGTGAGTATGGACTATTCTAAGACACTACAGGTGAATATGTTAGAGAAGCTCAGGTGATGAATCACATAACATTTCAGAAAACCTGTAAGGCAATTTGTTTTCCTAATGTACTGTTTAAATATGCAAATAATGTCCTTATCTAATTTGCATACATTTTCAGAATTGAAATCTGAACATTTGTTGATATATTAGAGTTAAACATTTTTACAAAGGGGACTTTGGATGCCTCTTTTTTTAACACTGAAAATACTGTCAACAGTCAGAATAAAATACATTTTCACTATGTTTTATGAATAAGTTGTTATTAACAGACCTTTAGAATATATAGGAGTAAAACTGGAAAGATTTGTGTATATAAGACGTGCTGCTGATGTGAAGATTTCTGGCTCCGTTGATGAGAAAATCTCAATAAAGATATGTATTGTAATTGAAATCTACAGACACAAATAGATAAAGTGTAACATGTGTATTTTGGATTTTTTCTTTACACTAATCTGAAAGATAAGATACGGAAACAAAATAACCTAAAATCTCAAAATTCACCAGTGCCTGAAAAACAATGGTTTTGTCTGTAGTGTCTTAAAACAATCAAATAATCACTTGATAAATCCATTTGCAAATAAGAAACCACTTATTGAATTAATGACCAACAAAGATAAAATATTTCTTACAAATGAATTAAAAATAATTTGCCTATTGCTTATAATAAGCTTGCACAAGTATGTTGTGAAGTGCATCTTGGGTGCCATCTCCTGGCACAGACTGAGGGGAAATCAACTGTACAAATGAGCAACTGACCAACAAATGATAACTTTATTTTTTTATGCTGCTTTATCCCTTTTAACACCATCTTACACATTTTTTATCGTTTGACAAATTGATTATTTATACATTGATCATTCGAGCATGTTATTATTTAGCATTTTGAGGGTACACAACAACTATTTCTGATTTTATAACGTCCCAGTCCTGACCTGCCGCTTAATGGCCACTAGAGAGCAACAGTGATGTCAAATGATGGAATGGCCCTCAGAATACAAGACTTAGATTAGTGTTTGTTTCTAGGAGTTTCCAGTACAGAATGATCCTGGATGCCTATGCATGGTTTTATGGGTGTTTTCACTCGGGAATTCTGTGTTAATCTCCATCCAAGAATCCCAGGTCGCCTCTGAACCAATATCCAGTTCACCTCAGGCATTTCATTTGCTCTCGTTAGTTTTCATATATTTCCTTTCCCCAGATTGAGTCGCACAAACTGTTGTTCCGCGAGCAGGCCAAAGCGCGAACCGACCATGGCGCAGAAATCGTGTCTCTAGACGAGTCTCCACGCGGCCTGAGCACCGTCTCCTCTTCTGGCAGCCTCAACATGGCAGACCCGCCGCAGCTTTCCACCCTCGCCGACCAGGTGTCTGCATCGCTGGCCAAGCAGGGCTTGTGATTGGACCATACCACCACCAAGCCACGCCCCCAAACCCCACCCAGAAAAACAGAACACACTTTCACCTGCCTGATGGTATTCTAACCTCTCTCTGAAAGTCATTATGCCAAGCAACGTTTGGCAATCACTGTTCGATTTTGTAATACTTCAGATTTGTTATAGGCCAATGAAGCTGTTTTAACTGTGTATTGTGTATGAATTTGCCTGTTCACTCATCCTTTGCTTTAAGGCAGGGTAGCCCTCCCTTGACTATATTTAGCAGCACAAAATTACGGTCATGTATTTGAATGGCTTTTGTTGACCATTTTTTATTTTCTCTAGGCATGCCTGGTTTTTGGTTAGTACTGGATTTAGGACGGTTCAGACAACCCATTTTTCACTTTCAGAGAGGATTGTTCTCATTTTTGAATGAGGATAAAATTAGATAGAGATTATGAATAAGTAGCTTAGCTGTGCTTAAAATAAAAATTAGAGCATTGAATCTTGACTTTGAGATTGAAAGAATCTTAAAGCCCCACAGTCCATTTCTGAAATGATTTGCAAGGCTTACGTGAAGAAAAGCAGGTGCGTAACAGAAGCTGAAAGCATTTTGTTCTTTTGGATCTCTGTTGTGCTGTTGGTCAGAGATTACACTTCCTGCAGTGAACCATGAGATTCAGAGTGATGCATAAAGAAACTTTCTTACAGTATTATTCTGCGGATATGAGATGTTTATGATATGAAAACCCTTTTTTTGTGTGTGCCTACTGGCAGTCTTAAATTTTTGATTTGAATTATGTCAGTGCTTCTTTTTTTTTTGTTTTTTTTTTTTTGTTGGAACTAACAGAACATTTAACTTGCATTTATATTTTTAACATATGCATAAAACAAAATATCTTCAAATTGTAGCTACTTGTTTACAGCTGTTTTGGACACTTTTATTGGCAAGCTTTACAGTAAGATTCAAGGTTTTTAGCATTTATTAATGCAGTAGTCATGAAATAAAAATGAACAATTCTTCTACAGCATTTATTAATATAGGTGAATGTTCATTTCTACATAAACGAATACATTTTTAACATTTCATTTATCTACTAAAAATAAACAAGAATAAATTAAGCTAGATTATAAATTGCTGTAAAAAATTGTTCTTTGTTGTTTGAGTCATAATGCATTAACTGATGTTATTGCAAAGTGTTAATGAATGGCATGTTGCAGGTGAGAAATCTGGACATTATTTGAAATCTCTTGTGGAAAAACACAACCTTTGCATTTGTAATTTTTTCCCCCATAACACTGCCAACAGTTCTTCTCTTTTCCTGCCATGACATCCAGCTCTAGCAGAGTTAGCATTTTTGAGATTATTGCCAAACTGTATTGTAAATTTGCCCACTACACTGATACGTCTTCACGAAAACCCATCATCTGAGCACAAGCATGCCATTATACAATGGTCTGTCTCACCTCCTCGTGAACACGTCCTCCACTTCCACTTTAGAGCTGTGAAATGTTAAGTCAAGGTATTCTAGTCTACTGAATGATGATGTAATGACCTTAACCAGTCATATGGCTGAAATTCTCTCCACTGCACTATCACAGAATGTTTTAATGAGCTTTGAACCACTCCACACTATCTTTGCTCCTTGCATGCATTTCATGTAAGCAGCCTAATACGCCGTTGCCTCTTACACTCCTACTTTTGCGTATATCCCATAATCGCTGATGTGCTTATTAGGAATCTATGTAGATAATAGTGGAAAAGAGCACTACTCAGACGGCAACCGTTTCTTTGTGTTGGAGAAGGAGCTGTGTAACTACCATTAGATATTTAATGTATGTTTATTGTATGTTTATGACTGTATGTTTGAGGACTTGAAGAAATAAAAAAATGTCAAATAAGCAGAGACCATGCCTGCAACACTTTAACCTGCATGCTGAGTTTTTACATGGATTGGCGACACGTTTCTGAACGTTTTCTAACTAGGGTGTTTTTTGGAAAGGTCGGCATAGCTTGGATATGGGATAAGGTGTTTTGTTCCGCTTGTGATGTTGTGTTGAGGGGGGAAGTGAGTGTGTAGCAGACAGAAGAGGGAAAGAAAGTCTGTCCTTAGGTTTAAATGTCTCACTGTATAGCAGCACACCTGCGACTTGGTTTTGGGCGCAGTTTTGCCATCCTGTTGTCATTGACTCCATACACCATTTTTGCGGTTGTAAATTTTAGCTTGGGAATTGTGGTTGTCAATATTGTTTGTGTGTTTTATTAATAACTGGTTTACAAATATTCTTGTTGATGTACATGTGAATTTGGAAATAAAGGATATTAAGCAAATGTCTACTTTTTTATTATGCTTTGTATTATTACTCAAAATACTTATACTAAGACGTGGTGTCACTGTGTTCATCAGAGCAGATTGTTCCAAAAAAGTAGGCCAAAAAAAAGTCAAATAGACATTATTTTTTGGGGGTGTTTTTTGGTGTGTAAAACTTGGTTATATATATATATATATATATATATATATATATATATATATATATAGCATATATTTTGCAAAGGTGTCAGTATTAGACTTTCTCACAGAGAATAATGGATCTGTTTACATGAAAAGTATTTTATTTTTTAGAAACATTATACGTGGGGCTTGAAAACTAGTTTTAGGCAACTGTTGCCTTTAAAATCTTGTCAATTATCAATTTTCAGTAAATTATGCACATTGATAACTAAAGAATGGTTACCACAGGAATACATTGCAGTGAACTTGACCATGTCGGAAAGTCTTCTCAAAAGGGTTTCAGGACAGTAGTCCTCCATAATTATTTGCAAACATTCAGGTCTGCCTCCATTCTCCTTTGCAACCCCTTCATGATCAGATCGAATCAACTCCTGATTGATCAAATCAAGTCCTGCCTCATTTCCTCATAACTGAATAATATACCATTTCTTTTACACAGACATGAATGTTGTCACGTGGCAACAGCATCAAAGTGACCGTCTTCGTAAGTAGCGCAAGTGCATTAAACCGATAGATCAAAAAGATCATCATTTGTGTTTCGAAGATGAACTAAAGTCTTACAGGTTTGGAACTACATGAGAGATTAATAACAGAATTTTCCTTTTTGGGTGAACTATCCCTTTAATTATATCATAATTATATCATAAATAAAACAGGGCATCATTTTACTGTCAGGGACTCGTGCCCATGCTCATGTCGCATCAAAGACCCTTTAAGACAAATTATTTCACTCGGCGCCATCTTTGAAACGCCTTTCAGGCAGCTATTTCAGTCATAGACAGTAGATTTCAGTCAAGCATGTGCAGCTCCTTTCTCTTTGAATGGGGAAACATCAATTCTCTTAAGTTGTTCACTTACGATTCAATTACATATTTGAGATCACAAAAGAAATCTGACAATTGTCTCATAAATGTAATTTATGTTAAAATAGCATTAAAAAGCCATTAAAAGCCAATGTGCATGTGCAGTCCAGATCATTGTTTATAGCAGATTCTATAGCGGAGCTTCGGAAGCTGCAGTAATGTGATGATTGTATCTTTTTTACTGATGGCTTATTCCACCATATTGCGTGTTGCATTTTCTCCCATTCATCATAGTAATATGAGAGCAACGTGTTTCTATAAAGTCTTTGGCCGCATCCAGTGTGGACCAAATGGAATCCAGCATTTAGTTGATCCTGATAAGCACTTATTGTCACAGTTCTAAACAAGACGGCTTTCTTCTTCCATGAGGGGGTTTGGCATCACGGCATCTTTGTTTCCAGGCAGACCGTTAAACAATATGACACATCTCCCGGAAATCCTGTAGAATTCACCCAATTAGATGACTTCAAGTGATTCCAATTTTGTGTGTCAAGTTTATCAGATGTTCAGCCAGCGGTCTGGGTATGGCGTCTGAGGCCCTGTCCCGAACGGCACACTTCATATGTGCTTTCGGTCTTCTGGACTTACAATGGCTGCCGCGTGTGCATGTGAAGTCCAAGAAGCCGTAGGCGGTCCCATTTGTTATTTTAGGTTTCAGAAGGGTGCTTGCAAGCGCCCACTTTGCGGATCTAGTGCGATCAAAAGCAGTGTTACATCACGAAAGTGCGGACTTGTAGGAAGGCCGCGAGGGTTTAGGGACAGTGGTCCTGAGGCTGAGACAATAATGGATTCTACTGGCCTTTGTCGTGTCGGACTGATCGCGTCTAGTGTCAGAATCATTTCAGGGGAAATGCTGATTCATGTTGCAAGCGTTACATCAAACAATGAGACGTACAATCTGAATGGAGTTTGATTTGATTTAATGGTACTATTTACAAAAGGGTGTTTTCTTTTTCTTTTTTCTGCAAATGATTTAACTTCTGAAACAGTCCAAATTACAATGAAAACTGTCTCAAATAGCTATGAAGAGAAAGACACATCAAAGAAATAAAAAAAGACATTGTGATTGTATGAAAAAGAAAGACAGGGCCACAACAATAATGTCCAGTTGCATAGCAAGTAGATTCTCAAAGGGTCGACAGTGCTGACTGAGTAAGAACACTAATATGGGGTCACATAAACATTGACTAAGTGAAGGAAAAACAGACACCTTGCTAACACAAGATTCCGTAAAACTCCATAACCTGAGAAGGGCAGGTCTGTGTGAAACATCTGACTCCTTTACGACGGAATACAAAGTACAATCTCAACAGATGATGTAGAAAGATCCAGGAACATTTAAGGACAGAAGTGTCAGATCTAAACTAATGTGCACTAAAGGCTTTGTTTTGCAGAGCTTGCAATTTTTCCATTACATTGTGATACATGATGTCATGAACATTAGCATGCTCCAAATGCTGGTGGGAAATTGTTAAAAAGAAAGAGAAAGAGGGGAGGGTCGAAGAAGAGAACACGATATTGACGCCCTGTGAAGTGCTTTTTAACTGAGGAGAATATCTCTGCTTGGTGCACGACTATCAACTGAGAATAATGCGGCAAGTATTTTTTGAAAGGTTTTGGTTTTTCACTTCACAAAACAAGAATACATTTATAACAAGTCAGCAGAGAGGCACCCTTTGGTCAAGCCCTCTTTAAGTCTGCTACACAGTGCACTACATAGTGTTCACCTGACAGGTTAGAATACCACACTAAGTCCCAATGATATATTTAGCTGACTATGAAAACATTTATGGAAACAATTTTCATACATCTCATTTACATTTTTCAGGTTTAGCTTTACTATGTTCGGTAATATTCACTAAAAACTGTGAAAATAATTGGCTGATGTTTGAATATCAAACAACAGAAGTCCCGACAGAATCTTTTTTTTTTTTTTTTTTTTTATTAGTATGAGTTTTTTCTCAATTAATGCCATAGGAGGTGTGGTTTTAAGGTTGTTCCCGTTAGTGGGTGGGATTTAATGAGTTGGTCGTCACGGCGAGGAAGCGTCACTCTCTGACTCCGCCCTGCAGTGGGCGTCAGCGCTGATGACAGTGGGAAAGCTCAGTTGATCCTTGTCCATCTCAGGCTCCACAAGTGGGTCCTTAGGCAAAGGAAAACTCCTGAGTTCCCAGGGCTGGACCGTCTGCCAGGAAAACACACAGCGTGTTAAGAACAGCATATGAAATCGATCAATGGACAAATCTATTTTCAGCGCTTCTCAACAAGGGTCACAGTTTTCCAGCACCCTTTGTTCTGCAAGTGTTTTCCCCATGTACTTTCTTCATAGGCATTTAAAAAAAAAAAAGTCATAAGTCTTGAATCAAAACTAATAGCAAAAACATCAAATATAAAGAGCACTACATACTACAAAAGTTTGAGTTCAGTAACACTTTAAGAAATGAATACTTTTAAGCAGCAGGGACACATTCCTTTATAAATGTCTTTACTGTCACTTTTGATCAATGTTACAAAAGTTTTCTATTTTAAATAAATGCTGTTCTTTTAAACATTAAGAATCCTGAAAGGATCACAGTTTCCTGCTTAAATATGAGAAGCACAACTGTTTTCAACATTGATAATAATCAGAAACGATTCTTGAGCAGAAAATCATGATATCAGAATGATTTCTGAAGGATCATGTGACACTGAACACTGGAGTAATGATGCTGAAAATTCAGCTTTGATCACAGGAATAAATTACATTTTTGAAAAAAGAAAAATTGTAATAATGTTTCATTGAGACACTCCAGAAAGATTTGGATTTATTTTTTATTTTTTTCTGTTGCAATAGAATAATCCAGATTAATTTCAGGCTGTTCTTTAGAAAGCAGAATGTACACTAAAAGAGTATTTCTCGCTTTATAAGCATTTTTCTATGGAGGAAATGAATATAATTTAATTTCTAAGGACGTGTGTATGTTACCTTCTCTTCAAAGGTGCAGTCTGAAGTGGAGCCGCACGTGTCTTCGCTGTACAGCAGTCTGTGTGTGTCTCTGGTGTACGGTGTGTGTGCGTCCCGCGAGCAGGGCGTGTCGGGGCTGGGTGGGCTCAGGGGGGACGGCACGGTCCCGTAGTCCTGCAGCAGGTGGAAGTGACTTGCGTCTGGGGAAGAGGGCTGGGAAGGGTTCGTTCCGACTATTGATGGTGTCGTTTGCCCGTCCAGGGATTTATAGGACCTGAGGAACGATATGGTTAACTATTACCTCAAAATCAGGAAAAACCTTTCTTTAGTAAGATCAAGTAGGACAAGCACCTGCTGCATCTCCTCTTGGCGGGTGCGAGAGCTGTCCATCGCCAGCGAGAACGTTCCTGGTCCTCACACGGCTGGTGGTGTTTCGAGAACATGGCATCTGAAAGGTCCTCCACCTACACGGAGGAATCATTAGGTGACATCGCTAGTAAGGATCGACAATAGCTTGATTTGGAAAAGCTTGAAGAGAAAAAAAGATGGATGTTTTACCAGAATGTTATCGTCTTCCTCTGCCAGTGGTTGGGCTAAGGTGTCCACTTCTCTCCATCTGAAAAACAGAGTAGACATTTTTTTAGACCTTATATAATGTATAACAGATATTATAATGTGGATTACATTGTGAGCGACTTAGAGACACACCTGGGTGTGAGAATTTCTTTGTACTGAAGTTTCTCCACTCTGGTGGTGGCGGCCACTGACATGGGAATGACGATGTTGTTGATATCAAACGGACTCTCGCCTCTTCTCCTCCTTATGGGCTGTAGAAAAGAACAAAAATGCAAGTAATAAATGAAAAATGATCACAGCTACTCTGTACCTTAACTCCACACTGGAAATTGGTGGCAACACTGGCTCGGCCTGTTGTTTCACAGTTGAAAAGGAAACGGATGAGACAGAAAAACAACGATTTACCAGAGACGCAAGTATACGCTAAACATTCACATCAGAACTGAAGTGTACAACAAATACTGCTCACTAACAATGTATCCGCAGAATTGAATTTGAGACTTTTAAAGACCCTTTTCAAGCCCTGCACACTTAAAATTATTATTCTATGTGCATCCAGTACAAACCCAATCGATCTCATTCAATCAATAGTTAAAATACTTGAGGCATGTTTTATTCAATACATACATATGCAATGAAAGTATACATTACATACCAATTAGAGGTCGATATTGTATTTTACCCTAATGAATTTTTCTGTCCCTAAATTTAAGCTTTCTTAAAATGATAATTTTTTTTTTACTTTTTGATAACTTTTTTTTTTTTTTTTTTTTTTTAGACTTTTTTTTTTTTTTTTAGTACCCTGCACTAAGATTTAGTATAGTGGCAAGAATGGGGGACGGGATCGGAAAGGACCACAAGCTGGGTTTCGCATTCCGAAGTCGCCCAAAGTTTCGATTGTGCCGCGCTGCAGAGCTCTATCGGCTGTAAATAATGAGCGTACCACACTGTTTCCCAGAGGAGTGCTGCTCTCAACGGGGAGGGAGAGCTGTCTGGTAAAGGGACTGGTGTTGGAGGAGTGAAGGCTGGACAGAGACGGACATGGACTGCCTGCATCCATCATGACTTTTGGTGCTATATGAGAGAAGGAAATATATACACACATATAAGACACTGACATGTGCTTATTGACCATTTCATTTCAAAACTGCAATTGTTTAATTGTACAGGTGCATTTTTTGCCCCTGTATCTTTCATTTCATTTTGATGCCATTTTTTCCCCAATCCCCCATTCATTTCCGTTAATGTGTACACCCCATTCAACTGACATGAGATTTTAGGCATGCCTCATTTTATGCTGCTGCCGGTGGTTGTGTATGGCTGAAGTAAAAGTATTAATTAGAATGGACTATTTAAAGGGGTCCTACTATGTTTTTTCAACTTTATTTCATGTGTAATGATGCTGTTTGAGCATGAAAAAGGTTTGCAAAGTTACAAAGCACAAACTTCAGAGGGAGTCAAGTATATCAGTAAGGACTGTTTCTGAACTTCCTGAAGCACCTCTATTGTAGCCTTTAGTTTTCCGGGAGCAAACATGTCACAATATTCCTCATTTAAATAATTTAAATAATTTAGTAGTGTGTTGTGATATTGGTAAGGGGTGTGACATTTCACACGCTCGCAGAGGTTGACCAATCACAACACTAGTCTAGCCAACCAATCAGAGCACATTGAGCTTTTCGTAAGAAGGGGCTTCATAGAGACAGGAACTAAACAGAGCGTTACTGACAAACTGGGAAGAGAGGAGCTGCAACAATGGAGAATATGTGGGGGGGGGGGGGGGGGGGTTGGGGGGGGGTTGAACATTCAAGCATGAAAGCCTATTCTAGTAGAGCCCAAAAACTAAATCAAGATTTTAAAAAAGGGCATAATAGCACCACTTTAGGACATATTTGGAGTCATTTTTGTATGGAAGGCAGTGCACTCACAGTCTGCTCTGTCCAGTGAGTGCTCTCTGGCTCTCTTCCTGTTGTGACTCCGGACCAGCACACGATCCGACCTGCAGGGTGTGAGTGTGTCCGGTTTTGGGACACGTGAGATGTTGTCCACCTGCTGCCTGTGCAGTTTCTCCAACCTGCTCTTGTGACGGGCCAATCCTGACAGAGAGAATGAATTAAAAGTGAATTACTTTGGCCACTTAGTCGCACCTAAGTATGACTGTGAGAATCAACATGTTTGTGTACTTACGGACTGCGGCCGCATGCGAATTTGACAGTCTGAATTTGTGTTTAGAGAGGAAGGATGATGATGATGATGATGATGGTGGTGGTGGTGGTGTGACGGAGAGCTTGTGTTTAAGAGAGATCTTCTTCGGCGGTTTGATCCTGTCAAAGGGACGAGTCTGCCAATGAGACCTCAACACCTTCTGCAAATGTAAGCTAAGAGCCACATCTGAGAAACCAACCAGAGGAGGAAGAAGAAAGAGTTAAGACAGAATTGTTACAATTAATGATATTTATCACATCTAGGGCCCTGTTTACACCTGGTATTAAGATGCGTTTTGATCGATCGGATCACAAAAGAAATCATAACAGAAGTGGTTGAAAGTGGACAAAAGAGACGGATTAAAACACCAGGTGTACACGGGTATGTGTCTGCCTGGTCTACTTGTGATCCGATCGACCGAAACACATCTTAATAGCAGGTGTAAACAGGGCCTAGGACTGCACCAACTAATATATAAAATTGATAATCTGTGGTTTGTGAATTTCTGACGAAGATAACACATTAAATTGCATAAAAATCTCAATTTTTCCAGCTTGGTAAATTCTTTAAAACTTTATTTATTTTTTTAAATCATATAGCAAAATGTTTTTTTTTTTTTTCACTACACACATATGGTTTGATTAATATATGCATGTATGTGTGTGGGTGTGTGTGTCTACATCTCACCCGATTGCATGGACAGAACGGGGTGGATGCTGTGGTCTTGATGTGCAACTCTCTCCAGCAGAGGGCAACCATAAGGTAAGTCTGGTTTGGAGAGAGGACGAGCAATCCCACACATGACACACAAACCGTTGACCTCACATCCTAGTGGAGGTGAAAATGACGCTCTCTGAACCTGATCAAAAGAGGAAACTCACTTCAGATACACTTTAAAATAAGCAAAAAAGGTTCTCCTGGAATATTAATACATTAATTTATACCAACACACTTCACACACACCTTGCCATTGAGATTGTGGAAAGTGTTTGGGTGGATTAAACGTCGTCTTCTGCAGGTCACCAGCGGGCGTGTTCGTGCGGATGTAGAGCTGCTGTCCAGACTCGAAGGACATGTGTCAGACATTTCTGCCACGCTACTGAAATCAGAAAATGTAAAAAGCAGTTTTTGCCAAGATAATGGATATTATGATATTGTGATACAAGACACCACTGCATTAACCCTGTCTGGATTTATTTTGCAATAATGGCTGGTAAATCATGTTAATTTAAAGTAATATAATATTGTTAAAAGTTTTTAGGGCCTATTTATATTAGATACCTAGATGCACTTCAAAAAAGGAGCTGTTAGGCATGTACTTATGGTATAAAAAGTGTGTGTGTGTGTGTGTGTGTGTGTATATATGTATATATACACACACACACACTACACACACACACATATATATATATATATATATATATATATATATATATATATATATATATATGGTGCTGCTGTAATGGGTTTAATCTAATCTACACAATAAGTCCATTGTATACAATGATTAATTTAAATGTTTGTGGATAGTAGTTATAGGCACAATATAAACTGGGCCCAGTTATAATAATGTGTTAGCATATGGTAACAACTAAAAAGTAAATTCAAATATTTACTCCAACACAATATGAAATATTAGCATTTTATCCAAACCTAAAAGAGATGTCGTTTTCAGATGTGTCTGTCAAACGAGACTGGGATTCTGTGAAATTCTGGGATGTTGATGAGGTCAGGACATTCTTATTAATCTCCATTATAGTTATGGTTCTCTGGCAGGAAGGGGCTGAGTCTCCTAGCTCCACAGGACCCTGCAGAGAGCATGTGAAAAATAAAAAACTACAACTTTATACAGCTAAATTAACAGTTATTTCCATTAAACTGGCTCCCAACATTCCTGACACTGGATACTTTTTTTCTTTCTTATTACACAAACACTTTCTATCTCTCAATCACACACACACACACACACAGCAGATATCAAGCGTCTGCTAACCTTGCTGGTGCGCAGTTGGCGGTAGATGTCGACCTGCTGTCGGATGCGGTACTCCAGGTCTGATATCTGAGCCTGCAGCCATGTCCAGTGACTGATGATGGTGGCTCTTTCCCTGGCAAACCGGCCTTCTGCTCTTCTCCATCTGAGCGAAAAAAAGTGAACAATCCGGTTAAACGCGTTTTAAGTTAGACATTAAGTCGTTAGAGGGTTAGTTCTCATGGTCGGTTTACTTCAGTGAGTAGAAACTGGCTGTGACGACTCAGATAAAACAAACAGGAAACCCTTTAAATGATTCTGTCACTTTTCCAGCCCTGATGGTCCAGATTACAGACAAAATCAATCATTTTGACTGTGATAATGATGCATAACACATAGAGGGCACTGTTAAACACATTCAGCACAGAGACCTACTTACAGATGCCACAATACTGTTCATCACTTTTTTAAATACAGCCATGGTCCCTGCAAAACAACACTTGCCAGCTTGAATTTCAACCACTTCCTTTGCAACCAAGAGATGGCAGAAAATGGAAATAACGCAAGAATGGGGTAGAAATAAGACCAAAATATACCACAATACGAGTATTTTTTTCACAATAACCATATATATATCATGATATAGATATTTTTATTGGAAATAAGGTTATAATGCCAAAATTTCAGATGATATGAAATGTCACAAATATAGATTCTACACAAACCTAGCCTGAACTAATGTAAGTTCAAGCTTACCAAAGACAAGTAAACAGTCAGAAATATAATCAAAAATAAGAATCTAATTACAAGAAATAAGACAAATAAATACAATAAATAAAGATACAAATGAAATAGAGTGGTCTATCTAACATTAGTAATATAGTAGGAATAAATACTACAGAAATTGAATAATCAAATGTTAAATAGTCTTCATGGTATGAATTGAATACACAATGATTCTTACTAAAGTTATTCAGTCAAGAGCAGAGTGATTTTATATTTTTCTTTTCTTGTTTGGTTAACATTGAAGAGACAGCAACATGTATATGAGGCTTCTGTCACTTTAAGGCCCTAACACACTGGTACACATCTGATTTTAACCCAATTGTTTATGACTGTTCACGTGAATACTCAACAAAACAGGCATTTTCATAAACAGTGTAAGATAAGCACAATAAACAGGGAAAAAGAAAAATTCATTACTTATACTGTGTGAAAACCCATCTGTAAGATCGGCATGCCATTGCTGGTTTAATTGAAGGGTTTAATATCTTAGGGGGAGGAAAAGCTTTTCATTGGGCAAAAATAGTAGTGCGAGATTTATCAACATTTGAAAGAGAACGTTCTCGAGCAAGGTGTATTGCTAGTATTGTGACTACAAACATGACACTGGTTGTCCATGCTGGTCTGTCAGGGTTTCATGACACTCCTGTAGTGTGATCGGTACACTCCTACACAAAAGAACACCACCATCTCATGGTAAATGTCCCTCTCAGCACATTCCCACTGTTTAATGCCTCAGTATACACAGAGCACTGCCTCACACGGTCATATTTGCCCACGAGGAATCCAGCAACTCGCTGCAAGAAAGATAAATGGAGTGGAAATTTACATGTGCACTGTTGAGCCCTATGAACCACCAGCACACATGGGATAATCAAAGATATTACTCTGTTCTGACCTGAGGTCGAATGTTTTTGTAGAATGACTATATAATGACTCAATGAAATAAACTTAAATCAACATTTAACATCTATTTATTTAATAAATGAACATGTAAACACGTTAAAAAAATGGATGATGTACAGTCAGATGATCACATAACATTTATTTTGTATTAATGATCAACTGACACATTATCACTTCCATGTAGCATAATTTCAAAAGCCAGGGCTACATTGAGTCCTACTCTGAATAAAGTGACTGAATTATTCATGCTAGGTTGACTGCAGCCCATTTAAGAGGTGCCACACTAAACTTTGAGCATGCAAAATTTCTTCGGAAAACATGATTCAACCTATAATACATCCAGAATGTAAAATACACTCTACTCCACTTTACGGCAACCTTACAGCTAATGCCGGGTTCATACAAGATACGAGCCTGATTTTGGCACGATGCGTTTGACGTAGGCTGTGGTGGTGATTCGTAAACAACAATTGGCATTGGGACACAAGAATCAATTGTTTAATCTACCATAATGTGTCATAGTGGACAGGAAGACTAGCATGTTTAATTTTTTTCAGTCCTCCACAAGGGGTTCCGTCACACCTGTTTTGACAAATAGGCGCAGAGAAGCTTTCAAACATGGCGGTATAAGAAAAGAGAGCCGATGGTAGTGGTGCTGCTAGGTAGAATTATGCAATGGAAGAAAGGTTCATGGAGCTATGGCAACAATACTCCTGAATTTATGATTAAGGTTCTCTCGAGGGACAACCACGACAGAGTGAAAAAAGATAAATGATGACAAACAATAGCGGCGGCACTACAACAATCCGGTGAGCACCAGAGTTAGCATTAAGCTAACACGCAGATTCAGTAGCCATTGATTGTAAATGACGACATCACGCACGCCATTAAAGGCTGCAAATGATGATTGGTCGGGAAGAAATGTGTAGTCTGATGTTTCTTGTCCACGACACAAGAATTTAGGAGTCAAGATTGCATAATCTGACAGCGACTATTCTAACAGACAAAAACAGTGTAGTCTGAACCCGGCATAAGAGGTCAAGCAGAGACGGATCAATCTTCTATTGGTCATACATCTTCCCATATACAAATTTGCTGTCAATGTTCACAAAACAGCGAAATTCGCTTTCCCATCTCCTGCATTTATGCATATGAATGGAAGTCAAAGGAACGATAAGTGTAGTGTGATTGCCCCTTGATTATTCACTATATAACAATTGCTTGATTGTTGTCATTCGTCGATCTACTCTTCCATACGTGGACGTGTGCGTTTGGAGGACGGGGAGGGCAACAACAAAGGAGTCGTCCTCCCTCGCGGTGCCTGCTGTGAAGTGAATCATCTCGTAATTGTGTTTCATAAATCACACTAGGCGGATGGAGGGAGTACAAAGACTCATTTAGCATGAAGAGTCATTTAGCATGAATGTTCTCCTGCCTTTGTTCTTGGATTTCAGACTGTGAGACAAAGAGACTGGATGAACCAAAACACAGATAAATACCAGCTGGCTTATCAAACTGTTTTATATGGAGGCCTGCCTGTTATTTTTCACTCATACAGATCCAGGGTTACACTGTATTTTAGGTTAAAGCGAGAATGAAAGCAGTTATAACAGGGAGGGATGCATTTCTGTTCTGTAACTAGTGAGCTTTTCTGCTTTCTACTGCTATAGGCAGTTGCCTTTTAAGGAGTTTGCCAACTGAAATAAAACCTGAATAAAAGACTTCAGGTGAGTTTTAAAATTGCATCTTGCAAAGCTAACACAAAAACTGGGCCATTTTAAATTGCACAGAAATGTATTAACTAATACATTTTCATTGATAATCAAGTATATTTTCGCTTTGTCTGTATTTTTATTGAGCTCTGTGCACTGCATTCAGGAATGTGATTTTATAAAGAAATCTAAAGCTTAAAGAATACAGAATCAGTTTTGACATGAATGCTTAGCGTACACGATAGAGCAGCACGATTAATAATGAAAAAGATCACAATCTCAATTCAAACACCCACGCAATTTTATTCCTAAATGTCAATGATTCAGCTATTTCGATTAAACCTTTAAAAAACAAAGCGAAACATTAAAATCTGTTCACGCTGTCGCTGCGCTAACCCAGAGGAAGCAGCTAACATAGGTAGAATGAAACAGCTTCAGTCTTTTCAACAACGCAGTATCATTTCTGTCTTACAATAATTCATATCATCACAGAGTTCCTGGCATAAACCTTAATAGTTCAGATATAAGCACTAATATCTATGGTAGTGATCAAAATAGAATAAATCACCTTTTGAAACCAACTCGACACTTTAAATTTGGATTGTATCAATGACACCATTACACCAGTAGCTGGCGACAAGCGATTGTAAAAAAAAATTGTATTTATTATTTGTCATTGAAATATTCAAGAGACTCGTTCGCGGATTCATCCAGTAATGTAAAAGTGAAGTCTTCAGGAGGGAGTCATTGAATCATTCATTCAAAACATTTTTTTTTTTAATAAAATTAATTTAAAAAAATGCTAATAGACTGTTTGGTTTAGTAGTCTATTCCGCATCAAGAGAGAATCGTGATCAATATTTAAACAAAGTACTAGTACGCATACAGCTGAATGTGTACATGAGCTGAACATTTGTGAACACAGGCCCTCGACACATACACAATAAAAATATTTCTAGTATAACATTATGAGCAATAAAAATCGATTTGTACTAGTTTAAACAAGACTTGCAAGACTATCTTTTTAAGAGCTCCTTGCAGTTTTCTGTCAAAAAATATAGATTATTATTTAAAAAAAATCCAGTAAAATACTATAAAAGTAATAATTATTATTTTGTAATTGTATTTAGTAATGTTTAGCTATATTATTTAGTATAGTAAAAATGTTAATAATATTTTAAATTCTTATTACTGTTATTATATAGCCATTTTAAAATCACAAATAGAACAACCTAACCCAACTAAAAAGCACAGCAAACCAGGAATATTTTTGATTGCATTTTAAATTACAATCAACTTTTTTTCCCAAGGAAAAACTATTTAGATAAAATAAAAAATTTTCCCCAAATAGTGCAGTCCTAGCTGTAAGCGTAGGTTTGTAGAACGAGGGGTATATATACAAATCTGAAAGAATTTAAGCATCAGGGTCGAAAGCAGCTGTAATATTTGAGTAATGACACAAAAACATGCACAAGGATGAAAGGAAGAATGGAACAGATGGATGGAGAGAAAGAAAGAAAGGGGATAAAAAGAAAAGAATGTGAGGTGGTTAGGCTTGGCAGAGAAATGCAGAGGAATTATGGGGGGGGGGAATGGTGAAAAGGGATGGAGGAATGCAAGTGGAAAAAGAGAGTGTCTGAAAAAGTGAGAGAGGAAAAGGTTACGTAACACGAGTGGGCTCGGCTCAGACAGCGGGAATGGGAGGAGAACATAAGAGACAATAGTGAAGGAGGATACTACAATGAGAGAGACAAAGACGACAGAAAGTACAGAAAAAAAGGAAAATCATAAAAGTCCTGACAAAATGACGTGTTTATGATGGGTCATACAAACATCATACCTCCAAAAAATATATCAGCTCCTGTCAAAGGCCAACAGCAGATTTGGGGATATAATGAAAGACTGAACTATTTTCATAAATGTAAACAATACCAATAAACATGACAGCCAAAGTTTATCTGGATCGTGAAAAATACAAACAAATACACTGATACTCGTCTTTATCAGAACAAAAAAAGGCACTTCTTGTTTTGTCATTTCCTCACATGTGTGAATCTCATGACAAGAGTATATAGGGTTATATTTCACAACCCCTCAATTTCTTTACACCATAAATGAAAATCATGCAATACAGTTTTTCTGTATGAATGTTGTTCCAAACCTGTATGATGTTCTTTCTTCTGCATAAGAGTGCTGACAAACCGTTTTGGTGACCAATGACTTCCAATGCATGGACAAAAAAACTCAGACATTTTTCAAAATAATTTTGTTCCGAAGAAGAAGCAAAAAAAGTCATACTGGTTTGGAACGACATGAGGGAAAGTAAATGATGACAATTTTCATTTTTGGGTGAACTATCCCTTTAAATCAACATGACCACAAACTTTATGTAAAATATGCAAAAAAGTTATTTCTTTCAGTGAAACATGACCTGGACATGTCTTTGTGATTCACCAACACTATTATCATCATAAGCCGATAAACATTCCACCATCTGTCAACATACTCAAAGGAAAATAGACAACTTTTCAGTAAATGGAAGATAAAAATAAAAAAACATCTCTGTAGGGCAATAAACAGCATTCACTTCAGCTCTTGCTGGATTAAAGTGGTCTTTAATTGCAGTGATGGTACATCTTCCATTTGCATAGCAGCTGTGTTCCATTAAAAGCCTCCAATAATAAGTGTGGGTGTTTGGGATCAATGTCCTTGGATACAAAGTTTAAATTCATCATGATTTAACTGCAGTCAGAGGTCAACAAGCAGCAGTTCCTCATACTCCAATTTCCCAACCGTCACACTGTGATGTCATAAGCATGTGTCCAGACAGATTAGTCAGAGAACGTTGCTTGCAAATGATGAAACGGCACTGAAAATCAACAACCATGAAAACAAACACTTATTTAGAGCAGGATCATCCAGCCAGCAAACACACACCAGGAACAGATTCAGTTATATGTGATCATGCCGTTTAGTGAAACTGGGGCATGTTTCAGAGAGTTCAAATTTAACATCCAAAATCTGCATTCACGGATGCCTGATTATTTAGGTCAAAGGTGTAAAGCCAGCTCAGCAAGCTGCTAAACGGCTCCTTTTAAAACAGCGTCCATTAATAAATCAACCTTAAAACCTAACATCGGTTTCAATCCGCTTCCTTCCTATGTTATCTCCCTAAATATTTAAATCAGATAAAATATTATCAAAATTAATCTAAATGCTCATTGGGCTGTTCTGCAAAGCAACAGGATTTGAGCACCAATATTTGAGAATATATAGGCTAGGCTATATAATTTCCCAATTTTCCAACACAACTGGTCTGAAATGTGTGTGCTTTTATTAGGCAGAGCTCACAATGTCTAAACTGTGTATATGCTGTATATGCATAAGAAAACAGGAAGTATGAACAAAAAATATGCATGAAAGTGAAACAGCTAGAAAAACTTTTTTTTATTCATCACCTGTGGTGGTTTACTTTGATTTCAATATTAACCCAAACATCAAGGTTCACCATTTCACCCCCTCTATTTTCACATACGATGAACCAGACTCTCTCTCAGGGAAATTTAAGAAAAAAGTTTATGCAAACGTTTATTTTCTCTGCAGAGAAAAAAGTTTCTTGCATAAATATCCATTTGCATAAATATGCATACATTTCTTATGCATTTACAGCTGAGGAGGACAGCCCAAATGACTTCAGACTAGACTCGCTTATGACAACAAGATCTATGATCTCACTGTACAAACAAGGTCAGAGTGGAAATTAACAGTGACTCTCTACAAGGTTCAGGGCATGAACACACAGGCCTACAGTCACAAACATGCCCCCACGCTCCCTTGGGACTCCCGTGAACAGCCCACATGCCTGCTTTGTGATAGCAATGTAGTTACAATGGTTTGATTAGACTAATTCAAAACGTGTGTCGCAATTCACTTACTTGTGAACCGTCTTATACCATTTAGTAGAATAAATAGTGTGACTAGTGTGTTTAGACTGGAAATTCCAAAAAGAAAAAATGCACATCAAACTGAAAAAATAACATGTGGAATGTTGGACACTTTATGCACTTAATCACAGCTGTTCTTATGTAGCGTATTTATAAAATAAATACACTAGAGAACACGGTGCATAGTATAAGTACATAGTGCACAGTACATCATTTGGGACTCAGCCTTGTTTCCAAAGGAAAGTCAAGAAAGACTAGTGATGTGGATCAGTGAAAAAATCCAGGAATGCAAAAGAATGTTGCAAATCCAATTCATTAAATACCTAAAAAAATGTATTAAATAGTTCAATGATCTAAGCAAAAACAGTTCCAAAAGCAAATATGTATGCAGTTCGCAACAAGGGGGCTTACTTGGTTTTAGAACAGAGCCCTTTGCTAGGATTTTGTTTTCAGTATTGTGACGTACATCTGCGTGCAACGTATTATCGAAAAGAAAAACTTGGTTGTTGATTGGATTTTGACTCTAAAGTAAAATGAATAGTTCACAATAAGATCTATAACACGCATTTAAGAAAATAGATAAGGTAAAATTTCCATTGCATGCTGACTTTAAAGGTAGGCTCTTTCTGAAAACAAACATTTGACTTACAGTTTAATATGACACTGGTCCAAATCCACCCTGACAAGCTCCTCCTCCTCAGCGTCGCTCTCTCCTCCTGAACTGCTCTCTGTGGCGTCCGAGTCAAACTGAGTCTCCGTCGCGTGCAAATGTGTGGTGCCGCTGAGATGCAGTCGCTCCAGTTCCGAGGCCACCCTGCCACCCTTCAAAAACCGGCTCAAATTATGTGCGTGTGTGTCCACAGAACCACGAGGCCCTCTCCATGCCCCTGGCTCCGCCCTACGGCTAGCTGTCGGGGTCAGAGTGCGGTCCAGAAAACCAGAGAGTTGCTGTTTGAAATGCCGCTCCACCTGTTTGGCCTGCACCACCTGCAGACGCTTGCGCAGACGCAGCAGGCGGCTTTCGATGTCCGTTTGCCTGTGTTGGCTCTGTTGAACCCGATCCCTGAGCAGAGCCTCCAGGTTGGGTGTTGGTAGGGTGGAGTCGTCATGGACTGGGGAAGAGCTAAGGGACGAGGGACAGTTGTCAAAGCCAACAATATTGCTACTGTTTGCTTCGACAACCATTCCACCAACGGGACTCTCCAGTTCTGCTTTAACCTCAGACAAAGCAGTGAGCTCCCTATGTGATGACACACCTTGAATGCTTGGTGTCAAATTCTGTTGTGGCTTCACATCACCGTTCTGTCCGCTGGTTGTGAAGGTACCGATGGACTTTGAGGACACGGATAACAAAGCTTCCCCGTTGGTGGAAGGCTGGTTGCTGTCTCCGTTCACCGTGGCCACACTGCCTTTCTCAGCCACGGCAGCACTAGGTACGGCCACTTTCTTAGAGAGTCCGTTCACAGGCACCATGGTACTCCCAGCTCCACCACCGTTGACAAGGCTCTTCAGTTGTCCTCCAGTCAGCTCGAGGGCGTGACGCTTTCGCAGCAAGAAGTCGCTGCCAGCAGCAGCGCTAGGGAATATGGAGCCGTTCAGCAGGCCGTGGCTCTTTAACACCGACTGCTTGAGGACACCTTGCAGCTTCAGTGACTCCTTGATTTTGATGGACGAGGGCAATGATGTGACATCAGAGCACAAGTAAGGTGCCAGTTTGCCCAGAGATGGGGCTTTCGACAGGGGATCCTGCTCCTGACCCTTGACGTTGTGGTAATGGGTGAAGTTCTGTCCGTCGTCGGCGTTGACGTGACACTTGCCGTTGCTGTGGGCACCGGCAGAGTCCGAGACGGAGTCGGAGATGAGGATGTTGCTGGCGTTGCTGTTATTCTCTGTGCTGCCGGGGGACAGGTTGGACGAGGGAGAGGCGAGTTTGAAGCGAATGTGGCGGGCTTCGGCTGGGGCGTCAGTCAGAGCGGGCGCCATCGCAGCCATGCAGCCTGCACCTCCAAAACTTCACTCCAGCCCACCTGCACAGCCTGGCTGCAAAGGAAGAACAACACATTTAGGAGACTGCTAATATGCAGAATATTTTCTGAGTTTTTCACAACACTTTACTTAAAGCCTTATATATATATATATAATGCATTAATTGTGCCTTATAATGTATAACCTTATAATGCATTGTATGGTCTCATGAATAACTGCAAACACGGTTATTATACATTTTACTATTCACTGAACACACCTTTAGAAAGTATGAGTTAAAAACAAACAATTTCAGACGTAACAAGAATTGGAAAAAATAATGCATTTTACATTACAGTTATCTATGAAAATATATAATACATTATAATATATTGTACATAATGAATACATTTATACTGGATGCATTAGCAAAGTCATTAATCTATTTAATAATAACCTTCTGGAGACACAAAGTATTTAAATAAGTCCACTTAATTTCAAATAATTGACCAGAAAATACTCAGACAAGCAGTTTGCAACTCATTGCACTTCTGTAATCTGCATATTTATGACTAAAAAGGATATTCAATGAGTGTTGAGTGGGGCTTGAATCTCCATTTATCCACATGAATTGTGAGACATTATTACTACAAATTCTTATCCAGAAGGTTTTCTTATAAGGCGCAGAGCTTCAAGGCCTCATTTTGTGCCTGAAATTGTGGAGGCTTTCATGAGTAATATACCTGAAACCCAATTGCAATCTCTGGACGATATTCTTATTTCAAAATTCAAGACAGCAGGCCTCCAATGAGATTTTTCCCACCATTCCTAACCTAACTATTCATTAACATTTAATAATAACCTGCTGGAGAGACAAGCTAGTCTACTTAAAGTGTAATACTTAAAGAATCGCCAGAAAATAGTTTCCAAACCAATGCAGTTCTTTTATCTGCCTCATTATGTTTGAAATAGTATATTTAATGGATATGACCTACCCCCAAAAATGAATTGTATAAGGAGTTTTCCTATCTTAAAGGTTTTCTTACAACCGGACTTATTTTTAAGCCTCAGATTTCGGAGGCATTCTGAGGAAAATACCTGAAACACAACTGAGGCCTCTGTCCAATAGTCCCAACAAGATTAGTTTTTGAAATAGGGAAACAGTTTTTGAGGGAAACACCTTGGAACAACATCCACTGTTGAAAAAAAAAAAAAAAAAAACACCAGGAAAGTACATAAAAAAAATAATTGGGTCAATTGTGATGCCATATTGGCTTTGAACTAAAACACTAGATCAATTAAAATAAATACAGGCCAGAAGATAACTAGAGATAACCGAGTAAATGAACACAAATAGGACTGTTTTATCAGCACTTCTTGAACATTAATTTATTCGCCCTGATGCTCTTCACCTTAATAAACTCACGGACTTCAACAGAGAGGGGACCATTACATAGTCATAAGTATGGAAAGACCTACTCTATTCAGGCTTATGTAAGATCAAGCCTCCTCATTGCCCCCTCCTCCTCAGCAGACCATCTGTGTCAACGGAATTAGGGATATGCCTTTAGGCCCCAACAGATAAGAGACTATCTCTCCATGAGTACATGTAGAAGGTTCTGCTCATGAATTGCTGCCTTACAAATACCATAACTCAACATTAGCATTATAACATTTTACTGCTAATAAAGAATGTCAGTGTTGCTTCTTAATTAAATTAATAGCCTTTACATTATCAAAGGAAGTATACTGACATGACAGAAGAGGCTTTAGGATTTGGCTAATATGTCATGATATTACTTGGCAGCAGTCTCACATGAGAAGTACATTCAATAAGGTTTTTAAGTTAAGCTAGCTTGGTCATGTGATGTCAACATGGTGGTGCCCATGAGGGGGCGACCCCGCGCTATGTAGAATAAAACAGCTTTTTCTAGAACACTGATGTTTTAATAATATTTCTCAAAAGTGAACTTAATTAATTAGCAACAAATTACCGAGTGCACCTTTAATCTATAAACATTAAACAAAACGCCGTGCCGTGTGTATTATCCGACAGTTATCGCGTTTGAAGATGCTAACTAGGTTAATATGTCAATGTAGTAAACATGACAAATCCGGTTAAGGTTTAACAAAGGAAGGGGCGAAGCGAGCGTACCTTAAAGAACCCACGAGTTTGTGTTCGCGCGAGTAATTTCAAATAAAATCAAATAAATGCGGGAATTTCGCATGCCTGCGAGAACAAGCGAGCTCCTCCAGAAAATAATACACGAAATACAAGAATAATGAACACTTAAGATCGCCATAAATAAGGATTGTGTATTCAAGTAATGTTAAATTTGTTATAAAAGCTCACACACGAATGCCTGTCTCTTCTTACAACCAAAACGCACAAGTCTAATTTTCCCCACACCACTTCCGCGCATAAATTAAATAGCATTTCAGCTCAGACTCGACGTAGGCTAGATGCTCACAAAATACATTGTAAAAGGGCTAAAGTTGATTTGAATGCATTCCTGAATATCTCTAAAGCACCGTACAGTAAACGGGCATTACTATGCTCTCTAACGGCCTTGATTGCGTTATGCAAGTCATTTTAACCACCAATTTGAACGAGAGCCGGCTTTAAACATAAGTTTAGTAGAAAAATGAGGCCGCGTGTTGTAGTAGCATCAAAAAAGGGGAGGGTATATGCGTCCCTTTCAATTAACGGGAAATAAATAATACAAAAGAACACGTGTGAGTTTATTGCATGACAAAGTACTACAGAGTAATCCGTTTTAAAGGAACAAGAAGCGATCATACAAGCTTTCAACGCCCCATAAATAAAACTGGACATATTATTCTTGCAAATACAACAGTTAATGGTATAAAATTAGTTAAAAAGGAAGCTTAGATATGTGTGCATGATAAGGTTTATGTAACATAAGTGTCGCTGCTCGAGATCGTCCACTAACAAAGAAAAAGGAGGAACCTACCACGTGACGGGCGCGCGATCCGAGGGAATTTCGGCAACTATTCCTCCGACCTTTGGCTTTAATAGCACAATAATGTCACCAAAGCACAAAATAAGCCGTTTGGTCAGGCAACCCCGCCGCCTGTGCCATATCCGTGTCCGCTTCGTGAAAAACAACCCGGTTTCAGAACCCCTTTTCGTTATCGGCTCCGGAATCACGAAATGGGCGATACTAGACAACACCTTGCTGCTGCTGTCCCCTTCAGTGGAGTATGGATAGCAAATATATATATTTTGTTGTATATTATGAATCGATTGTTTGCTCAGATACGAATTCTTTTGATTTACGCCTTTATTTACAGATTTGAGGTGTCATAGACAACCGGTTTCGAGATCATTTTCTCATCGTTGGAGGGAGAAACGCACGAAAGATGGCGCCTCGTTCGTCTCCCTTGGATTTGAGCCTGACAAATACAGATGCAGCGCGTGTAGCGAGAGAGCCTGTAGGCGGGAGACATTCTCACGCCCGCCGCTAGAGTGACCGCAGACCCGCAGCTCAGCGACTGGCCACTAGAGGGAGACTGCGCACGGACTGAGAATTGCATTTAGGAACAACATGTGGTATAGGCTATAAATGTTGTTGTTTTTTTGGTATGTGGTATATTTGTTGTGAAAAACAGCGCAAAGACCTTGAGTATAAATACAATACTCAAAAACTAACAGTACCGGTCAAAAGTTTGGAAACATTACTATTTTTAATGTTTTTGAAAAAAAGTCTCGTATATCAAGCCTATATTTATTTGATCAAAAATTCTGGAAAAAACAGGAATATTGTGAAATATTATTACAATTTAAAATAATGGCTTTCTATTTGAATATACTTTCAAATATAATTTATTTCTGTAATGCAAAGCTGAAGTCTTCAGTGTCACATGATCCCTCAGAAATCCTTCTAATATGCTGATTTGATAATCCGTTATTATCAATGTTGGAAACAGTTGTGCTGCTTAATATTTTTTGCAAACCAAAAAAATCACTTTTTTTTAAAGTAACACTTTCCTACATTAATAATAAATCAGCATATTATAATGATTTCGGAAGTATCATGTGACACTGAAGACTGGAGTAAATACTGAAAATTCAGCTTTGCATCAGATAAAAAAATATATATTTTAAAATAGCCTATAATCAAATAGAAAACCATTATTTTAAATTGTAAAAATATGTCACAATATTACTGTTTTTTTTTCCTGTATTTTTTTATCAAATAAATTCAGGCTTGATGAGCATAGGAGACTTCTTTCAAAAACATTAAAAGTAATGTTTCCAAACGTTTGGCTTGTGCTGTAGATGGTTATCTATAGCTTAATAACAAATATAGCCTATTTAATACATGTCTACATTAATAAAATAAAATAATACAAAACAATTCAATATGATTATCCCACATTTCTGACACAAAACAATGGTTACAGTTTTTACAGTAAATCCATGGTAAATGTTGGGGATTTGTATATTGAAAAGACTTCTAACCCACATTCAGGATATGTTCACAGCATATTATTCGACAGTGGTTATGTAGGCTTGGATGTAATGCATTATTTAGTTACTGTAATTGTATTTCTTTTCCCTTGGAAAAAAGGTATGGGATTACTCTTATTTTTTCCGTAATTTAATTACAGTTTGATGTAATTGCATGAAATACTGTATAGACCGAACAGTTCTATATAAAACAATAGTGGATTTAACATTAAAATGTAACCTCTATTGCTAAAACGCATGTTTTTAATATAACCTACTTTGCTCAGTTCAAGAATAATTTTATATCATTTATTTGAAAGAATTAAAAGAGCAGTTTCATGTCTATCCTTGTATTGTTTAACAGGTCAAGGTTAATATGGGCTTTAGAAAGTAATTAATAAGTAGGCTAATGCAATACTTTTTAGAGAGAACTACAGTAGCCTAATCTAATTACAACGTTGTTGTTGTTGATGATGATGTAATTAGGAGGCCTAGCTATTAATTACTTGTTTTGAGTAACTTAACACGTTTATTATATTATATTATATTATATTATAGTCCTATATTAGGCTATTATATTACGTATATTCCAATGCCCAGTCGGATAATGTTTAATGTCTTTTTTGTTCATATAAGCACTGAAAGCAGTTTATATGGCTACTAATGGTAAAATGGTAAAATCATAGACGGTAAATAAATAAAATCCATTAAAAAAACGGCGCTCATTACGTCAGCAGGTAGGAAATTACGTCAGATAAACGTATCGCCAGAACTACAAAATAAAAGCATGAAATGGCCTTTGATCAACAATAAAATATTGTTTTTTTTACATATTAAATTAATTCGTTATTATTAATGTATTTTCTCTCAAAAGTCGGAGCATTTGTTGGTTGTATCTGAGGTCTTGTCGTTCATTTTCCTTAGCCTATTTCCGTTTAAAGCTGTACCTGCAGTGGCCATTGTAGAGCGCTGCGCCATCTAGTGTTTGATTGAGGGATAGCGTTGCAGAACGTGCTGAGTGTGCTGTTCCATTGGGCTCTTTCCTGCTATACAGTAGATTTCACTATTATACGTCTTCTTAATATATTTGGTAGTATTAAAAATGTAAATCATATTTGAGAATCTCCCCGGGCACTATACAGTAACTTCTAACAAGAAAAACTGAAAAAAATTAATTCAGACATCATATAGCCTACTCACCCTCCTGTTAACAATACACAAAATGAAGGATTAGCCAGTTTATATGAAAAAAAGGTTACACATAAAAAAAAAGTTTCTTCAAATAGTTTTTAAACTAATTGAAATCTCCTCATTCACACTTTAAAATAAATGATTACGGCTGGATCTTGATTTGTGTTGCATACATTCAAGCAGAAACTGTAGATATTTTGTAATATTGATACTAACTTCATACCAGAAAACAGCATGACATATAGATATAACATGACATATATTTAGGCCACCATTGAAGAAGGTACATCCCAGGTTTTCTTTTTTTTTTTTTTGACATTCTGCTGACAGACTTGCTCTCTAGCCCATGACACAAGCTAATTCCATTGAGGTTAATTTTGCCCAGGTCACCTTTACAATATCTCAGCCCTCTCTGACTCTTTTTGCAGGCTGTTTCTCCTCCCTCTCTTCCTCCTTCCCACCCACAGTCTGGGAAGTAATGCTATATATATGGGTTGTTCACCCTGTACTTTCTTAAAGGTTTTTCCTCAGCTCTCTGACTTTTGTCACACAAACAAAGAATAATGCCAGAAGAAGTTCCTGCACAGTGCAAGGTTACCAAAGATGAGCTGGACAAATGGTGAGTCATATTTCAGTAACGATATATCAAAACCAAATACAATAGAGCAAAATTGAATTGTGAATCTGCATCTGGTGTTTTTTGATGAGCCTATGCTTTTTTAGCTCAGCATATATGTTTGTTTGTAACATAAGTTTTTATCATGCATCACAAAACCTCTTTGTGAATGATACTGAACGACAGGAGAGAAGATTGAGCACATGTGCAGGGGGGAGGAGGATTTGGAAGTGATGATGGAGGTGGAAAATGACCCATGTTAGCCATCATGTTGCTAAGTTAAAGCATGTGGCTGCAACACTCTTATATGATGTCCACAGACTTAAGTTTGCAATGCAGATTACAATAGGTTCTGAATAAAGCTCATGTCATTTTCCCCGCATTGTGCACGTTCACGCACAAATTAACCTCCATCTGTAATTGTTAACAAAGCCAAGTGCTCTATTTCTAGGTCAAAAGGTCAGAGGTCAATGCACTCACACAATGGCACAATATTGTGAACTTTATGGTGAGTTGCACAAGGTGTTCCATTCACAATCTACTTTATGACTATCTCTTAACTGATTTAGTCAAGAGCTCTCATCATTTGCAGTGTATCACTTCTGTTTTGGCCACTTACACATAAAATATAGCTTTGGTAAGAAACAGAGTATTGCATTATGTATCAAAATCATTAAATAACCATTCAGTACAAATCCAGTATTTGAGATACAATTAACCGTCTGGTCCTGCTCAGATGGCGGTAAAAAATGACAGATTTTATTTATTTTATTTAAATTAAATTAATGTTTTTTTATTTAATATTTTGTATATTTAGGGGCTTTTGTATTACTAAATTATATTTATTTATCCATTTATTACCTGTTAATTACTTTTTTGAGCATAGACCTGAAAATGAACTGATGTAAATCTTGCTTTGGAGCACAGACTTAAGGACACAGATTATAGAAACAAAGTTTTAAAAGTTTTAAAAAGTTATACACGTTTAAGTTTTATTATTGTGAAAAATGCATGAAAATGCGATTTTAAATTTCTAAATGAAAAATATGTTTTTCAAAACATGTCTAAAACTGTGAGAAAATAAAAGCCATAAATCTAAAAAAGTGTTCCAAATTTGAAGTTGGTATCTCAAAAAAAGAGCTGTCAGTAAGATTTTGTTTGGGCGCAGTACTAAACGTTTTCATTAGATAAAATTTGCTTCCCAGTCGTTTCCAATGGGGCCATTTTTGGTCGCAAACAGTAGCATACAAGTATTTTTTTCAGTACCATTAACCTTTTTGAATCATGTCCAGGATTTTGTGTGCGTATGTGTGTGTGTTCACATAGCAAGTGATAAAAACTTGACCAAGTTTCGTGCCATTCTGATGAAAAAACCATCTAAATAAACCACATGGCACTCCTCAAGGGTTTTTGCAGAATGGCAGTTAAGTCAGATAGGCCTACATGCATAAACACATGCAGGCCAAAATATAAATATGTCTCATATTTGTATGCAAAAACTTTCAGAGCGAAATGCTGTCTCCATTTGATGCCAAATTTAGCATGAACTTTAAGTAATGTATATCTCTGATGTGGTTTTAAATAGACTCTTGCATGGAACGGCGAGGGAGTGCTCACAGCTCACCTTACATCTCCTGTATTGCAATGTCTGCGTTATTTATGAGGGTAAAGGATGCCGTCACGTGCAGAGCCCGGCTAGTGTGTAAGAATTATTTTTGATCTTTTTTTTAGTTCGATTTTAGCACACGTAAATCTAGGGTAGTTGATGCATATGTCCATTAGACTTCTAATCAAAATAGACAATTCTTGTTTTTTATGAAATATTTCATTTATTATGAATGGTTCATCCATGCACATCATTCATGTGTCTCGTTATCTTTAATCAAAATAACCTCCCTCCCTCTTGCAGCAACATCTCTTCTCTGATGAAGTGCGGGTTGGACAACCTTGTCATGTTGGCTTTATAATTCACTCTGAATAAATGTGAAAGATGTAATTCAACATAAGTTAAGTGTTGAGTGTTAACATTTAGTTGGCTTTCACTTGTCAGTTGTTGACTTGTCAGTTTTCCCAAAAAATGTAGTGCCCCATATTATGCTATTTTAAAGGTTCCTAATGTTGTTTTGGAGTCTCCTACAAGGTTTACATGCATCCAATGTCAAAAAACACATGCATGTTCTCATGCACATCACGTAGTTCGTCAGAGAGTCCGAAAACAGTTTGTTCAAAGATTCAATCTTTTTAAACCCCTCCTTTCCTCGAGTCTACTCTGCTCTGATTGGTCAGACGGCCCAGTCTGTTACAGTCATCTGAATTTCAGCTCAGCTCTGTTTTTTCCTTATCAATTTCGGTCCTTTTGAAGTGCATGCAAAGTGCTTAAAATAGCATCTTCTTGACAACACAAAACAAACTCTTCCAGTCTCAAGTGTTTTAAAGTAGACGTTGTTCGCAGGCAGCCAATGAAGACCATAGGCTGGCATTATGCAAATGTATTACATTGTTATGTAGGTTTGCAACAGGAAGTGAGACTGGAATTGCTGATGACTCATTTCAGCAAATGAGAATCGATTCTTTCTTTAAGAACACAATATTTGTGGTGCACTTTGATCTTTAGAACATTGCAGACATTTTACATTCACAAACAGCGATATTACACTCTGCATGAAAGCTAATATTTGATAAAGCAAATTAGGGGTGCTTTAAAACCAACAACCCGTATCTTAAAAAAAGCGAAACTCTGAATACTCTTTGTGATGAAGTAGCGGTGCATGACCAGATTAACCACACTATTCTGTATATATTTCCAGTGTTCAGGGGAAAGGAGCAGAGGGCTGTAAAGAGCTGCTGGAAGCCTTCGAGGCCTGTGTGAAGGGGGCCACGGCGGCCTCGTGAGGGGGACATGATTTCACATGTAAGTATTTTATTATGTTTTGGTTTAACTTTTATACTCTTTGAAATTGATCTGCAATACTTGATCATTTTATTCGTATCACATAGAGTATTTCATTACAATAATATTGTGAAATGATAATGTCTTCTGTCTGGACGAATGAATGAATTGTCCATTCTGATTTTCTTCTGCTATTTTTAACTAAGGTCCTTCCTTTCTGGGTCCTCCAGTGTCCTTGCATTCCCTCACATTGTACTGGACTGAACCATTTTAAGGACAGTGGAAGGGGTGCAAGTCCTGGAAAGCAATGGAACTGTTTATTTTGATCCTGAGAAGTCTTCTCGGTGTCCCTCATGTCGTCCATGTTATTTGTAACTGTGAAAGAAAGAAGTACCCAGTTTTTTTTGTTCAAATTTACACAGTGAAAAAGCACAATGCATTTCATCTGATTTTGAATAAATTACTATAATTGTTTATTTATTTTGCCATTACTCTCACACACTCATATAACAGTGATAAAATAATGGACACTTAATGTGTTCGTAATAATTAACTTTATGCAGTGATTGATTTACCTTGAACTGCAGTGGTCTGCTTACTTGATCACTCATGCCAAGTACACTGCAGTGCTGCTCATTCGGTATAAGTGCAACTGACTGTCAGCACTATCTATCGAAGAAATTCTAAAGGTGCTGACAAAACAAATTTCATATTTCTCATCACATAATAATCATGTTTTTATGGTATACTGCTAGCTATGTAAAATTAGAAAAAGATTCACAAATAAAATGCAAATTTGTATAACTGGGTTGACGCATCATGGTTGGGACAGAATATATGAGCACAATGACGTAAAATAAAAATAATAAACTCAACAGAGTCTGTGTGACCTTGTTTAACTCTTAACAGGTGAAGTATATTAAAACTTTGATATTGCCTGAATTGTTATTTTTATCTTGAATATTGACCAGAACATGTATACCTTATAAAAGGTACATTTCAAAACCTTGTAAAAAAAAAAAAAATATATATATATATATATCACTCATATATTTCCATGACCTATACCATATTTTTGGACATGTTTTAAGAACGTTTTGGTAACGTTCTCATTAAGTTATGAAAGCATTATTTCCGAATGTCCTCTGGTGCCAAACTTCCCGTTTTTTATATTTTTTTGGGGGGGGGGGGGGGGGGGGGTATGATATAACATTATATAATATAATGTTCTATTTTCATTATCATTTTGCAAACGATATGGGAACATTACATTTAAAAGTTTTCTGAACGTTCTGATACAAATAGGCTAGTAAAATATTAGTCAAACTTTCAACTAAAACTTTTCAGAAAAAATAGTCCTATATGTAAATAGCCGACGTTTTTGTGCTAAAATTTTGAGAACATTATTAAAGGGATATTTCAACCAAAAATGAAAATTCTGTCTTTAATTATTCACCCTTGGGTTGTTCCAGTAAGACCTTTGTTGTCAGCATCACCTGTGCTCACGTGAACCGCGTCAGAGACCAGGGTTGCCAGATTGGCCGGTTTCCCAAAAACCGCAAAAATGGGTTTGGGCGAGTGGATAAAAATTGAGCTGGTTTCGGATCAGTTCGGCAGGTTTTTTTAGCCGAAACACCGGCACTTCAGATCCTTCTTTTGGCGACCCTCTGTTCAGCAGGCAGTAGTCTCACTCACTCACTCACTCACTCACTCACTCACTCACTCACTCACTCACTCACTCACACACACACACACACACACACACACACACACACACACACACACACACACACACACACACACACACACACACACACACACTACAGCTCTGGCTGACGTGCCCTCTAAACTCACAATAGACACTCCCTCCCACTACCTTCGGTGAACTTTTGTGTCCATTCCTTATTCCTTTTTTAACTAAAAACATGCTTTCTTCTTTATTCGTTTTTAGACTGGTGAAACAATATTCACATACTTATTTTCCTTATATACAATGCTTAGATATTCAAAAATCAAATAAGTGACATAAAACCTTTTTCCGTTTTACGACATTTTATTTCTTAATTTTATTTGCGCTGACTTGGAGCATTTAGATAATTGCCTACTGAGCCCGGGAAGTCACCTGTGAAAAAAAAAAAAAAAAAAAACACGGTTTGGAAATTCGTCTCCTCAGTTTATAAGCCGTATAGGCTGTAAAATGTAGCTACTCGCGGATTTGTCTTTGCCGACTGATTCAACCAGGCCAGCTGTTTCAGCCCGATCTCATGAAAGTGCGTATCAATAGAAAGAATGTTATTTCTCGCGCCATTTATACGCCAAAAATAATTTTTGCCTGTATATGATACGCAGTTTTCGCGTGCATATGATACGCACTTTATGGCGTGTAATACACACATATAGCCTAAATACAGGCTGTGTAGGATAAAGCTTGAAATGTCCACTTTTAAACGAACAAATTCGAATCGAAAGCAAATACAGTCTGATTATGTAATCCATATGAATTTCTTATCTAAAGGCGCATCCGCTTTACAGCAGAGATGTTTCCAGACGATTTAGAAAATACTAGTTTATTAATAAACAATTAAAATGCCTCGTTACTTTTTCAGAAATATTTATTATTAATAGCCTATAAATCATCTATAGCCTTAGAAATATAGTGTTTGGCCTTAGAAAGCCATCTTGTCCATATTAGTTTGTGAATATTTTAAATGTTTAATAAAGGGGCAAAAAGTCATAAACAAAAATCTGAAAATATGTCAGTATATATAGGCTATATATATTTTTGCGCAGCATTTGCTATAGGCCTACAGTTCAAATTCAAATTTTGGTGTTCAACTTAAAAATACAACAACAGCTCATTTTTCATTTTTCAATTACGGGTTAAAAAAGGAAAAACGAATGGACGCAAAAGTACACGACCAATGGGTCATTTTAAAGCTTGTTCATGATTTCAATGTGTTTAAACGAGAAAATAAACCAAAAAAAATTGGGCGGTTTTTGTGCATTCTCGCGGTTTTTGACGAGGTTTTGGGCTCGAAAACCTTGCTGGCATCTGGCAACCCTCTCAGAGACTCACATGGAAGAGTAGAACTTGTTGAAGAAAGTTGTTAGAGTTTTTGTGCAAAAAATAATTCTCGTTGCTTCATAATATTAAGATTAAACCACTGAAGTCACATGGACTATTTTAACGATGTCTTTACTACCTTTCTGGACCTTGAAAGTGGTAATAATGTTACAGTCAGAAAGCTCTCGGATTTCAGCAATAATATCTTAATTTGTGTTCCGGTCTTACGGGTTTGGAACGACATGAGGGTGAGTAGGCTAATCAATCAATTTTCATTTTTTGGCGAACCTTTACACACCAGACAACTTTGAACTAACATTCTATTAACGTCACTTAAAGAATGTTTTTAAATAGCATTTGAGAGAGAACCATGTCAGAACGTGAGCCATCCCGATACATTCCCTGTTAGCTGGAACAATGATAGCCCACCACGGCGTTCTTTGGAGTTCTATATAGGCTATTTGATACATTTTGTTTGTTTGTTGTTAAACTAACCTTGTCAGAGCACTTACATATTGTTGCCCTTGACTTGATTGCTTATCTCCTCTTTTGGAAGTCGCGCGCTTTGGATAAAAGCATAAAAATAGAGAAAAAGAATAGGCCTATGTAAATCATTGAGTGCACCAACATAGAGAATATTATCATTGATGCTCTTAAAAAATAAAGGTTCCAAGAGCGGATTTTTGCAGTGATGCCATTTTTGGTTACCCAACGCCAATCTGTTAAGATATTAATATTTTTAGAATATTTTAAAAATCCAAGGAACCTTTTACTTTAAGCGAGTATTTGATACCATGATTGTACCGCTGTGGTACATTTTTGCCTGTAATGTCCAGATCTGTAGCGAGAGGTGCAGTGGGGGAGTGTGTTGAGAGGGAGGGTTGATGATGATGAGGAGGAGGAGGAGGGTGTGGGACCCGGATGCTGATGCGAGGAACCAGAACGGAGAAAATAACGCTTTACAACGCAAATACCGTCAAGACACACAAGATATCAGCGATCCGTGCGCAACGTATACATTTGCATCAAAAACATTTCATCCCTTCCCCAAAAGTGGCCAGCGGGCGCGAGCGTGCGCGGGACCGGCGGAGAAGAGAAGGATGAGGATGCTGCGGTCTGAGCTCAACATCAGCAGCAGCACAGATGAAACAGATCGGGTAGATCCGCTACGGTGATGCGAGAGCAAGCAGCGCAACCTGGATCTCCTTACAGTGACATACTCGATCGGACTTGAGTTTCGGGCTATGTAGCTAAATATGAATCGGGATTATATTTACCTGTTTGTCTAACTGTAAATGGTAAGATTCTGGTTCCTTTACCTGTGATTCAGGCCTAGCATAAGTGGCTTGAGTCCACTTATATTGTATATTCAGTATACACTAGTAAGGAGGACTTTCTAAATGGTGTTTGTTATGAGTTGATGGCCAGCTGGTAGACACATCTAGAAACACTGATCATAAATCTACTAACAGCAGCTTATCAATACTGCACCTGGCTCTCTGTCATGGCATGCGCTGTGAATTAAAAGTCTGAGAAGGGTGACTTTGATTGGCAAAGCTATGAATTAGGCTGCTTTTATGGCCCTAACTCTATCTTTACATTGCCATCTGTATCTTTCCACTCTGTTACATACATGACTCACAGTACAAGTCTGAAAGATTTCAGAATAATTAACAGGCCTGCGTGACTGTTGCCGAGACAGATTTTAGGGAATCCCAAGCTCAGCATGGATATATTTCCGGGTTGTTGCAGACCCCTGCAAGACTATTGTAGAAAAACTCAGCTCAGAAACAGTACGCTGTGATAATATTGCATGCAGTAGCAAGTTTAACAGGAGCCAGGCCGCCACTATGTCTAAGGAACTGTCAGTGACCCAGACAGCTCAGTATGTGGGGCCGTATCGACTCGAAAAGACTCTCGGGAAGGGCCAGACAGGTAAGGAGACTTCATTTTCGTCTGTAATTTCTATTGTATTTAAAGCAGTCATCGCTGATGAATTGTCTGGTGAATGTCAATAGGTCTGGTGAAGCTTGGGATTCACTGCATCACTAGTCAAAAAGTAGCCATCAAAATAGTCAACCGAGAAAAGCTCTCGGAATCTGTGTTGATGAAGGTAAGGAAACAGTAATATTGTACTTTTTATTGCTGTAGTTTTCGTTGTCACATGTCACTAATGATAATTCATTTAAATTTAAATTCATATTCAATTTAAATGATAATATTCTACCCGTTAAAAGTATTATGTTTTACCATGGTACAGTGATGGTATCAGATACTTTGGTATACTGCGTGATTATCATATTCCAGTGTCATTTTAGTATCCAGATACTATTATAGTTTTTATTAATAATTAGATTATTTCCTTTTTACATTTGGTGAATTTATTTTTATTTCAGTTCAATTTTTAGTTATTTTGTTGTTTTTGCCATTTTATTAGCTGTTTTAAAATATGTTTACATTTTTAGTTATTTCAGTTAATGTTGATTTTATTTCAAGTTAAGTTTCAAGTAAAAAAGTTTTTTTTATGGTTTTAGTTTTGGTTAATTATAATTATGCATGTATGTCATGTACTGTGGTATTAACATGCCTATCGAAAGCCAAAAAACATAGTATTACCATGGTACATCATGAATCAAAACACAGGAACACCCTGGCACTTTTTGGTATGTTCTTGCTAATGAAAAGCTACTTTATTGTGCTTCAGAATTTGCTATTTATAAAGATTTTTTTTTTCATTCAACCAGGTGGAGAGAGAAATTGCTATATTAAAACTGATCGAACATCCACACGTGTTGAAACTCCATGATGTTTATGAGAATAACAAATACCTGTGAGTTAGAACCCTTTCACATGAATTCTTGTAGGCTTCACTCAGAACACATTGTTCTTTCTGCTTGTCATTTGTCCCTTCTTAAAACATTTCCTCCACATTCATGCAGGTATTTGGTATTGGAGCATGTTTCTGGTGGAGAGCTGTTTGACTATTTGGTAAAGAAGGGCAGACTGACGCCTAAAGAGGCACGGAAGTTCTTCAGACAAATCATATCTGCTTTGGACTTCTGTCATAGTCACTCCATATGGTAAGACACAATTGTGCATACTCACACATACACAAATACTATAAATAAGAACGATAAATAAAATTCAACAGTGCCCTGAGGTGAAGTCATTTCTTTTTTATTCTCCTAATATTCCTAATCCTAATATTTTTCCGTTTTGTTGTGCAAAATGGTCCCACATTGACTGCATCACAAATGAGATTTGTTTGTTTACTCACATTGTATTTCCAAAATCATACTGTATTAAAAGCAAAAATAATACAGGAAAATACACCATTTACTGGTGGTTATTTTAAATAGGTTTTCTATTGTGTTTGAATATGGTGACATAAGTATTTCCATATGAACTTTCGCCCCAAGCTGTTTTAAACCAAAACCTTCTTTTTTATTTCCTTTGTCATACATTATGCTGCTCCTTCAATATTTAATCAAATAAATATAATTTTAGGTTATTATAATGCTAAATGCTAATTAATAAAAACTAAAATGAAAGTGCCCCTATTAGACCTTTCATGCAGTGTAGCTGTTTGTGAATGTAAAATATTTGCAACTTTTTAAATATCAAAGTGCATGACAAATAAAGTTATTGTCTCCGAAAAGAAAGAATCGATTCTCAACTGCCGGAACGAGTCGCCAGTAATTCCAGTCTCACTTCCTGTTATTAACCTACGTAACAATATAACAAATTTGCATAATGCCAGCCTATGGTCTTCATTGGTTGCCTGCAAACAACTTCTATTTTGACCCTCAAACACTGTCGTTGCTGAGACTGCAGGAGTTTGGTTCATGTTGTCCACATGTCGAGAAGTTCCAGTTTTCAGTGCGGCGAATCCACTTTGCATGCATTTCAAAAGGACAAGGACTCGCGCTATAATCGATGTTGAAAAACTGACACCATCAATACTTTTCGTATCACTGTGTATCAAGTGCTGAGGAAGCCTCCTGAGCTGAAATTCAGATATGGTAATGGTCGTTTCGTTTCTGACACTTGCTGTATGTAAGCTGTCGACCAATCACAACAGACTAGGCCGTCTGACCAATCACAGTATGCTCTCGGAAAGGAGGGGTTTAGAGAGGCTGAATCTTTGAACGAACCGTTTTCAGAAATGAGGTGATGTGCAATATATAATATGAGACAAAGTGTTTTCTGACATTGGATGCATGTACACCTATTGTAGGATACTCCAAAAAAACCTTAGGAACCTTTAAAATAGCGTAATTGGGGCACTATAATGTGAAAAATATAAAGAACATTTAAAAATAAAATCTAATTCAAATAGTGGTTTGATAGTGTATTGTATATTGACAATGGTTTATTTTCAGCATGAGCATTAAGTGAGGAGTTTTTAGTCACTCATTTCCATATGTGGTGGTCGTAGCTCTAGTCTGGAAGTTGAGCAGATACAGATGTATGCCTCTATAAAGACAAGGATGAGTGAAGTATTCATTTTTCAGATTATTTTGTACCCTGAGCTGTATTTATTTCAAATTATTTTTTCTGTGGAGGGTTGTTGGTGTGTGAGGTGTTCAGAGCCGCTTGTCCTCTGTGCTCTTGTAGTCATAGAGACCTAAAGCCAGAAAACCTTCTGCTGGATGAGAGGAACAATATCAGGATTGCAGACTTTGGCATGGCCTCACTACAGGTGGGAGACAGTCTGCTAGAGACAAGCTGTGGGTGAGTATTTTGTATGTGTGTGTGGTTTGTAATACTGTTGCATGCTTTATTGCACATTGCAATAGTATATGGTTTATGACATGGATATTTCTGTGAGAATTGAATGGAGCTTTCCAGCTTTGTTAAAGTATACAATCAAAATAATTGTTAGCAAATGCCACTTGGTGTAATGTTTTGTCATCTAATGCAATGAGATTTAAATGCAGTAAAACCACCCTCTAAAACTATTGTATTTAAAAAATATGATCATGTTGATCGATCCACATCGAAAGATGGCAGTACATCGTCGAACACATTGTGGAAGTTGTACTTAAAGTACATAAAAACATTATAATGATTGCCAAAGAACTACTGAATGCACCTTTAAATATCCAAGTGTTGAATAGGGTTACTGTAAAAAAACTTTTTTTGCAGTAGGATAGAACTTGATAAATTCATTTGTTCAATAGGCTAATATAAAGTAATTATATAGCCCAATCTAGCAACTAGAAGTAGGTTAGATTTCTTCAGGACAAACTTTGAAGTTGGCTTGACAAAGGGAAAAGTTGTAAATATTTTTTTAAAGTTTGATGTTTAAATAGATAAGGCTGTAAGAAAAACAGCCAGTTAGCTAGCTAGTCATTGATAGCATGATTGATAAAATGTTATAATATGCATGCTACTAGTTATTATTAACATGTTTAAGCACATTTGGCTAACGTAATTTAGCATGTTGCTGGCATCTTTAATGTGTTTCTAGAAGTTTTTAGCATGTTTCTAGTATGTTTTAGCTGTTTTTTAGAATCTGCTAAAATAATGTGTTCATGCTTTAACGTGTATACTAGCATTTTTGTAGCATGTTGCTTGCATGATTGAGCATTTTGCTTCCAGGTTTTAACACATAATATGTTTTAACATGTTGCTAGAATGTTGTAGCTCATAGCTAGCATGATGCTACTATATTTTAGCATGTTGCTAGCATTTTTAACTCCTTGCTAGCCTGTTGCTTAGATTAGCCTGTTGTGTTAAATTAGTAGATTTAACACATTGCTTGCGTGTTTCTAGCATGTTTAATCACACTGAGCCAGAACAACCTGAAAGTCTGTGCAGAGTTTGGCGGTCGTAGCTTGAAAGGCAAGGTTGCCAGATCTGCGTAAGAAAACTAGCCCAATGGCCAATCAAAAATAGCCCAAAAGTTGCCTAAAGACTATATCCCAAATTAAAATGTTGCCATTGTTATACTTAGTGATCATAAACACAGCTCAAAAAAGTCTCCCTCCTTAACAAAACTTAAAACTTAGTACAGTTTTAACATTGGTTGAATATAATCCAATACAAGCATTTCAGTCAAATACAATTTATCCAATATGTCAAACCTTTAAACCGTGGGGGGGGGGTCAACCTGTAAAAACCGTGAACTTGGCAACCCTGGATCTGTGCTGCATTAATTTTAGAACTGTGGGGCCAGATTTACTAACAGCGTGCGCCAGCGCAAACCCTCTTTTGGCATTAAAAAACTACAGGATTTACTAAAGACACGCAGTGAAATATTAGCGCTGACAAGGCATGAATGGTTATTTTTACGGCTGACCTTATTGCATATACATTTGCAGGAGTTTTCTTATCAGACACAACATTTATAGGAGGAGAGTATTTAAATGAATCATGCAAAGTGATTGACTAAGGTCTGTGCTTGTCAATTTACTGGTATTTGCACCATTATTTACCACCCATAAACCACTTGATGCTAATTTGCGCTGCTCTTGGTAGATTGCGTTGGTCATTATGGAAATGATTCGGCTGCTTCTGTGTTCTTCAGTTTGCACATCGTCAGTAGATCACATGCAGAACTTTCCACTGCTATTTTTGGAATTGCGCTCTCACGTTAATTTTTATTAAATCTGGTCCTTGGACTCAGAAGAAGAAGCAGCATTTTATCAAGTCACCATTCCTATTCCTTACTCAAACTATATTCAATTCCATGTAAATAAATTCCGCAGTTTTTTTTTTTTTGTAAATGAAAATATTTTAAAAAATCTTTACCTTCTCACACCCTTCCATACTCTGTTTTCCCAAACTATTTGCAGATCTCCGCATTATGCATGTCCAGAAGTTATCAGGGTAGGTCCATTGATCCAAAAAGTAACATAGATGTTTTAAAGCATCATTCTGTCTGAAGGTGTACCATTGACCTTACTACCCTCTTTGGCTTCTACTGTAGGGTGAGAAATATGATGGTCGACGGGCTGATGTATGGAGCTGTGGAGTCATTCTCTTCGCTCTGCTAGTGGTGAGGAGGAAATCGCTTCAGTTTTAAGGAGAGCTTCTCAGAGGGCATTTTCCTCACTTATCACCTATTACTCATTTTTAGCTCAAAGGTTGTTAAGCAAATAAATGCAGCACTCCTTGCATGTCACTACCATCTGTGTTTATGTATGTGGGTGTTCCTGTCTGCCGTCCACAGGGCGCTCTGCCCTTCGACCACGATAACCTGCGGCAGCTGCTGGAGAAGGTGAAGAGTGGAGTGTTCCACATGCCCCATTTCATCCCACCCGACTGCCAGGCTCTGCTGCGGGGCATGATCGAGGTCGACCCTGAAAAAAGATTCACGGTGAGGGCATACTGTGGACTCTGAATAAGCATACTTGTTGTTACACTTGGATGTTTACTTCAATGTAGTGTTGTAGTACTCAAGTCTCAAGAAGGTCTCGGTCTTGTCTCGGTCTCGAGTCTCGACCTATTTGTACTATACTCAGTCTTGTCTCTTGGTGCGTTCATGTGCTATGGAAAATATGATATTTTCCACTTGTGAACTGGTATTTACCAGTGTGTTGCGTTCAAGTGCTTTTGTTGTAGTAATGTGGTAAAAAGATGGAGATCCAGACCTGTTATTTAGCTAAAACTATTTTAGATTGCTTAAGTCATCTGCTACAGCAAGAAGATGATTTATCAAAACTCAAACGGTAAATAATATGCTGTATATTTTCTAGATCATGAATAGTACAGATTTTTTAAGGACAAGGGAGTTAATAGAGCTAATTACCGTACCGTTTCGGTTCAATACGAATGTACTGTTCCACCCCTAGCTAACAGTAGCAAAAAACGTTTAGTTGTGTACAATGCTTACCATTCAACACCCTCGCGTTGCTCTCCGCCATTTTGAAAAGGTCAAAGGTTATCTCATCTCGGCAACTCCTGCATCAAAATATTCTACGAGTTGCCCAGTGGAAAATACCACATGAGGGGGTGTTCATGTGCATTTTCCACGTCGGCTTTTGGTATATACCATAATTACCATAGCACGTGAACGCACCATCTGTCTCAGACTAATGCCCGGTACCAGATGAAAGATGACCAATCGTGGCGATTTCTGTGGTCGTTGCTCCTTCATCGTCACACATACGCAGAGAGACAGAGAGACGGACGTGCGTTTCAGATAAAGCGCTCGAACAACGAATTGATTCCTCTTTTGCGTTTCCTTGCCCTTGAACGGACAAATAAACACAAAATTATGTCTAAATGCCCGTCTCGGCAAGTATTCTCTCATTATGTCATAAGTGAACAGTTATACAGTGAACAGTCTGTGCAGTCGTTCTTAAAGTGACAGCACACACCTAATATTCCTACTGTTGTTTGAAACATTAATATTAATAAAACATCAAAATACAGCTTTAACAAAGATGAAACTAAATTTAGTTTCTACTGTGAACAAACAATGTTATTTTACATTTAGGCTGAATTATTCATTTCTGTACCAGAATACTACTGTTAGACTTTGTAACTTTGTTATTTAGTATTCATCTCTGCTTGTAATTTGTGTATTTGTTCTTATTTTATTACTGACTGTTCGCTTGTTTTAAATAATGTGTGAACTTTTAGGCTGGTAGTTACAGTATATATATATATATATATATATATATATATATATATATATATATATATATATAATTTTTTTTTTGCTGATCCGAAAAATGATTTGATCCATGGCTCAAAAACCGTAAATGATCCAAACCGTAAATTTTGTGATCCATTCCACCACTACTACTGACTAGTCAATAAAAGTGCACCATGAAATGGCGTATTGATCAAAGCGACATGGCAAGCTCCATTTGCTTTTCCCCAGCCATGACCGTGTTTATATTCTCCTCTTTCACTTCCTCCTTTTTTTTTCAGCGCACATAAAAACCACAAATTGCAAAGTGCGATTCATCTTGCTCGATTTGTTTACCACTGGCACATGCTGATGACGTTTAATTCTTCTATACTAACTTGCGTCGTAGCCTACGATTTAATAAGTGTCATCATCGTACAGTCTACATACATGTCGTAACCAAATTTATTAGATCCATGTCATACAATGGGATTCTAAAGGATTGTCGAAATCGCATAGTCTTTAGCCGGCATAAGAGGACTGGGGGTTTTATCTCAAGACCGATCAAGACAACAACTGCAAGGATATTACTAAATTGCCAGTGCATTGCCTGATTTATTTGTAAACATCATTAATGTGATTGGATGTAAAACTTCCTTCTCCAATGCAATCAATTTCTAATTTGATTTCTTTTTGTTACTGTTGTAACAGGTCAGAAATTAATGGGGGATTGTGTCAAAATGTCACCAAAATTAATACAAATGCCCACAGAATTCAAGATATGACTGTGAAAAAGTACTCGTATGAGATCTTGCTTTTTATTTATATAACATTTAATAATATTAAGCAATATCGCAAGAGAGCTGTTTTCACAAATATGAGCAAGATTGCAAATGTGATATTCATTTTATACAAATGTTCAATTCAATTATTTATGCAGCTGTAATTGTACCAATTTAGACACCTCTGCAGTGCAAAGATGAGTTTTGCTGTTTTGGTATCATCACACACTGGTCTTGGTCTTGAGTTGTTCTTGGTTTAAGATGGGTTTAAATGGTCTTCACTACAACTCTACTCGAGTTATAGCGGCATAGTCATATAGTCAGCAGATTACACTATTTACACCATCTGTTGTCTTTCTCCTGCAGCTAGAGGCCATCCAGACACATGCCTGGTATCAGTAAGTATTGATTATTTATAATATTGATTATTTATATTCTTACTATCACTGTAGTTAAGATGTAGTGAAAACATATTATTTGTGTGTGTATGGCTATATTTTAAGAATAGATCTCTATTTCTATTAAAATGATTTCAGCCTGTGTCTTTCACAACTGGCAAAATCACAGATGATTTGTGCAGGCAGCTCACGTTGGTCTGTGTGTGTGTTTGTTTGTGTGTGTGTGATCAAGAGCTGGACGCAATGAGCCGTGTCCGGAGCAGCCGCCCCCGAGGCGTGTGTGTATGGGCCGGATCATGTCTCTGACAGAGCTGGACCCGGATGTGCTGGACAGCATGTATTCTCTGGGCTGTTTCAGGGACCGGGTTAAACTGGCCCAAGACCTGCAGTGTGAAGAGTGAGTGCAAGTACCATGCACATTTTCGCCTGAAAACTACTTAATGTTTAACATTTTTATTATTTATCTCGCTCCTTTCCTCAGAGATAACCAAGAGAAGATGATCTATTATCTCCTGTTAGACCGTAAAGAGCGCTATCCCAGCTATGAGGATGAGGATCTTCCTCCAAGAAATGAAATCGGTTTGTGTCTTTTCCCCTGGATTGTTCATTTACACAGTTAAACGAAGGGTTAAATAAAGTGCAGTTTATAGAATCCTATGTTTTTGACTGTTTAACTAATGGTCAGCATCAAGTTACAGGTACTCATGTGAAACCATGTGGCCATTTACATTTATACATTTGGCAGATGCTTTTATCCAAAGCAAATTACTGTATTTTCCGGAATACATCTGAAATCTGCTGCGACTTATTTTCCGAAGCGACTTAAAGTTCCCCTATTATGCTACTTTAAAGGTTCCTAATTTTTGAGGTCTTCTACTGGGGGTTTACATGCATCAAAGGTAAAAAAAAACTTTAATTTTCTCATAATATACATCGCACCACATCCACCTTAAGTGGATTCGCAGTGCTGAAAACAGTGTCTTCTCGACATGTAGACAACACAAACCAAACCTTCCAGTCTCAGCCTCAACTACAGTGTTTGAGGGTCAAAGTAGACGTTGGTCACGGACAGATAATGCAGACCATTCTTTCCTTTAAGAGACAGAGGGCCCTATTTGAACGCTCTAAAGCGCACGGCGCAAGTGCAGTTTGGGCGTGTCCGAATCCACTTTTACTAGTTTATCGATGGGAAAAATGGTCGGCGCACACAGCATATGTACATGAAAGGGTTGTCCCTCTTCTCTTAATGCGCCAATGACTTAAGACCAGGTTTTTGTGGGTCAATGGCACAGTGTATTTCAGTTGCCTCAAAATAGCAACACGCCAACAATGCGCCCGGGTGTATGATAGGGCCCAATAACTTTATTTTTCATGCACTTTTATCTTTACAACTTTGCAGACATTTTACATTCACAAACAGCTACATTACACACTGCATGAAAGCTAATATTCGAAAAAGCATAACAGGGGCGCTTTAAATAATGCAATTAACATCAAGAACGCAAAGTGCACACGACTTAACTTGACATCACACCCTATACATCATCAAACTAAAATGCAGTCAGCCAAACATAAAAGTTAAAGTCAATTTATCTTTATTTAATATGTACATTTTTCATTCTTGTTCTGTATACTGTTACATTTGAAGGATTTTTTGTGGAGTGAGCGGAACGAAAAAAGTTTACAAGTGTTTATAATGTTTCGTTTCATTTACAAGTATTTTACAATATTTCTGAATGTAATGATAAAATGTGACTTATGTTTGTTTTTTTTGCTTTCAACAATGCAATTGGATCCGGTGCGCCTTTTCCGGAAATTACAGTGCATTGCATTCATGGTATACATTTTATCAGTTTTCCTGGTAATCGAACCCACAGCCTTGGCGTTTGCAGCGCCATACTCTGCTGTTTGAGCCACAGCCAAACTGCGAACGTTTTGTCTTTCTATATAGACCCTCCACGGAAGCGTGTAGACTCACCCATGCTAACCCGTCACGGCCGCTGCCGGCCCGAACGGAAGAGTCTGGAGGTGCTGAGTGTGACGGAGCAGGGCTCTCCAACACCCCCACGCAGAGCGCTGGACACCTCCACGCACAGCCAAAGGTACACACACTCTCGTACACACGCTTTAATGCACATATGGAACTTTGTAAATGTTGATTTAGCTCTATTGACTCTTGACCACAGATCTCGATCTGTTAGTGGAGCGTCAACTGGCCTTTCTTCTAGTCCTCTGAGTAGTCCCAGGGTAAGTGCCTGTTTGACAACCTTTTTCTATTAAAGGGATTCTTCACCAAACATGACTTATCTATCATTACTTAGTCACCCTTATATTGTTATTATGAATACAAACAGTTACTCAGCAACAGTGTTGAGAAAAATATAATTTTCCCGATACATATTGATACTGAAATATTTGCAATGGTTTCGATACTCATTTTCTGCAGACACTCTCTCTTCTACTCTAAGTATATCGTTTGTTGCACTGTGTGTTTAAGAGCACAGCACTGTATTCTTACATGCTAGCAGGTTATGATACAGTGTTTTTTAAAAGTCTCAGTGCGACTCGATTCACAGTAAATGCAGCAGACTCTACATGCATTTGGGAATGCAACATGTGCCGGTTATGCTTTTTTTCAATCGCATATCTCCAACATTTTTGTGGACAGATGATTGCAGCATTTCACTAGATTTGTTATGAGACGCGTTTGTAAACCTGTTTTCAGAAAAATGTAAAGGCTTCCCTAAAGTTTTTTGCCAAAATAAAAGCCTGAGTGTTCAACACTTTCAAGTGAAGATATCAAGACATAAGTACTGTAATTTTACTTCTGCAGTGTGAAGTAAAATAATTAAGGTACTTTTTATGAAATATTATTTTTTATTTGACAGTGAAGGTGTATTACAATATTAATATGTTTAATAATGATAATAATAATAATATATTGTTTTTATCATATAATCCCACTCACAAAGGTAACAGGCCTGAGTAATCTCAAATAGCCAGTTTCAGTTGATAAGAAAATACTTTATTTGTGGTCAAAAGTAAATGAAATTGGTGTTCCAATTTTATGCCCTTAATGTTGTGGCATTTATTTAAAAAATGATATTGAATATTGATATTTTTCAAGGTATTGTATCGAAGTTAGAAATTGTTTGAAATAATTAAAAGAAAATACCCAAAGTAGTCTATATGACTTTTGTATTAGATTTCAAGTCTTCTAAAGTCCTATAATAGCCTCATGTGAGCAACAGACCTTAATTTTGTAACGCTTTACTTTAACGTTTTGTTTAACATTAGTTAACTACATTAGTTAACATGAACTAACAATGAAAAATACTTCTAAAGCATATATTAATCTTAGTTAATGTTAATTTCAACATTAACTAATGCATTACAATCAAAAGAGCTATCTATTAATATTGTTTGATGGATCTGAGCTAACATTAACAATGAACCGTTGTATTATTATTAAATAATGTTAACAAAGATTAATAAAAACTGTTGCTCGTTGTTAGTCAATGCACTAAACAACTTTGGGGACTTTATTTTAAAGTTTAGATTTATACATTCACTTTTTTTACTTTTTTGTATGAACTATGCCTTGAGTTAGTATTTTGTTTGTCCTTTTTCCAAAAGGGCTTCTTATATCTTTATGACACAAGTTAAATATTTAGCCATTTTATCATTCACATTTTCTGAACCGAGTTAATATGAACACACACATCAGTCAGTCTTAGACACACACACACACACACACACACACACACACACACACACACACACACACACACACACACACACACACACACACACACACACACACACACACACACACACACACACACACACGTCCCCATACACCATCACTGTGCACTAATCCGTATCACCTGCCATTGCTCATTTTCACTCCTGTTTCTCTCTCCATCTGCCACAACCTTCACTCCTCCACCCGATTCTTCTCCTCCTCATCCCATCAGAGCCCTGTCTTTACCTTCAGCGAGCCAGAGGTAGTTGCCGCCACCAAAGCGGGAAACGGCAGCACCGTCACTCGTCCCAATCGATCGCATGAACCCAAAACGCAGACGCTTCCATCTAAAAATGCACCTGAACGCCCCCAACTCCAGTCCATGAAGTCCCTCCCCCTGCCCGCCTCCACTTCCCGCTCTCCCTCCCCTTCTCCCCTCTTGTCACCCATTCCCCGTTTCCTCTTCTTTCCTTCTCCATCTGCGGTGCTGAAGTCGGTGACTAAAAGCTTGTATCCCATGTCTCAGGTCACCCCTCAGGGCTCTCCCCTGCCAACCCCCCTGGGTACCCCTGTGCATCACCCCCACCCCCCCACCGCTACCCCACCCTCCTCCTCCTCTTCCTCTTCTTCCTCCCGAGCCGAGGGAGGAAATGTGGGCGTGGGCTCACTCTCCTTGACCCCACCCTCTAGTCCAGGGGGAGGCGGTGGCATGGCGGCCAGTAGCTCCGCCCACTGGAGGACACGCCTCAACTCACTGAAGAACAACCTGTTGGGGTCGCCGCGGTTCCACCGGCGCAAGCTTCAGGGTGGGTGCAGGCCGCTACCTTTACTTTTTGAAGTTTTTGATCAAGTAGAGTTGGGGTTTTCAAACTGTCTGGTGCAATGGACCCCTAAAGACCCATTTCTGGTGATAAATAAAAAATATTATATCTGGAGTATATTTACCTTCTATTAAGTATCTTTTTTCTTCCTATTATATATAACGTAAATGTATTTTATTTCAGCTAATTCTTTTTCAAAAATTCTCATTTTCTACTAAAATTACAACTAAATAAATAAATAAAATTACCAATAATAATACTACTAAAAATGACAAAAACACAAATTTAAAAAACAAAATGACTTAAACTTGAACAAAAACAATTTAAGTGAAAAAAAGGAAATATGAAAAGAAAATCTAATTCAAAATCTTAACAAAAACTATAATATAATAGTATATCAATGAAACGAAAATAACACTGCTTGCGTCCCTGGTGGTGCCTGGATCTCAGTTTGAAAACCCCTGAAAAATAAAACTGTCAAATAATCAAATTTAGTTAATGTCAGGTTGTATTCAGGCTATGTTTCATTCTTACTCTTACCTTTCCAATAGTGCCAACTACAGAGGACATGTCCAGTCTAACTCCAGAATCCAGCCCAGAGTAAGAAACATTTCCCATCCCAGCACATGTATGATGCCAAGAAGTGTCAAAGAATGCATTCTGTTTTAAAGGGTTTACTGTATATTAATTACATTAATTTATTCCCTGAGGTCCATTTATAATGTTAGGAAAAGGTTTTTGTCCTCCAAAAACAGGAATAATTGAGCTATTCACTGTTTTTGCTACTGTTCCTTTAGGTAACACTCCTTTAGGTTTCATTAAAGCTTTTGAGCATCTTTATAAAATTCAGTTCCCATACCCATACAAGCTCAATGTCTAACAATCTAACATTCGACAGGGAATATTTTAGTGACATCCTCCAGATTCTAAACATGAAATGTTCCAGATGCCAACACTCACATTTTGAATAGACGTCACGGTGATGTGCTATTGAGAGAAATATATTGACAATAGTAATCTATAGTTTATAATTCTTCAGTGTGCTGCATTATTATACGAGTTTTACAGCTTGTCCATGTGTCTGTCTGTGTTTGTGTTCCGGCAGGCTGGCTAAAAGGTCCTGGTTTGGGAATTTCATCAGTTTGGAGAAAGAAGAGCAGATTTTTGTGGTCATCAGAGACAAACCTCTCAGTTCCATTAAAGCTGATATCGTCCATGCCTTCCTCTCTGTGAGTCTTCCTGATTTGTGCAGCTTTTTGTCAATGGATTAAACATTTTAATAAAATGTATTACATGACATGAATCAGATTCATCTAAATTAATCACATACACACTACTGTTCAAAAGATATTGAATTATTTTTAAAGAAGTCTCTTCTGCTCATCAAGGCTGTATTTATTTGATCAAAAATACAGAATTATTCTGAAATCGTAATACAATTTAAACTAACTCTTTTCTATTGTAATATATTTAAAAATGTAATTTCAGCATCATTACTCCAGTCTTCAGTGTCACACGATCCTTCAGAAATCATTCTAATATGCTGATTTGCTGCTGCTTTTTTATTATCAGTGTTGAAAACAGCAGCTTAATTCATATTTAATGCCTCCTTGCTGAATAAAATATATATTACCCACCCTAAACTTTTAAACAGTATAGTGTATTAATATTTGATTAGGCCAATTCACACTGCATTATTGTGACAAAAAAAAAGCATTGAACAGTATAAAAAGTACTTTTTTTCACATTACAATGCTTTCAAGTCATTTCGACAAGTTAAAAACAAATCAACAATCTATAAAATATTATATCCTTTTACAAAATTAACAAATATTTTACCAGTTTGTCACACTTTATTGTGCTATGCAGACAAAATATGCGTATGCTTTTGTGATTTTCTAAATTTTGTAATTAAGCACCCCAATAATGCAACTCATTAGTAAAAGACTAAAACAAAACCAAGCCCAAGCTCGCCCATAATAGGTGACATAACAACACTGCTCAAATGAGAACAGTGAGGATGTACACACCTAAACGCATTCGTTTTTTTCTTTCTCTCTTGCTTTTGTCTACAGATTCCCTCCCTCAGTCACAGCGTAATCTCTCAGACGAGTTTCCGTGCAGAATATAAGACTTCTGGAGGTCCGTCTGTCTTCCAGAAGCCTGTCAAATTCCAGGTAGACATCTCCTTCTCTGAGGGGGAAAGAGAGCAGGAGCGGGAGAGAGAGAGGGATGGACAGAAGGATTTTGGAATATATAGTGTAACTTTTAGCCTCATATCAGGTAAGAACAGCTTGTAAAGATTTATTTGCTCACTTCCAGTAAAGTATCAGAGCATTTCATTTGTTGTACAAAAACAAAACATGAGACCAAATAGTGTTTAAATCACTCAAGTTTACAACGTCCAGCAGCGACACCTGCGGATAAAGTTTCAGAAGGAGGTAGCATCTGTTTTGCAGCCAGTATAAAAAATGGAAGCAAATATTAATATGCTGGTTACTGTTCAATTTAATTTTAATTGATTTTTTTTTTACAGTGTATCATTGTAGCAGTATTCTTAAGCTGTATTCAATATCCTAAAAAAAAAATATTATTAATATAAATTATTGTATAAATGTTATGGAAATGGGAATGGAAATCCATTAGCAAGCAAATCGTTTCCATTGTATTTGTTTAGTGAGCACTGAGCAATATTTTAAATATATCTTTTTTAAAATATATTTTTTTAATTTATTAATTTAAATATTTAAAAATGTTCATGAGACTATGATTTTAATAAATAGTATGATTATCTAAATGATTATATACCAAGTTCTGTCATGAAACACTGGTTGAAACTCAAGCTGATTGGTTCATCTGCAGCCAATGCGTTTGCTGCTCAACATTTCAATAGCTGGTGAGCGTCACTATAGCAGTTTGCAGCGCGCTTTCACAGTTCCTCTGATACCCTCCACCTTCCCCAGCTCCACCTGTATAGATCTGCTATGGGTCATTGTATATCTGCTGTTTGTGCAGCAGCAACATGTCATGCTCACAGCAGCAATAACCTACATAAAGAGAAATATCAGCAGCAGCTTAAGCACATCTATTCCACCAAGACCAAATATATTAACATTGTCAGATCCATTACCATGCTAAAAATCTTTCGAAAGTTGTCATGATTGAAATAAATGTAATAGCAATGGTAAGATAAAACTATTTTCCATTAGCCTTTAACATGGAAATCCTTAAACTTGGTCTATTTTAATGCATTAATTTTTTTATAGAAAGCAGTATTTTACATATTTTCTAAAAAAAATAAATTAAATGTTCATGAGACTTTGATTTTAATAAGTATGATTATATAAATTATAATATGTTACAAGTGTAAAAAGAAATGGTGCCTTTAACATGGAAATCGTTTTCATTATTTCCATTCATTTATAACATTTACATTAGACTAAACAACACTCAAACCCATAAAGGGGATTATTTCAGAGGTCCACTGCACACCACTGACGTTATATGATGTGTGTGAATTTATATTTGTAGGTCCAAGTCGCAGATTTAGAAGAGTTGTTGAAACGATTCAAGCCCAGTTGCTCGGTGCTCATGATCAGTCCATGACGCAAACTCTTTCAGGTAAGAACGAACACATATCATGAATTATTCCAGCCTGTTTCCACTCCTCCGTAGCTTTTTTTTGCCTTATGCCAGATGAGAAGAACGGTCGCCCTCCTAGAACACCAACCAGACAAAACTCCCGGCGGTCCGAGGGCGGAGGCGATCGGTGTGAATGGGTGGAGCGCGGCGAGAGTGGGGTTTTACTCCAGCGCAGGGGTTCGGGAAAAGAAAGAACCCGCCTACTTTCCGCCAGTGGAACACAATCACAGCCCTAAATGAGAAATATTGTGAATAATCAGCAACCCATCAAGATATTAGCCATGATATGAGACAAAACTACTCAAACTTTCCTTTTCCCCTTCTCACTTCAGAACAGCATGATGGTAAAATGTGTTTTTAAAGGAGCTTTTTGAAAGCCTAATGAAACCAAATACTGATACACAAACAGTAAACGGCCTCTTTGTGCAAGAACACGGGATGCAATGAAGCAAAGAATCATCTCCACTGAACAATAACACTACATAAACTTCTGCGATCCGAGGAACACCTCTGAAATTGATTTAATTGGTCATCCTGGACAATGCTTTGATTTATGCTGTATTTTCTCTCATGTGATTTGGATGTAATGTGCAAAACTTGAGTCTTTAGAGTTTATAATGACATTCGTGAAAGGTTCCGGTTGTGGGTAGCACACCATCTGTTCCTTACAGTCCTGCTATCTGTTTCAGCAATCGAGTAATTATAGCAACAGAGATCTTTGTCAAATTAGTCTGAATTTTTATCCTCCAAATCATGTTTTTAACAAAAAAAAAAATTTTGAGATCCAGATCCAAAAGCTATTAGCAACAAGAGTCTGCTCAGTCATATGCAATAAAAATCAATAAGCTACAAAAGATTCAGTTTAACAAAGCTGCACACGCTGAATCTTTTAAAACATGATTACCTCTATGAGCGGACAGACTCATGATGATTTCATGACCGTAAATAGTACCGTTTGCTCACCAGCCCTTCGTCATTATCTATAGACAACTTCATTTTCACTCTCCACAGAAATGCTGCATGCTAAATAACGTCACCCCTCACAGCAAGCGTCACCCCTAATGACTGAATGTGATTGTAAAACAGTTCTGCGTGTGTTTACACATCGAAGTCTGGCCTCGATTCACCCTTTTGGCAGCTCAAAAATGGACGATTCCCATGACTGTTGTCTCCAAAAAGAGTTCAGATGTAACGTTTCCCTTTTAAATGCCAAAGGGAATGGGAATCTCTCCAAAAATACGAAAAGGATTTTCATCCCAATTCTCTGTTGCTGCAAGACTTCTGGTTGAAGCCAACCAAGTGAATGTCATTGACTATTTTACTTATGAATTTTGATTTATCGAAAATAATTCGTTTGTATATTATTCTGGGGATTGAAAAAGAGTGGCCATTAGGTGTACATACGTATCTGTGTCGGAATGTTTGAGGTATTAAAAATACATATTTTGGGAGAATACAATAACGATTCCAAAAGAAATGTTTAGTTCCCTAAAGAACCTTTCAATGAACCGTTTTTAAAGTGCCCCATTATGCTTTTTTAAAATCTTTTATGCAGTGTGTAATACAGCTGTGCACAACTAATAAAATTAGTCTAGAATAAAGTTATTCTAATTCTTATTCTATCCTAAAATAATTCTTATTCTGTCCGAGAAGTTCCAGTTTTCAGTGCAGCGAATCCACTTTGCAAAGGACAAGGACTCCGAAAAACCGACACCGACATTACTATTCGTATCATGTGTATCAAGCGCTCAGGCAGATCTAGAGCTGAAATTCAGATATGGTAATGGGTGTTTCGTTTCTGACACGCACTGTTAACTGTAGACCAATCACAACAGACTGGGTCGTCTGACCAATCAGAGCAGAGTGTCTCTCGGAAAGGAGGGGTTTAGAGACTGAATCTTCAAATTAACCGTTTTCAGACTCTTTGAGAAATGAGGTGATGTGCAATGTGTATTTTCTGCATGTACACATATTGTAGAAGACCTCCAAAACAAAATTAGGAACTTTTAAAACATAATGGGGGCACTTTAAAATAAAAAAATGTTTAATAATGTGAAGAAATGTTTTCCACTGTAAAGAGCCCTTTGTGCAATGGAAAGGTTTGGATGTTAAAGGTTCTTTATGGAACCATATGCTGATTAAGAGCCTTTATTTGTATGGCAAAGGTCACTTTGGGAAGAAAAAAAAAATCAAACATACACATTTTGAATTTAAAACTATAAATTATTGGTTGTAAAAAAGATAAAATACTGTTAAAAAAAGGTGTAATTTCTGTGTCACTATCATCACCGAACAGAATTGCAAACATTTTTTCAAACAGATTTCCGGACCCTCCCCCTCATCTGTCATTCAGACAGATAGCCCCGCCCCAAATCCACACTGTTGGTGGACTCAAATTTGTTTTTGTTTTTTCATGCAAAATAATTTTTAATTTCCCTCTAAAATACACACTTCCGCTTTAAGAAGAAAACAGAATCGCAGAAAGGATCTGAATTTGAATCACCTTTGCACAGTATTACCGTAATGACAGCAAAAGAAAGACTTCCTCTGGACATTATCTGATGTGGAAGATATGCTGTACCTTATTAAGAGGAAAATGAATAATGAATGGTATCCGAAACAAAATAAGCCATTGTCTAGGCCACGGACCTTGCTCGCACCATCTCACAAAATATGTACATTCACATCAATTTGTCTCTAATTATGATTATGAAACAGTATAAAACATAAAATTGATCTCTTTGTACAGCACTGCTTTGTCATCGTGCTTCCGTGCAGCGGTTATGCAACTGATCCAGCATAATATATCTGAAAGAGGGACCTCTGTGACACTCTCTGTATAAATGGCTTTTCTGCTCAACAACTGTCATGAATCCTGTAAATGTGATTCTGCAGAGTTTTGTGCGTCTGTCTGTATGTCAGTTCACTGATCTTTTCCATTTTTTACTTTTATTTATTTATTTATTTATTATATGGACATAAGTTGGAACTAAACTGCTCATTATATCATGTGACATGTACCATCATATCATATTTATAATATACATAGTTTATAATATTATTTAAATGTATATTTATAATATACATATATAGGCCGTCGGTGGGGCGAAAGGTGGTGACGATTTTAGGGCCCCCAGCTTTTACAGGAATAACAACAAGACAAAATGACTTAGGAACATGTTAAATCTGGCCAGGTTTCGTTAACTCTTCAATTTCTGTGGTTATGTATTTATGCGTGCAATGTCTTTCCAACCGCTCAACAGAATTTTAAAATATATCAGTGAATATATGTTGACATCTCATTGACTATGAGTGAATGAGTTATAGTGTTGCATCTGGAAGGTTGTGCACAGTGTTTGTTCACATTGCACACAGGTTCACCATATGGTTATATGGGTGAGTGCTCTGCATGTCAGACCACGTTGTTCTTTGTATATCTGCTTTGAAAGTATATGTGTGTGTGTATGGATGTACAGTTGGAATGCATTGTGCATATGTGTGTGTGTGCGTGTGTGTGTGTGTGGGAGAGAGGGAATTATAATGGATACAGGATGGTCTACGTAATCAGTTTGATAGGCATCAATAAAAATAACCAACAAAGCCACATCTTTGTGTTGTTACTCATCTCATCTGCTTACAATGAAAATCTACTAAAACGAATGAAATAATTTAAAATGTAAAAAAAATTCCTTAAACTTATTATATATATATATGGTCTTATATATATGTACTACTCGTAATAATAGATATATATTATTTCAACATTTTTAATTTAGTTTAGGTTGATGTACTAGAATAACTAAAACAAATAATAATTAATAAAAACTATATAGACATTAAAAAAATATACACGTGACAGAAAAAACAGCACAAAATTATAAAAACTAACTAAAACTAAAATGAAAACAGAATGTATAAACATAAATACTAATTCAAAATATAAATAATAAATGGAGCAAAAACAATAGGGTCCTCTCACCATCGGTGCTCGGGCCCTAATATAAATATAATAGAATAATACGGGTATGGATCAGCTTCCTCCCATCCTTAATTATATGAGAATATAATAATAACAGAATATAAATATAATTTGTCATTCCTTGTGAAAGTTATTAGAAGCCAGTCCGTTTGCCTTGCCCACAGATAGTTCTGGGATGATTTCACAATTAATTGACAATATTATGATGTATTAATAATAAAAATGTAAATACTGTGTCTGTAAACTGTACCTTTATCATGTGCTACCCTTCATTTTTCAGTTAAACTAAGAAGTGAAAGAATCTGTGGTTGAGGAGGAGGTAGAAGTGTTGATATAAAATAAGGCCTACACAAATACAATTAATTTTGTGATTTTAGAGCTGTATGTTCTTCACTGTAGCTTGAGGGATCAAGTTAAATAGAAAATAGAAGAAAACAAATACCTCTAAAATTAAATACAAAATATCGTTTGTGTGTGTGTGTGTGTGTGTGTGCGTGTGTGTGTGTGTGTGTGTGTGTGTGTGTGTGTGTGTGTGTGTGTGTGTGTGTGTGTGTGTGTGTGTGTGTGTGTGTGCTGAAGTGGATCTAATTTGGCATTTCATTCACACAGAACCTTTGTAATTCTATTTCCTTCAGAAATGCATATCTGTTTTTTTATTACTCAAAGCTCTAATGGAAATTTGACCAGTGAGCCATTTAGACTCGTATGTGTTTCATATGCATCTTAATTAGATAAACTTCCATGAAATGCCCAGGAGGGGATCATAGGGCTGTCTTTCAGCTGTCTCGCCACTGGCTGTCAGGTAATGCTGTGTGAATTAGAGCGCCTCCCAGCGGTGAAGAGGAGATGTGCATTCCTCGCATGTTTAAACTGAACAAGTTCATCTTTATAAGGCAACAATAACCTAAACTTGTCAGATAGATTTGCTGTGCCTCTGTATGTTTTTCAAATAAACTGAAGCGTATTGATTAACTTTGTACACCATTCTAATCATTTCAACCCAGTACCTCTATACACTACAAGTAGGCTGCTGTATTTCTGGCAATAATGGTTCTGTATTTTATTTTCAAAAATATCCTCAGCTGAAATACATAATTGGAGATTACTAGGCCTATACTGATAAAACTCCATCCATTAATGGGTACTTTCCAACACGATCCAGCAAAACAGGATATGCTTGATAGAGGCTGTGTGTCGAAATCGAATAAGCTGCCTAACTACAGCAGCGTTGCTCATTGTGTGTGCAGTATTTTGGGCACCACAGGACGATGCGATGCCCCAAAATGATGCTGATACAGGAACACCTATATGATGCCCAAAAGTGTCAGTATCAAGCTCACAAGATTTGAGCCTAAATCTACAAGGTCAGTTGGACTTCATCCAATTGCAGAATGTAATTATATGATAGTGTGACTGTGAGCTCCATATGAACATATTTTACACAAATACAGACAGAATGTAAAATTTGTTTATAGCTGTGCACATTGCATACTACATACCGCAATCTCTCTATAGAATTATTAGTTGTGCAAACTATTCAAGTTTAATGCTATTTTCCCTGTTCAACTTATTATTTATGAAGGACATATAATCAGAATTAGGCTGATAAATTTAAAGTCACCATGAAATCGAAATGGGCTCATCTTTTTTTTAAATGGAACATTGCCGTTTTTATTATAAGGGATTTCTCCGAGGACATCTTTTTTTTTAATCCATTGAGACATGTGTCTCATAATCTTTTAACAAAAAAAACTCCCCCCTCTTTTGCAGTGACTCTTCTCTGATTTTTCTCTGTGTTTACTCGCGCGAGGGCGGGGCAACCTGTCACTCACATGAGATCCACCAATAGCAAACCACAGGGAGGGTAAGATATTTTGAATAAAGAATATAAGGGCTACGGAGCCCCTCAAGGGAAGGAAAAAAATAAGAAAAAACATGAGATGGAGGAAAAATTATTTGTCAAGGATTTTGCGTTCTCTCACAATTATTACGCAAAGTTTCTCGTGCCGCAAAGGTTTTGCAAGCAAACATAACGTTTCTCAGTGGAACGCAAAGGTTTTGCGAACCAACGCAAAGTTCTAGGGGTAATGATATGTGATAATGATAATGATGATGTGCACAAATAAATTACTTATAATAAACACATCAATATTCCATAAAAAACAAGAATTGTCAGTTTTGAAAATCAATGGACAATTCTTGTTTTTTTATGGAATATTGGCACATTTATTATTAACGATTTAGGCTTACCTGTGCACATCAATCTATTTTAATACAATTTTTATTTTGAAATTAAATGTAATAAATTCATCTTTAAAGGTCAGAACAGGTAGAAATAGCTTAACTGCAAATTGTCTCTGTGTATAGGTAGTGAATAGCTCTATTATTACAAGGCCTAGTACTTTTTTTATTGCCATTGTTATTTACTGTTTTTTTTTTGTTTTAATATTGTTATTGCTGCTACTTCTTGTATGGTGACCTTGAGTGGTTTGAAAGGCGCCTTAAATAAAAATGCATTATTATTATTATTAGCCTACTACAGTTATCCTACTTAATACAGAGTGGCCTACAAAGTATGGGTTGATATGTAAACATATGCTAAATTATCTGTCTCAGTTCATGGTCATTGTCAAAGGTGTGTGGGAGTCGTGAGGGGCGCATAGAAACACGAAGCCCACATTGAATCTTCAATGCTTTTTTCACGTGAAGGCCAGACATCCCTGAACGTGCATCTGCGAATGTCTCCCCCTTCTCTGGGCTCGGACCATTTTGGTCGAATATGAGGAAGCAGTGTGCGCCGTGAAAAGCTTCCAGTGGCTGCTGTGGAGGTGAACTAGACTACGCGTGAGCTCGAGTATGAGAGAGAGAGAGAGAGAGAGAGAGAGAGAGAGAGAGAGAGAGAGAGAGAAACAGCCGCCTTCAAAAATGGCGTCTTCGAGGGAAAATGACTAATATTATGAAAACGCAGGCCTCGAGCTCGGCTTTCAAGTGAACTGTGTGGAATTATCACGCAGCGTCAGTTTATTTTTATATCGTCGAAGTCGAATGCAACTCTAAACTCGTGAACGGCGAGGGATTTACTGAAAATAATAGCAGTAAAACCATCTTATTTTGATGCGTCGACAGGGCTAACAGCTAGCTCACAACAACATTGTGGGTGGAATTTAAAGGGTGCATTTGATATTCCTCCTAATTCGCTCGCAATATAGTTGAATGCAATATAGGAGTTGTTTAAAGGCCGATATGCCCCTTGCTTGGTTAATGCATATTTAATACAACCAAAGTAAGTGGAGAAAGGGGAGGAGAAACAAGGGAAAGGACGTATACGGTCATATGCGTCCATCGGTAATTTATCGGTAACCAGGTCAAACCGAACGATTCGCATCCCGCCAGGAGCATGGCATTACTTGATCTGATTTTTAATGAGAAAAGAGTGAAAAAGAGGTGAGTTATTTCGTTGGAGGTGGTCGGTGAACACCCCCTCTATCACGCACGCACTCATCTCCTCCCCTCCATTTCCCTCTCCCTTTTCAATATGCTATTTTTCACTCTTGTGGACTTAGTCGTCTCTCACCAGGAAGAATGATTAAAAACTGACAACAGGACCGCGATCTTGCCGTGCAAAAAATAGTTTTGCACCGAAATCGTTCGCTCGCATCCAGCCGCGCGTATTGCGAAGCAATGGATAGAAATTACCCGGGCGCTGGGTTCGGTGATTTGGGCGCAGGAGCCGGATGGAGCTACGAGAGATCAGCCAAAGCAAGGTAAGCATGCAGCCATGCTGAAAACACAGAATGGTGTACGCTGTTTGGGACAAAACAGACTGTGAAAACCTATGCATTTGCATCTGACTCTGACGAAGCATTTGCGTGGGATGTCATAAGGTATTAGTGTAGCTTTTGTTATTCAAATAAGCGAGGGATTGCGTCTTTGGAAATTCAAGTGTGATTGATGGACTAATGTGCGGTTTGGGGAGGAGAGGGAAGAAAAAATGTGGGGGGCGGGGTGAAGTCTGCCCGCACCGTTTTATTACAGATCCCATCGTAGTTTAATTTAGCAGCATCCCCAATGAATGAGGGTCTCGGGTCAAGTCTATTGAGAGCAGGGTCGCTAAAAAGAAGGCGAAGTAAGGCGAGCGGAGATGCTGCAGTTTACCTGCGCTCTTTAATTTGCAACATTGATAAAAAAAAATACACCGCCTCAAAATCAAACGTTACAGTTGCAATAAAAATGCATGTGTATATTCATATCATATTGCTCTAACCGCGTGTTCAATAATGCCTCGTTGTTTTATAAATCGTGGAAACAATACTACGCGGCCTCTGAAGATGAGGAGCCACAGTCAAACCTCCCATTCAGCTGACGTTAGCCAACCTCTTCATGCTGTTGTCGCATGTGGGCCTACTATTGATTCGAGCTAGAAAATGTTATAAAAATGGACCTTTACGTTAGGGCAGAGAAAATAAATTAATCTATATAGTTTCTGTTAAGATATGCATAAGCTAGCTCTCGCGCTCGTTCTTCGGAAGATGGGAGCGACCTGCGGTGCTAATGAGTTAGCATCCAATGCTATTACTGTCACAGATTAGGGCATTAATTCCAGCCAAACCATTGCATAAATAAGAAGGTTTATTTTGAATAAAATAAAAATTGTATGATTACTAAGGCGAATCATCATTTTAATTTCAAAGTAGTTTATTGGCAAGATTGTTTTACATCAATAATGCTAAAGCATCACTACACACAGATTAGAGACAGAAAAGATATAAGCCAATAATGTTAATGAAAATAACATAATTCACAATAGAACATGGTTAAAACAAAAATATTATTGTACTAGAGGAGAGCAGTGTCTGGTTTCTGACGTTATAGCTCAAATTAAGACATGGGATTTATTTGGTTTTGTTTTTAGGTATAAATGATCTGTCCAGGTGCCTTACAGAAACTTCTTATCTTAATATACAATTTCAATTTTCTGAAAGAGATTCTAAGTGAAAATGCTGTGGTTGCTGATAGAGAAGGATATATATGGATATATATATTTATACTATATATATATTTATACTATATATTCATATATATGTGATTCTACAGCCCCAGACATATTTTAGGTATATTTTAAATATTTGGGGTGCACCAATATTAAAAATAATCATATGTAATGGCAGATGTGAAATTTTTTTTTCAAAAAAATTAAATTTGAATGTTACAATTGAATTTAGGTATCAAATATTTGAATAGTATTATAAAAGCGGGATAACTTATTTTTTTCCCTGAAAAAAAAAAGCAATGAAAAACAACAAAGAAACATTAATAAAGGCCACTTTTTAAGTAATGCACTTAACATATTTTATGGTATAATTTGCTTTTGACATAGATGTTCATCCTGGGGCCAGTTGCATAAAGCTCTAAGACTAGTTAGACATCAGTTTATTTTCTTTAAGACTGTTCATTTTTTAAAATCCGTTTCAGATTGACTGACTGCCCCTGACTAACTGCTAGTGGGTCATACTTGTCTTAACATAATGGCTATGTTCATGCAACCGGCCTCAGGTCTTTCAAAAGTAACCTGTTGTCTAATTAAGGCATAGAAACAATTGTGTTTTTCTGTGATGCATAATTAACAGATTATTTGTTTTAATTGATTATTCATTCAAATGTATGAATTTTGTTCTAATTAGCAACAAGGGCTGCTCCATTATGGCAAAAATCATAATCACTATTATTTTTGGTTAGTGAAATCACTATTCAACACGATTGTTGGTGGACGATATGATCAAGTCTTAATTCACGATATGAGTAATTTTAAAATATTGAAATTTCACAATTATCGATACTTCAGCAAAAAGTAATACTTGATTAGCTAATGTAAGAAAAAGGACCTCAAAAGTAATTACATAAGACAAGTAAAAAGTTTGCTATACAATAAGAACCAAGAATCTAATTACAAACAACAGACAAAATAAATACAATAAAATGAAATACAAATTAAGAAAACTGTTAAGTTTTTCAGGAAGATGTAATAACAGTGGCATTCAGATAAGTAATAGCCTACAACAAAGAAAGTGAATAATCAAGTGTAAAATAACACTGCATAGTCTTACTGTATACATTAAATACAGATTAATCCTCATTAAAGCTTAAGTTATTCAGTTAAGATCAGTGAGTGATTTTCCTTTTTCATTTGTTGTTTGATTATAATTAATAACAGACTACAGCAGGTATGTTAGGCTGCTGTCATTTTAAGAGATTGCGTAATGCATGGATTCAGTGCTTGGGACGGAATGCGGCAGCGGCACAATAATCGCTTGACCTTGATTCTCTTGTTTTTATCGTTGGGAAGCCAAAATCAAATTACGATTAATCGCACAACCATATTAGCAATTTAAACAAACTTAATGGAGTTGAATTAAAAGTTATATAACAATAAAGTACCCTTTACAAAATTGCTTCCTAGTTATTGCTAGATATACTTGTTTAGGATTAGTGTACCAAGAGAGATTACTTTTAGGCAAACTATTTATATTTAATTACTATGGTTTTACACTTGTTTAAGCATCATTATTTATTAATGCTAAAGTCACTGTTGATTTCTGGTCTTGTCAGCTTGGTGTACGGCAGCTCTAGATCATCACACCCGGAGTCTGAACTTCTTCATCGCCAAGCCTATGCCACTCCCCATCCCCTGCAGGGTTATGCTACCAATCACCATCCTGGTGGATCTGGCCAGGGTGGGGCTTGGGGTGCAGCTGGAAGAAGCCTAGGTGAGTGACACTACTTTGACTCCACATCTAGTTTGGGTTCATTGTATCATGTTGACATGTATAGCTCTACAGCACATGTGGAAAATGGAATAGCTACATTTTATTTATGATGTATGCTGATCATTTATTGAGACAGTAATTGATATATGATAATTTCACAGTGTTTCCCACAGGATTTTGTAAAAAACTGTGGTGGGTGGACCTCGGACACTCTAGGCGAGATCCGGAAGAAAATTTTGTACAGTTTTAAAGTTAAATTCATAAATCTGGTGCACTTTAAGAGTTCAAAATTTAGAGCTCCAACCCATATTTAGAGTGCAAATTGAACAAAGAAAAAGTCATTTTATGGACTCAAACCTCTTTTTAGTTTTGATAGTGTCTCAGTCTACATTAAAGTACATACTACTACTACTACTAATAATAATATTATAATATTATTCATATGACAGTAATATAGCCATATATTGTAAAACAAATGCACTGAAAAATAAATTAAACTTTCATAATTAGTTTTGTTCATTTCTGTATATGCAAGAGATAAACCCCATGCAAGAGCTTTTGGTGCTGTCAAGCTTTTATTTTGGTGGAAACCAAGTTTACAAACGCATCTCATTACAAATCTAGTGAAATGGTGTAATCAGCAACTTTGCAAATGTAAAAAATAATGTGTAACTGCGTTCCCAAATGCACGTTAAACTCAGCACATGCACAGATAGAGTTCACTGCATTCATTCACTGTGAACTGAGATGCGGAGCTAAACTCGTGAGTGAAGTGCGCACTTCTCTTTGCGCAGCACAAACAGTATTTTGATAAGGACACAAAGCCTTATCGCGCTTTCGATTTTAGTTTGTTTGACAGCAACGGTGCAAAACACTACATTAAAGACCTTTTATGTTATTATGAGACGTTTAAATATATTTTCGGGCTGCCACAGTCTAGTTAACGAATGGGAAGCACTGAAATCTATATGTGGCAGTCAATGTTGATGGCTAAATCAATGCACTGTATGGGAAACTCTTATCAACTGATCACATTGATAATTGTTAGTCAGAATGTATTAAAAGAATGTATTAGTCAATACAAGGCTTGTCACGAACACACCAAATTTCAGTAGTCAATTCTAATATCAGCCAAAAATACCAGCAAAATAATTAAAAAAGTGAAATATTCCTGTAATCAAGTAGTTATTGAAAACAAGTAAACCAAAATAATAATAATAATAATAATAATAAAATGGAAACAAAGTTGTAGGTTTTGTTGTTGTTGCATTTCTCAGGATTCTAACAGCAGGATCAAGTTTTCAATTAAATGTCTAGAAATTAAAAATTTATCACATGCAATGTACTTTTGACAGCTCCAGAACTCTCGTGAAAACTACAGATTATACTTCCGCAATTTTGAATCCCTGTCCACAGACAGTCGGATCGACAAATGGTTATTACTAGGCAGTGCAAACACGATGTAAATAAGAGATTCATTATGCAGTGTAAACGGTGCCATTGATATAACGGGAGATTTGGTGAGAGTCCAGAACTATTTTAATCACAATTAAAATCACAATTAATCACAATTAAAATGACAGATTGTTTTCATGTTACGAAAAGAAACCATGTGAAGTTGACCATTTAGTCACAGGGTTGATTTACTGACGCATAAACAGCAAAAAACTATTTTGGGACAAAGAACATCTGACTGTATATGAATCATTCAGAAATCACTGATCACAGATAAGGCATTAGAATTAAAGCAACACCATGGAACATTTCGTCTTCGGTCGCCCTACTGGTTAGAAACAAAATTGTCCATTACCGCTGTCGTAAATAATTTAGCCTACCGTCGCACGCATGCTCGCTGTTTATCTAGCACCTGCTTTAGAATGAACGATGTCCACAGACAAGGTAGAGTAATGTTACATGATTTCATGAAAGTATGATGTATTGCGACATCAGAAACGAAGAAAAACTAAATAATGACTATTGTAACGCTTGACGTAAAGCAAGTCAAATTTGTAGTTTGTCTCATTCGGACTACAGAAACGCGACCCGATCTGGAAAACTTGCATAGTGTGGTTAAAGCAGATATAGGACCGCAAAGCGAATCAAGTAGTGCCTTTCACCCTGTTACGACTTGATGAACCACTGAAAAGATTTTGGAAACATTATTTTAATGTAAAAAATGCTCCATAGTGTTGCTTTAACATGGATACTTACGTGTTGTGGCGTTACTGTCGTGTTCATATCTTACAGTAAAAGTCTGTTTGCAAAGCATGGGCTGAAATTGTGACTGATTTACCAAAGAATCCACAGAGAAATATACCGAACAAACAAATGCTCTACTGAGACATCCACATAGTTGAAAATAATTAACCACTTTACTAGCATTAGGATCCATTGGAAGGTAATGTTATTTTTAGTTCAGTGATCCTGTATCTCTATTCTCTCTTTCTCATGTCACTAATGTACCAGCGGGCAGGGCCAAAGAGGGAGAAAATTATGTAGAAGTAGGCATTGATTTGATTCTGCAGAGGCGGTCTTTCGTCACACTATTTTTTTCATAATGTGACGAAATCTGAAACGAGTCGTTTTCAGAGAAAAGCTGTTTTTGGATTAACGAGGATGTTTTAAGTTCTGAAACTTACAGGATTTTTTTTTATAGTACAATGGGTTCTTACATTTCAAAAGATCAAGAAAATTTTGATTTTTTGTATTCATGGCCCTTAAAGACCTAATTGACTGTTTACATCAATATCCTGCCGAAGTATTTTGAGCAAGAAGTGAATTTGATCGTTCACGTGTGCACCTGAATTTGATCACGTGAGAAGACATGGGTACCAAATTTAGAGAGACTGGTATTGTAACATTTTCATTTTTATTATAGAATTTGCTGGGTACCAAAGCACCAGTACTTTTTATATCACCAATAAAAAGTATATGTTTTTTGTGTGTCTGTGGAAGTAATATATTTACCAAAATGTTCTCATTACATCATTGTTTTTCCATGTTTCTCATAGGCCTTTCTGGACTTTTTGATGCTGGGCTCCACCACGCAAGTCCATCAGGCCCAGATCCATCGGTTATGAACCTTATATCTGCACTAGAGTCCCGGGGTCCACAGCCACCTCCCTCTGCCTCATCCCTCCTATCACAGTTTCGCACTCCATCATGGCAGACTGGTAAGCTGAGCTTACTGAGTTGTATGGGGTTTGCATGGGTGGTTCTTCTATTTGAATAATGTACAACAAACTGAAATAACATATTTGATAAAAATTACATCAAGAATAAATATTCACTTCCTTGATGTACTGAGTATATGGTGGAAATTCTGGTAAACTAAGTGCAGTCATCCAGCACTGTCATCACTGTTGCTATAACAACGATTAAAAATATTAATTTGCTCTATTGTAGTTACTCCGTTTTCACAGCCATTTTCTTAGCCTTAGCTTTTATCTTTTCTTTGTGTCTTTTCTCCACATTTTAGCCATGCACACACCTGCCCCTGCAGAGCTCTTCATCTCCGGTGCTCTTCCTGGATCTGGATCCTTTCCATCCTCTTCCGCTTTGTCTGCCTATCAACACCCAGCGTCATTCTCAGGGCGCTCCTTCCCTGGTGTGTCCTTACAGGACGCGACCACTTTCAGTCCTACCTCCAATGGCCTCCTGTCACCCCATGATCCTTTACTGCACATCAAGACGCCTTCTCAGTCGAGCTTGGGCTTTGACCGCCTGTTGTCCTCACAGGGTGCAGCTGCGGCTTACCGTGGAAGTCATGATCCTTCTGTGAGTGGGGTCACATCTGCTCAAGCCTCCTCTGCAGCCTCAGTTTCTGCCCGCCATATACAGTCTCATCAGTTCAACTTGTTGTCCTCTCAACTTCAAGACCAGTCCTCCCAATTGTACAGTGCCTCTGTGTTTTCCTCTACCCCTGCTCCACCTCAGCCATCATCCCAAGAGCGGACAGTATCAAGACAAGACAGTGTAATTAAACACTACCAACGTCCCTCTCCGGCACAAGCCCCCCCATCCACCCCTCACCCCCTGCAGCACTACCTCAGCTGTGGGGTATCAGGATATCAGCAAGCCACTCATACTCGCCATGCTGGCCTCTCGTGCAGTCCTCTAGGTGAACACAGTCCTTCCTCAGATCATAAACCCTCCCCCAGGACTGAACAGTACAGACCAATAATCCAACCTTCTTATGGTTCCTCATCATCCACATCCTCTGGTGGGGCTGGAAAGGGGACAAAGAGCAGCTCCAGCAGTGGCTACTCCTCTTCTGGATCGGCATCCTCTTCCAGAACCCCCCACACACCACCCTCTGCCTCTTCTGCTTCATCCTCATCTTCATCCTCTTCCTCCTCCACTGCGTCTGCTAGTGCTCGTCAGTCTAATTCCATTCCAACCTCCACTTCTGCCTCCGCATCCTCTAGGCAACAGCCGCCAACTCAGACTGTACCTCCTCCACCCCAGTCACATTCCCAACCTTCCCAGAGCTCCTCTAACTCCACCCAGCAAACCCTTCCCAAGTCGTGCCTCTCGGGTTATGGATCCCCAGTGGCTCCAGTCAAGTCATCGAGTGGTCTAACTGGCCAGACCCCTCCTCAACCTCAACCTCAGTCTTTCTCTCCAAATCAACCTCCCCCATCACACCTTTCCCAGTCATATGGGGGATTCAGTTCTCCACAGACTCATGATCTTCCTTCAGCTAGGACTTCTGGAGTTACTAAAGGATATGGGAATTTGGGAAGTCAATCGTTTTCAGCAGATTCAGTATATGGGACTGATTCAGGTTATGGGTCTCTGCCACCATCCCTAGGAGGTGCTGGAAGTCCATCAATGGGTTATGGTGCATCAGGACACTCTCCTGCCCTTCTACGGTCAGGAGCAAGTGGTGGAACAACTGGTGGTAGTAGTAGTGGAAGCAGCACAGGAACTGGAGGCAGTGGTAGCGTGGGAGGTGGAGGAAGTGGTGGTGGATCTTACCACATCCCTGATTCCAGCCCATCTCCATCTGGCAATTCTGGAATCATCCGCCCTGGTCTGCATTCTCCTGCACCTTCACGACCTGCTCAGTCGCCTGTTGGAGCAGGATCCAACAAATATTTATCGTCTGTTCTCTCACCTTCGTTTTTGCCTTCCCCACAAGGGTATCCAGACACAAGAGGACCTCGATCACAACCCTACCACTCATCTGTTCCTCCTAAAACAAAGTCTGATAACAACATACTTGGTGTAACAGAGTCTAGGCCACAACAGGACGATGATGTTGATGATGATTTCCTCATCCAACACCTTCTTCAAGCCCAGAGTCCTACTCCTCAAGCATCACATCACCATACTCCCCAAAGCCATCATTCCTCACAGCCCACCCAGCAGCCTCCAGTCCTTCCATCTCAGGATGAAAACAAGGGGCTTGATTATGAGATGAGCAAAAGCTCAGAAGAGAGGTACCACCTTCAAAGTGTTATTCGAACACATAGTGCCACCTCTAATGCTGCCGTCACTGGCAGCGGGAGTGGGGCTGGACTGGACAGTCAATTGGAGATGTCCCTAAAGAAACAGCACCAGCAACAACAGCAGCAACAACAGCAGCAACATCAGCAGCAGCATAAACAACAACATCAACAACAACCACAGCAGAAGAGCAACAGAACTGTAAGTGATGGAGGACGAGGGAGTTCAGAACAAACACATTCCCATCCTCACCATCATCATGATTCTTTGGGATCAGTGGTCCACTATGGACGGGGTGACCCGTATTCTCAACACTCCATTCCTCAACACTCCACCTCCCACCATCAACACACTCCACATACACCAACGCACCCACACCTACACTCTCACCCACACATGGATCTTCAGAAAAAGTCTCAAGATTCAGGAGATATGGCTTACATGCGTAAGACACCTGATGTGCAGCAACATCACCATCAGCATCAACAGACACATCAACAGCAAACTCAACATCATCAGTCGCATTCACAACATCAACAACAACCACAGCAGCAACAGCATCATTCTCAGTCACAGTCACTTATGGACTCTCCCACTGACCAGTCTCGCCAACCTTCTCATTTGCTGCAGTCTGTGCTGTCCCATACTCGCAGCAAAATAGACCCTCAGCAGCAGCAGCATTCTGTAAGCCAGCAGGCCCTAATGGAAGCCACTGGGGGAGTTGTGTCATCAGAGACCCATTCCCAGTCTCAGACATCCCAGCTCCAACTCCAGCTTCAATCCCAAGCTTTGGAAGCAGCTGGTCACTATGGTCATGGTTCTCAGCAGCAAGACCAGAGCCGCCCTAAGTCGAACACAGTGTCTTCACTAGACATGCTAGAGCATTCCCTCTCTCGGACATCTAGTCAAGAGGGGGCAATGGTGGATGAGAGGACAGGGGGTGAAGGAAGCAGGGGGAATTCTGGAGCAGCAACAGCAGGAAATGTAGAAAGGCGACAGTCACAGGAACAGCAAAGACTTTCATCTCACCACCCAACTCAGCACCATGCCTCGGAGTTACACTCATATCTTCCTGAGCCAGACATGAGTTTATCAACAGCCTCACATGGACACCACCTATCCCACCATCACCACCAACAGCAACAAGCATCACAAGGTCCTCAACATCCTAACTCCCACCATCAACACCCTCACCCCTCCCATACTAATCAGCAGAGCCATCATCATCAGGCCTCCTCTGCAGCTTCTCAGCAACAAGAGCAGTCTCACCCCTCTCATGCCTCCCAGATTCCTCAAGCTCAACTTGACCATCAAGGAGAGCCTCACTTTGACACCAGAAATCCAGCCGCAAAATCTAATCAAAACCAAAATCAAAGCCAACAGAGCCAGAGGTTTGTTCCTTTAACATCCATCTGCTTCCCCGATTCTCTTCTCCCAGATGAGGACCGCTCATTCTTTCCTGGAATGGAGGATATGTTCTGCCCAGAGGAATACAAATCCAGTTGCTCAGGAGGAACTGGGCAGGGTCAAGATGGAGTTGCACCTGGCCAAACAGTGCAGGAAGGAATGGAAGGAATTAAAACTACACCTGGTGGAGGAGACAATACAGGTCAGAGTTATGATATGCTTGGCCATCACAGTGACCAGGGGTATGGGCAGTATTGCCACGATCTTTCAGAAACTGATAACGGAACCATGCATTTAGATCTTGACTCCTTGAAGGCTCATGAGCTCCCATCTACTGTCAACACAGAGCAGCTTGGACTAATCCAATCTCAGCCTGCCAGCCTTGGAATGGGGACAACTGGAGCTGTCGGGGAAGGATCTGGTGCCAAAATAGGAAGTACTGGGGGATCTGGGTCTGGATCCGGGGGTCTTACCTCTCCAATTTTCTGTTCCTCTCGCCCAAAGAAGCTTCTGAAATCCAGTTCCTTCCATCTGTTGAAGGAGAGACCTGATCCAAACTCCTTGCCCAAGAAGAGCTATGCACAGGAGTATGAATTTGAGGATGATGAGGATAAGGCTGACGTCCCAGCTGACATTCGCCTCAACAGCCGAAGCCGACTTCCTGATCTGATACCAGACCTTGTGTCCAGTTGTCGCAAATCAAGTGGAGTGGGAGGGGGAACTTTAAGCCCTTTAATGGGTGATCTAGATTTTGGATACTCATCCCTTGGTCCGCCACCTCAGTTGTTGCCACAGGATGGACCGAAGAAAAGAGGCAGGAAGCCCACAAAACCCAAACGAGATGGACCTCCAAGGCCACGTGGACGACCACGTATACGCCCATTGCCAGAACCTCACCACTCTAGGGGTATGATGGGAGAGTATGGAACAGGATATGTTCCTGAAAGAGGCAGAGGCAGAGGAAGAGGCAGAGGCAGAGGTAGACGAGATGAATCCATGATGGACATGGAGATTGCCAATAAAGATCCAAATCAGATGTATCAGCAGCACATGCAACAGCAAATGCATCACCAATCACAACAGCAGACACAGCATCAGGAGCCAATCAAACCCATCAAGGTGAGCTGTTAAAATTGAAAAAGCTACTGTTACAATTTATAATATACTGTCTAAAATGTAACTTAAAACTTTTGTAGTCAATACAGATGAATAAATATATCAGTTATCAGAAATAATTTTTTTGTATAGCATTGTATAACATTCGATATTTAATTTTGTATGTTTATTTTATCACTTTCCAGGAGATTTTATATAACGTCTTATCTTCCTCTTTTAGATTAAACTTCCTATTGGAAGCATGTCATCTTCTGATGCCTTGTTGCGGACAGACTCCTTATCAGGCACTGATCCGGCTCTCTCAGATGGTTCCCTTGGTTCCGCTCCTTCTTTGGGATTAAGCCCTGGGACACCCGGAGTGCCTGACATGAACAGACCTCAAGACAAGAAGTCCAAATCCCAAGAGGTATGCAAATATAGTATGCCTGAAAAATCTAATTGTGTTTTTTTTTTGGTTAAAATTCCAATTTTTAAAATGCAATTTTTTATTTTTAAACAAGTGAATAAAAAAAAAGATAAAGAACACCAGGTTTGTTGTGCCTACTTAGGGCTGTACAATTTGGCCCAAATGTTGTTCTTGTATATCAATATGACTAATAATACTAATAATTATGATTATGATTAGGGGTGGGCGATATACTAGTTGACATGATAAACCGGTAGAGATTTTGGACTATCGTCTCTATCGCGGTTATGCTCACGTCATGTGACGTTGCTGTGTTGCACGGTCAAGAAAGCTTATGGTTTGCATGTGTTTTTTTAACAATGCCGTTTAAAAACAGATGATTTTAAACCGTTGAAGCGGAAGAAATAGCCAAAGACAATTCATTTCAGTATGTGCGTGCACTGTCTGAGAGACATGACGATGCTGCTTAAAAGCGTGTGAGAAGTTTTTTACAGCTTAAATTGGCTTGGACGGTTAAATACATATATGTGTCAAAGTGAACATGTAGAGAGAGAAAACTAGGGATGCACCGAATCCAGGATTTCGCCAAATATTGGGCTTTATTGGGCTGCAACAAATGATGGTTTATCTGTGTTCTTCAAGCCATCTCGGGTATAAAATAATAAAGTGTATTAATAATGCAATGCTAATCAACATCAACAGCTTTATAGTGTAGAATACTACAGCTTGACTGGCTTTATGAAGTGAGTTTTAACTCCAAACATGTAGTTTGGAGTAAAAAAATGTAATGCACATCATAAGTGACTCAAACTTACAGCTCTTGTAGAGTTGGAGGGAGCAACATTTACTGAACCGATCAATACGCTCTGATCACAATGCCGCTCCTAAATATGAAACACGCTGTCCATATATTTATTTAATCAAGAATCATAGTCTTTGTGATTTCATAATTGCACTAAGGCAAATCGCAATTTCGGTTTTATTTTGATTAATCGTGCAGCCCTAGAATGTAGTGTAGATTCCACCGTAGTGTTTGTGAGCACATTTTTACATTTTAATCTAATCACAAATTTTGTCCCTTCATATTTAGTTGGAAGATAAAGAGTCGGAGAAGACTGGCTTTGTTGCCTCATTTCTAGATTTTCTCAAGTCTGGAAAAAGGCCATCTGGAATGTCAACGGGCTCAGCTGACAGCGGTGGAAATGAAGATTCATCTCCTGGGAAAAGTGGAGGCATTCGCCCATTATCCCCTCAACCACCACCCCCGCCTACCGCTGCGGCTGTATCTGGATATGGAGATGGGGAAAGTGATGGGGGACTGTCTTTAGGTGGCTGTCCTAGCCCATGCAAGCGCTTGGATGAAGAGCTGAAAAGGAACCTTGAGACTTTGCCCTCCTTCTCATCCGATGAGGAGGACTCCGTTGGAAAGAACCAGGACCTGCAAAAGAGTATCTCCTCTGCAATCTCTGCTTTGTATGACACCCCTCAAATCACCTCAATGCAGCCTTCTTCACTTCCTCCACCCCCTCCTCCACCTCCTCATGAACAACTGACACCAACACAGCAGCCTCCAGCCCTCAGCCCTCAACCACCACTGCATACACACCTTCCCTCACATGCAAATACCCACTCTATCGAGCCTGCAAGATTGCAAAAAGAAGAGCAGGAGGAAGAAATGGAAGAAAAAGAGAAGGATGTAGATGAGGTAGTGGAGCAAGGCCAGGAAGAGAATGAGAAAGTCACAGACATGGAGCTGCTGAATGTCCCAAAATTTGGAGGTGAGGGTCATTTTTGGAAAGTGATATGAATTAAGCAGCTTAGAAAACACCTCCACACACCCGTGCTTTGTTAAAATAGGGCATTATTAAGACACAGTTGAACACTTGTTTGGTGTTGTATTGTTGAAACTGTAGGTGGTTGAAAATTTAAGAGTACCCTTCTCTCTTGCAGACTCGCCTCAAGAAGCCATTGAAGCCCAAGCTCCCCCTTCTCTCCCACCAGTTTCCCCATCGTCCCCTGCTCCCTCCTCCGCCTCCTCGCCATCACCTCTTCCACCCCTCCCCCTTCCGTCTCCCCCTCCTCCACAGGAGGACAATCCTTCTGCCTCTCAGAAATCTCCACCAAAAGAGTCCTCACCTCCACCCAGTCCTGTGGTTTCCACTGTTCCTGTCCTATCTCCTCCTCCTCCTGTAGAGCCCACTCTATCCTCTAGCCCACCTTCTCCCAGTCCTCCTCCAGTACAGGAGTCTATTGCAGAGCCCGCCTCCCCTGAAGAGCCAGCTGTGCCTCAAATTCTACCGTTGCATTTGGCACAGAAACAGAGCGGTGCTGCCATTGTTGGAGAGACTGATGAGGATGAGAGTGAGAGTGGAGGCGAGGGTATTTTCAGAGAGAGGGATGAGTTTGTGGTGCGGATTGAGGACATCAAGTGTCTGAAAGTAAGGCAATCTGTTTCTGTATTTTTTCCAGTTTATTTTTTAGATTTTTTTTTGTCAGCATGTGTCTAATGCAAATGTGCAGAAATATAATGTGACATGGTAGGTAGGTTTAATTTTGTGATAATCTCATCTCTCACTAGTTGGCCCTGCAGACAGGACGAGAGCCCCCTCCAATTTGGCGTGTACAGAAAGCGTTGCTGCAGAAGTTTTCCCCTGAGATTAAGGATGGACAGAGACAGTTTTGTGCCACTAGTAATGTGAGTCATGACCCATCACATCATTTGTAGAAAGCAGCACACCAATTTTCAGCCATTTCTACTTTGTTTACTACATCTGATTATGATTCTTATTTATTAGTGCTGTTTAACATGGCACTGTTATTATTACTTGTATTTAGCCAGTTTTTTTTTTATAGAAATATCAGTCTTTCTATTTTTATCTGATAAAACAAGCTAAATGATCCCATTCAGCTACATAATACCCTATTAAACTACTACTCAAGCTAATTTAGTAACTGCAAAGCACCATTATGGCAACCATTCAGAACAAATTAGAATTGTGGCAGCAAGCATCACTCAGATTTTTATCAGAAATTGTAAAAATCAGTTTAAGGGGAAGTATGCATAATTGCATGTTGAATAGTAAAATATGTATCAGCACATTAAGTTATGGGTGATTCTGTTTTGTTTTTGACATTTGTATAAGCTGAATTTTAAGTTGTCACTATGTTTCTAATTTGTCTGTTCTTTTGTCCCCTTCTCCCTAATTTCTCTACTTCCTCATAGTACCTTGGTTTCTTTGGGGATGCTAAAAAGCGCTACCAGCGGCTGTATGTGAAGTTTCTGGAAAACATAAACAAAAAAGACTACGTGAGGGTCTGTTCCTGTAAGCCCTGGCACAGACCTACTGTCAACCTGAGGTATTTTGACCCTTTTATCTCTCTTGCTGCCAAGTCAATGACTTCACAGACAACATGAGTGTGAAGGCATCTCCTGAGAAAACTTGTTTCAGACAGAGTACCTAGGCACGATAGTATCATGTTTAATGATCTTGAAGAGATTCAAATCACCTTTATTTATATTGAGTGACTTAACTTTCAGCTAATCCTTCAACACTAGTATTTCATTTTTTTTCCCACCAGACGCATACTAGACAGATATATCTCATAAGATGAAGGCATGTTAGTAGGATATTACTCAAACATTAAATTTGCATGTGCCTTGTTGCATTTGTCAGGTTTCGGACACATAATATATGTCAATATAAAAGTTGCAGTGTAAAGGGCTGTTTACAAAAGGACAGTAACTATAAAGTTTTAATTCTATGAGAAGAGGAATGTCCACACTACTATAACAATAACACAGTGGAACAATATCGTTGGGATAACCTTTAGAAGGATTTTTAATCTAGCTGATGAACGATAAAATCATTGCTAGCCAATCAAAATCCACCCGACTTGAGCATTTAAAGCTACAGACGCCATCACTTCAGTGGATGCTTAATAAACCAAATATTACTGTATGATGGTATGGATGCTAATATAGTTGTAATAGTTAACAACCCTTAACAGTTGCATTATTTACTAGGGTACTAGGGTATTTTACATGTTTTGTGGTGCACTGTTGACCTGCTTAATAATGGTGTCATAATGATCTAGATCACAGCAGATCATTTCAATGTGGCATATTTTTGCTATTTAGGAGACAGTCTCAGCCAGTGCCGAAGTTAGCCCCACCACCCAATAACCAGACTCTCTTAGAGAGGGCTGAGAAAGACAGAGAGAAGATAAAGGAACCACGTGAAAGCAGAGAGAAAAACAACATTCGGCCAAAAGAACTGCGGGACAGAGAAAAATTGCTTAAAACCAGGGAAGAAAAGAAAGAGAGGGAAAAAGAGAAAAAAGCTTCACCTCCGCCGCCTTCAAAACCTGAGAAACGGGCAGCGTTGACAGAACGAGGGAAGGTGAAGGAGGAGAAGAGGAGCGCTGGACAGGAGAGAAAGACTGAACGCTCTGCTAAGCCTCAGCCAGCAAAGCCTCCGCCCAAGAAGCGCAGGAAGTGGCTGAAGGAAGTGCCCTCGTCATCAGAATCAGACTCCTCAGCAAGCGAGGATGAAAGTGAGTATACTTTTAACCTGTGTATGGCACGCATTAGCCGAAATGTGCAATGTTTCTAATGTGACAAATTAACAATCACAATCGGTTTCTTGAATCTGTATTTTTTTTTTATAAAGATTTTGTAAAAAATATAAATACTATAAACTGAGTTTTGGATAAAACTAACTATCACGAATCATATCATTAACATCAACTATACATATCGTTGTGTTTTCATATTGCGGTATAACAATGCATCGTTACACCCCTATTATTAAAACTATATCTAAGTCAAAAGAAAAAAAATAGGAAATTAGATTTTATTTAGAAAAGAAAAGCCTTTAAATTGTAACATTTTAAGATTTTTTTTGCATTGTGACATTCAAATGAAAAATAACCATTTTAAATGTAACAAATGAGGACATGTGACAGAATAGGAGGCAATGTACAATTATGATAGTGAATATATAAATTGACATGTCTCTGTCCAGCAGTGTCAATAAAAGCTGGCCTGAACACGCGTGGAATGCGTGAGATGTACCGGAGCTACGTGGAGATGCTGGTCAGTACGGCCCTCGACCCGGACATGATTCAGGCTCTAGAGGACACAGAAGGTAAATGAATATGATTACCTCCCAGAAAAACTGCTGCGCTGTCGTTTTCAAAATATGAGATGAAATTCACCCTTCTCCTTATGTTATTGGCTGTTTCAGATGAGCTATATCTTCCTCCAATGCGCAAGATCGACAGCCTTCTCAGTGAGCAGAAGAGGAAGCTTTTGAAAAGAGTCAATATGAACTCCCAGCACCAGGTCATTCACCTTTGTATTTGTGCTTGCTTGATTCTTTTATTTGATCGCTCCTGTAGTCTTTCATGTCCCTTAGCAACGGGCATCATCAAGGACTTTCAAACAATGTTTCCAACACCAATTTTTTTCAAGGACTTTATAAAATAGGTTTTTCTTAAATGACTTTTTATTTCTCTCATTCTTTTCATCCTTTAGAATATAAACAGGATATAATATACAGAAATAATTCAGACTAAGGTTAGAATATAATGTGCTTGTATATTAATTCCTATAATACAAATGAAAGAAATACAGCCTGTAGGTGGCAGTCCTGTAATGACATGAGAAACTGGAAAACTCCAAAAATAATAAGATTCTACTGCTAATTCATTATGCTGAATAACTTGCCTTTCAGAAATTACTTTTTAGAGACTTTATTTCTTTGTAGTCACTGTTTGCATTACGTATAGTACGTTACTGCTGTTTATTCACAACGGAAAGAGACTCGCATATATTTTTGCATTTTATAATTCCAGAAATAAACTCATCTTAAATATGCAAAAACTGCACTGTAAAGCATTAAACTCACCTGGCTCTGAACAGAGCGTGAGCCCTGAAGCTTCTACTGCATAAAATACTATTTTACGTTGGGCAATCTGTGACGTACTGTGATTGGATTTCAATCATACACGTTGTGTTACTGTAATTGAGTTCTTTGAGGTTAACCCGGTTAAACACCAGGAATATGAGACTTTAAATACTTTTTCCAAAACATGTATTTGTTTCTTGTGTTCAAACCACATACACATTCTTTTTAAACTTCAAGCTCTTTTAAGCACTTTTCTACAAAACAAGCCCATTTTACAGGTATTGCAGAACTGACATTTCTAAAAGCTAAATCATCAATTTTTTTCTGAATGTCCCTCTGTTCCTGCCCCACAGGAAGCTCTTCACACGTTCCCTCAAATTACGGCGGAGCCCCTGGACTCAGGGGCGGTGAGGGTCAGACTGAGTGGGGAATGCTACAACCGCAAAACCCTGAACCGCATCAAAAAGAGTGTTACCAAACCACAGGTGATTCTCGCTGTGAACAGTCCCACTGATACTGAAACCTAAATCTGATTTTATTATGAGACTCTGTTTTTAAATTAAATTAAGAGCTTTCAATTTGAGATGGGTGGATAGATAGATAGATTAAATTGATAAAAAGTGTCAGTTTTTAATTTTAAATCTTTTTAACAAAGAATTCTGAAAAAAACACATTGCAGTTTTAACAAAATATGAAGCAGCACAACTGTTTTCAACATTGATTATAATAAGAAATGTTTCTTGAGCATCAAATCAGCATATTAGACTGATTTCTGAAGGATCATGTGACGCTGAAGACCGGAGTAATGATGCTGAAAATTCAGCTTTGATCACAGGAATAAATTACATTTGAACATATATTGAAAAAGAAAACAAGTTATTTTAACCTAAGGGAATCTTCCAAAATCCCTGAAACGCCTCGATTGTAGTCTTCAGTTTTCTTCTGGAAACAAACATGTCACAATATTCCTCATTTAAATAATTCCCAAGGAGATGTCTTTATTCACCAAAACAAAGGGGCGGGGCCTGGTTGAGTTGATTAGTAGTGTGTTTAAGCTTGCGGTTATGGTAAAGGTAAATCGTAAACATTCCCAAACACACTCGAAGCGCCAAAAATTTGATTTGACCAATCAAAATACATGGATCCATTCGCCTTATCAGAGCACAGTGTGCTTTTCCGAAGGAGGGGCTTCATAGAGACACGAACCAAACAGAGCGTTACTGACAGACTGGGAAGAGAGGAGCTGCAACAAAGGAGAATATGGGACAAATTGTGTTTTTGAACAATGTAATATGGCCTCTTTAACACTTTAAATCCATTGGCAGCCTTCATAACTGATAGGAACAATGTAGAAACTGTAATAGAATTCAGATTCTAACATGTCTCTATCCCTGTCTCCTCCAGGACCTCAAGTTGTCAACAGACACATGTCGAATCTACAGTCTCTACCATTCACTGCATCATTATAAATATCATACCTTCTTACACTGCAAGAAAGAGGTAAGAACTACATTTCCCAAAAGCAGCTGGAGCAAACAAACGCATACATGAACACACTATTAAAGCTCTCACGTCTTTTCCTTTAGACGAACACTATAGAGCAGGCGTCAGAAGATCCTGGACAAGAGGAGGTTGTTCAGCAGTGCATGGCCAATCAGAGCTGGCTGGAGACGCTCTTCAACTCCTTCTTAGAGCTGATGGCCCTCAGCACCAAAGCTTGAGGGAGGAAAGAAGGGAAGGGGGAAATCGAGGAGGCTCAATGTACAAAGAAGCTGGATTTATTGTTGCCTAGCTCCCCTGCCCTCCTCTTCGGTTTTACAGAAATTCTCTTTTAAATGGCTCTTATGCAGCGGCGACAGAAGAGGAGCGGGCGATGAGCCCAGCTGGCTGCCGCTGGCCAATAACTCCATTAACTCTTCACAAACGTCACCGAGTCCGCAGACCCGGTGCAGGATCCCTCCTGAGACCTCAGACCAGTGGATATGACTAAACTGAGCACCTGAAATGAGCTGACCTTTCTGAATTCACTGAATCCCAAGGAAATGGTACACAGAACCATGGAATATACTGTGTGGAGTCTTTATACTTTTTGAATGGACTGATTCGCCGTGGGAAATAACTGACTGGAGGAGTTCGCTTCGTGTCGACACTAGGAGGAAGTCTGTTACTGAATTTTACACAAATAATTTTTTAAGACTATAGCAGTTTTATTCTGGCTTTTTTTCTGAAACGAGAGAGAGAGTGAAGGTTCTGTTTTATAAACGAGTGCAGATTGGAAAGCGGACATGGGAAGATGCGTGCAACGACATGTGATGACATTCAACGCTTTAGTCTACACGCGTGAAACAAGTGAGCTAAAGTAATGCATTTTTATTATTTATAAAGACATTTTTAACAGGAGTTCGCACATACTATACAAACAAGTAATGCTTCATAACGGTTAAAATAATGTTTGTTCAGATGCTATAAATGGATCTTATTGCCACATTCTGAACGGTCTTCCTTTTTGCTCATCGAAGCTGGGTAGATACAATGGAAAATGTCTTATCGTTTTTATCTGTTACGAAAGAGAAAAGAAAGAACAAACTATTTCAAGCTACGCAAACGGTATTATTGCAGTGCATTCTACAGAAAAAAATCTAATGGAGTTGAAAGTGAGTGTGAAGCATCTGATTCCCATTAGGGAGGGATTATGTATTAGTACTATTTAAAACGGAAATTTGTTTTTATTTGTTTGTCTTTTGTCTGTATTCTGAGTATTATTTTGGAACAATCTAATACTGTGCTTCTTTCAAAAGTAAAGCCTTTGTGTAAATATTGTACAGCTCTTGACTAAAGTCCCCCGGTTCTTCTGTACATGGACTATCCCTGTATTTGACAAACAAATAAAACCGTCAACAACTACTTTGTCTCAAAACAAGATATGCTTTTTTCCCTCTGTGTTTGCACTTTGCTCCAAGTCAGATTTTCACTTTTTTTTTTTTTTTTTTTTTTTTTTTACTTTGTGACAGGGGAATTAATCAAGTCAGATCTTTTTCTCTCTCTCTTTGGCTTCAACTGAACTTTCTTCCCTAAATGACAAAGGTTTGTTCTTTTCCTTGAACTTTTGACCATGACTTCATTACACTTCCCCTTTTTGCTGTTACTGTTTATTATTTCTGTTGCTTTACAAATATGATCTATTCATCTTCGGGTTAGGCCACAAAACAGCAGGGTATTTCCAGCTGGAACTTTCTAGATAAGTAAAAATGTCTAGCTTTTTATTATAAATGGTCAATTTTTTGGGAATATTTTCAAAGTATAACCAGAAAGTACAATTGTGACCTACAAAATTTTATTTAATTACTTGGAAAAATATGCAGTCAAAAAGTACACTGGCACTGAATTGATATTTCTTGTGACCCTAAAAATCTAAAGACATGCTTGCATTCTTGATTTTGTATACAATTATAAATTAATATAAATATGTCTCATAGGTGTACTGATCAGAAATGTATTAAAGTTAATATAATAAAATCATGACAACTAGAAAAAGTTCACCAATCAATGTTTAATTTTTTAATCAAACCTTGTATAAAGATGATTCTCAACTATGTTATGAAAGATATAACAATGATTTGATAAACTATTTTGCAATATGGATGTACACATGGCAATAAATGGGTAGTCCTATTCTATACAATGAATTTATACATTGCATCTAATTGGCATATTAATGTGTTCTTGGGGCAACATGTAATACAAAAAGAAGTGTAATAATGGGAGTAATAACTTGGCAATATTTTCATAAGAATATCATATTTCGTAGGAATATTGATATATCCTTTTCTTTCCCTATTCACTTGTGTCTCCCCAAGAGTCCTACATCTACAGAGGACATGTATGAAATCGACAGAAGTTGAGATCGAGATGTTTTTTTTTTTTTTTTTAACTGAAATGTCTTCTACGGAGGACAACCGTCTATGGGTCTCATGAGGATAGACTATATTTGAAAATGTCATTGATTTTCACGTTGTTCAAACCCATTGTGTTATCGTACCAAACCAAATTACAGATATTGTTCGTCTGCGCCATCTAGTGGTCATCTAGCGTAAAACACTCAGGGAGTGACGTGTACAATGACGTCAAAATGGTAAATCGAAACTGACATGGATTTCCCGATTAATATTTAACAAGTGATCTCAAGGGACAATCAGTTGAATAAAGTCCGCTATTAACGCAGAACTGACAAGCGAGCCTGTCTCATAGTCCAGATATCTGAAGAGTTCGCTGATAAACACAACAGGCCACAGAACACACTGTCGATGTAACCTTACACGGTAAGTGACGATTAAAAGCCATGGTGTTTTTGTTATTATACTTATGGTTTATTATATGACTCCCGAGATCACATTATTCCTTATACAGAATATCTTCCCAAGATATGTCATGTTTAAAATTAAAATGTCCACAGCGATATGTAAGTTCAGTCAAACATTGACATTAGAAGAAAGGTGTTTTAGGTTTTACTGTATTTCAGGGGTATATTGATTTATCATATTATTATTTTTTATATATATATATAAATAAAACAGTGTGAGCTGGAGTTGTGAGAGTTTGTAAATGAATGTAAGGATATTTCAGCATGTTCTTCTGTATGTGCAGGTGCATTGATGGTTTGGTGTGTATAGTCTTATTGCATCATCATGACCCAACCAAAGCCGCTCTTCGTTCCCTGGTTGTTCCAAAAAGTACAGAGTGGAAGTTATCCTGGAGTGTGTTGGACCAATAAAGAACTTCAGCAGTTTAGCATTCCATGGAAGCATGCTCTGAGACACGACAAACAAAGTGATGATGTCCTCATATTCAAGGTGAAAATAAGCATTATTTGTCATTATTACAGATCAATGATCAAGTTTTTGATTACCATATTAATATGCCATGTTTTTACATGATACTGCAAAGTACTTAAAAGGATAGGTCACCCAAAAAGGACAATTCTGTCATCATTTACTCACCTTGTTCCACACCTGTATGAGTTTCTTTCTTCTGTTAAACACAAAAGTAACCAAACAGTTGATGGACCCCATTGACTTCCATAGTACCCCCCCCCGCCCCCATCAACTGGTTTTAAATTGCGACAAACTTTTCATTTTTGGGTGAACTATCCCTTTAAAATAATTTAATTTGATAATACCATAGGAATGCAATGACACTTTTAGTATATTATTGATATTTTAGTATATAGTGCATTAGATCTAAGTAGATCTTTATATGTAAGCTAATGTCATAATTACTTATGTTGTCTTTGAGCAATGGCTAACGTCAATTGTACTAACAAGCATGAATGGTAAACTAAAATATACTTCAATGTCATATCCACTGAAACATCTATTTATGTCATAGAGAGCAGAGAGAGCAGTTGTCATGCTATATGAAACAGCTTGACAAACTTTTTAACCAGACAGTATCATTTATTTCATTGTTTCTTAATTCAAGTGATGCTGCAATGAACATTTTCTCAGAGCCTCTTGTAAATTACATGTTATTTTGTTTAATTGTCTATTCAGAATCATCTGCGAATCTTGATCCTTATTGTAATAAAATTGTGATTGTCAATTTAACCAGAATCGTGCAGCGCTTATGCATACTCTCTTTAAGCACACTTAGATTTGAAGTACACTACAAGTGCACATTTAATACAATTAAGCACATTTCTTTTTCACAAGAGGACACTATAATTGTAGGAGTACTTTTCTACTAATATCTGTATCTTGGTCCCATCAGGCATGGGCTCAGACCAGCGCTTCTGGAGACGGCAGGATCAATGGAGATCCCTGTGTTTGGAAGAGAAACTTCCGAAGCGCTCTTCGTGTCAAAGGCTTCAAGATGGTATTGGACAACAAGAATGATACTGCTGATCCGCATAAAGTGTATCAGTTTCCATCTGATCATTTTTCTGCAGGTAAGAAATAATACATTTGTGGTTGATGTCATTAAGAAGATTGTTCATTGAATTGTTATGAGCCTTTTCTGTTTTCTATCCTTACCGGCTTCAGGATCGGAAGGGTCTCAAGAGACTGATGTGAGTATCTGTTATTCAGTTATTATGTGCTTGTCAGGTCGGGTTTGATAAAAATCATCAGATAAGACATACATTACACACACTGACTTGGGAAATTTGTTTTCCATTTTCTAGTTTTCTCCAGAACTATATTTGGAGGAGGAAAACGTGTTCTCTAGTAAGCAGTTTTTTATACCCAGTTATGCATTTGTTATATAATACTGAGGTAGGCCTTTAATCGGTATGACATTATGTATTACTTTTATCTCCTTTGTCTACTCTGATCTTTTCTTTCTTAGCAAACCCACCCCAAGGTTTAGAGGGACAATTAACTGGACTAAACCTTCAAGAAAGTCCCTGCCGAGGTAGATTGAAAAGTGTATTATAGGAGGCTGTAGTACAAAGCAAAATATTATATGGATTAACTCTATGGTTTTACCATTATTTTAGGTATTTGAATCTCTATAAGCATAATGTATGCTATTGTTATATTATGATAAAAAAATAGTGTTTTATTACACACACACACACACACACACACACACACACACACACACACACACACACACACACACACACACACACACACACACACACACACACACACACACACACACACACACACACACACACACACACACACACACACACACACACACACACACACAGTGGCCAAAAGTGATGTCCTGCTTAGGAAATTGACATGCTTTATTAAAATATTAATACAAATTCAGTTGCACTTTATTTTACAGTATGTGCACTTACGTGTATGTAATTAAGGTTATGTCTTAAGGTTAGGTTTACTGATAGGTTCAGGGTTAGTACCTAGTTATTACCCAGCTATTGTAATAACTATAATAAGTACATAGTATGTATATAGGTAACAGGACTGTAAAATAAAGCGCTACCAAAAATGTATTGAAGAATGTTTTATTGTGATAACGCAATGACACGTCAAATTATGCGGGCGTAATTTTTGGCCTTGCTGTCATACAAAGAAACATGTAGAAACAAGAGAAAACCAACAAAATATTAATAATTGATTATGTTGTCGAGTAGACAGTGTTTGCTTTTTCCTGTGCACTTTTTGTTTTTCTATGCATTTTTTTATTTGCATAGTAAAATAAAACCTGTAGCTGTAGTTTGGCTTTTATGCCAAATTATTGTTTCAGATAAAGACCCTAACCATGTTTAGTGTGGTTCTTCCCTCATATTTAATATTTATATATATATATATATATATATATATACATATAAAAGAATATTTTCTTTATATTTAGATGGTTTAATCCCCTCCGGACATCACTTTTGGCCACTTGATTTACAATGTACATGGATTATTGCTTTTAGTTAAATAATGATTTAAAGGACAGTGAATTGTGAATTTCACTTTTTGTTCCAGATCAGTTATACTTGGGACAACAATTTTTTCAAAAAAATAATCCATGTTCAGAAACCCAGTTTACTGGGATGGCTCATTTTCAAAGAGTGGAGCCTCCTGGACCCTTCTCTTCAGATGGGGGTGCTGTTGGTGGTGTGGCCCAGTTTCCCCCAACTGATGCGGCTGTGAATCCTCATTCTCCAGAATATCAGCGTGCGGCGGCGTGTCCACCGCAGGCTGAAGGGGATCAGGTTACCATTCCTGAACCAAAACTGGGTAGGTAGAACCCAAGACCATGACATATTCAATTACTGGTGTTTAATTACTCATTTACCCTTTCCTTCACAGAGACATTTTTTCGGATTAAGGTGTATTACAAAGGGAAGATGGTGTTAGAACAGCTGGTGGAGAATGATGCTGGATTCAGACTGATGTATCGGGGAAACATGTCGGTTTTTTTGTACTTAATTTACTGATCAACTTTCAATTAGCACCACTGAATCATGTTTTAATATAACAAATGAATACTTAACAGTCTACCCTTTCCTCGAATAGGGACGAGTGCAGTGCTGATCTACCAGTGGTGAGGCTACCTCCTCCAGAGGATATCCCGGATCGGATCCAGACCAAGCTTACGAATGATATCCTGGATAATCTGGGCTGTCTGGAGATCAGGAGATCGGATGCTGTGGTTTATGGCCTCCGCTGGGGAAACTGCAGGATCTATTGGGGTCTGTGCAAACATGAAAAAAGCCCAACGACCAGAGAGCTCTCCAAAACCATGCCTGAAGCCATCTTCCTCGTCAGAAATTATATTTCAGGTGAATTATTTTAGATGTTTAGTTTATGTATTTGTTCAGGTATGGTTGCTCTTTGGTGGTTGCAAATATTAGGTGACTCTTCTATATCCCTTGGGTAATGTGCTGGATGTCTCTTGATGCCATTCCATCAGGTTTGATGGAGTTCATTGAGACAAGCAGTGAATCTCCCTCTTATACTCTTTACTTCTTTCTGGGAGAGAAGTGGCCGGACCCCAAAATGAAACCGTGGGAGAAGAAACTCATCATGATAGAGGTTAGTATTGGGCAAATTATTTATTGTCCTAATATATATATATATATTTATATATATATAAAATATTTTTAATATTTAAATTTGTAATATTAACCCTATAAAACATACGGTATCATATTTGGTATGCAAACTATCAATATGGTCAAAAAAATAATAATCTGTTGCACACATGCCTTCTGTCGTCTGATTGATAGTTCATACTTGTTTTTTTTTTAGTTTAAATTTTTTTTAGCAAGTAAAAGTCCTTTTAGTATCATTTTAAAAATGTTCACCTTCAGGTCGTGGTTCATGTGTCTAACTCTAAAATGTTTAATGATTTTTATCACATAAATGTTAGAATAACTTTTATATTGTTAGTAATATTTCAAGATGGACAATTACTGGACTGAAGAAACTTAGATTTACTTGATTATCCATACTTCTTTTTTTAATAGAAAAATCATGTTAAAATGTATCAAAAATGATGCATTAGGCTTTTGAGGAACGTTTATTTGTACATCTGTCAATCCTTGTTGTATTGCTTTACCTTATATGTTTCTTCCACAATTAAAACCTAGATTAGATCATAAAACCTAAGCATTTAAAAATCTAACTAAAACATTTTATTGAGAGATATAGAGTGACATCTGATATAGTCTGAGCTCCATATTCTCACTATATCATTTACATTTTTACATTTACATTCATGCATTTGTCAGACGCTTTTATCCAAAGCGACTATTGCATTTCAAGGTACACATTTACATTCTTCTCAGTTCTTTTAATACTATCATACTTAATGAGAAACAAAAGCCTTGATATATCAAATATGTTACTCAACAAAAAACACGTATGCTTTCTAAAGGTTCGATAAACGGCTTGATATTCTTGACTATTATTCCATAAGTCAGGCTTTACAGGGTTGAGAAATTCAACTGTTTATTGAACATTGGTATCTTTAATCATATTGCAGTTATGGCCACAGTCACGTGTGACTATCCACTCAGAGCCATATGAGTGAGGCATTCAGTGAGGCATTCTGCTTCTATACCTGTTGAGTCAGACTGTAATGTAATGCCTGTTGTGGCTTACTGCTTCATTTGTATTCACAATTTCTTAGAGGCACCAGCAGTGATTTTTGAGTATATATATAAATGAATAAAAATTGTATCATGCCTTATTTTTTATCTTTCCCATTCTCTGGTTTGGGTAGGTTATTCTGACTTCCCTGGAGAGTTTGAATACGTTGGCTGTTACACTTGGGGCGTCTTCACAGTCAGTGGAGCTACAATTCTCTCTGGAGCAAATGATGGAGTTGTGTTAGAAAGATCGCCTCTGGCCAAGTGAAAAGGCATGAATTGAAATGACTTCTTAAAGTGCCCCTATTAAAGGCTTCTAATGTTGTACAATAGGCTTACATGCATCCAAGGTCAAAAAACACTTTCATTTTCTAATAATATACATTTCACATCACCTCATTTCTCAGAGTCTGAAATGGTTAGTTTGTAGATTCAGTCCCTCTAAACCCCTCCTTCCTTAGAGATACTCTGCTCTGATTGGTCAGACGTCCCAGTCTGTTTTGATTGGTCGACAGCTTATGGTGCATTGGATATGACGTGTATTAGCATATCTGAATATCAGCTTTACCTCAGCACTTGATACACTGTTATATGAACAAAAGCGTTGTTTTTTTCCGGATCAATTCCAGTACGAGTCCTCGTCCTTTTGAAACGCATGCAACGTGGATTCTCAGCGCTGAAAACAGCGTCTTCTCGACATTTCGACAACTTGAACCAAACTCTTCCAGTCTCAGCTACAACTACAGTGTTTGAGGGCGAAGCAAAGTACTTGTTCAGCCAATGAAGACCGTAGGCATTATGCAAATTTGTTTCATTGTTACAAAGGTTTGTAACAGGATGGAAAGTGAGACTGGAATTTCTGACGACACGTTTCTGCAGTTCAGAATCGATTCGTTCTTTTAGGAGATAACTAAGAACTTTATTTGTGGTGCAGTTTGATCTTTGAAACGTTGCAGAAAGTTTACATTCGTTAACAGCCATATTACACTGCATGAAAGCTTCTATTCGAAAAAGAATAATAGGGGTACTTTAAACTGTTTATTTAGTGGCGACTCCATGGTTACATGTACTTATTAAAGATGTGTGGACTAATATTGCTGAGCAAATTTTCAGTAATGCTACAAGACAATAATCATTGATTCAGTAGTAAAAATACATAAAGAAGTTTACAAAGGGAGTCATACTTTAAAAGGAGGGATTTCATATAACAAGTTGTGTACTATCATAAAAAGTCTAATGTGCCTTTCAGTCTGGTTTTACACTACTACAGTTCTCATAATACAATCATGTCAGATTGAATATTCATGTCTTTTCACAATATGTCCTCAAATATTTCCATGGTCTGATTTTCATTTTTGTGATGTCTTTGACTGAACTGAATGTGAACTGTGTTCATTTTGTGGGCTCCAGGACTTCATTGTTCCACTGATGTGCCCTGTCTCTTTTGCTGAGATTGAACTGATTTGAACAGGTTTGCACTTAGTATCATCGTTTCACTTTCACGTTCTAAAATATTTTAGCGATAAGCCATGGTATTAGATTTGTGAGTGAATCATTTGAATCAGTAGTATTCAATGAACTGATCAAACCGGTTCACACATTGGTTTAACATTTAATATTCAGCCATGTGGGAGGGATTTTGCACCAATGAGATTTCACTGTGGGCGGAGTTACCCAGTGCTACACAACATAAATAAAAACTACAGACCACAACATATCCTAGAGGGATTCATCTAACTTACTGATTCTACAATCTCAAAAAATAAAACATTTAACGAGCATCCAAAGCAACATTTAAAGAATATAGTGTTCAGAATCTAGATCTCAGAATCTAGATCTCAGTTGAGATCCCTGTCCTCTTTACATGAGTTTAAATTTAAGCTAAAGTTGTATATTTTTGACCGGGCCTTTCACTACATCTCACTTATGGTTTTATTACATTATGTGTTATGGTTTTATTTGCTCTTTCTTTCATGTTTCCTGGACTTTTAACCTTGTAAAGCACAGTGGTCAACTTCTGTTGTGTTATTCACATCACAACACATTTTAAAGCATTGACTAATTGAAATATTAAGATTTATATTTTATTATTTAGATGCGCAATGCATTTTAAAAGTTTGGGATCTGTAAGATTAACAGGTTCAATGTTTTGGAAAGAAGTATCTTCTGCTCACCAAGGCTGCATGTATTTAATCAGTAAAAATACAGTAAAACAGTATTATTGTGAAATATTATTACAAATTAAAATGATTCTTCCGAAATCATTCCAAATTTTTATCATAATAAATAAATCATTTTTGTCAGAATAATTTAATGAATAGAAAGTTCAAAAGAACAGCATTGTAACATTATAAATGTCTTTACTGACACTTTATTGAGTCCTTGCTAAATAAATCACAAACCACAGTGGGTATTTAATGCGGCTATTAAAATAACATTTATAGAATAATTATATTATATTTAATGAAACAATATTGGAACATTTTGAAAAAGGAATATTTTAATAAATCTGTAAATTTGATTTCATCAAATAGAGCGAGATTTTCACTCTTATTATGCCTTGTCCTTTCACTGAGAAGCACTCATACACATTATAATCCTCTACGTCTAAGCAGACAAGTTAAGACATTTTTTTGTGACACACTCCAGAAAGGAGACAGAGACGGCAGAAAAACGAATACTGATACGAATGCAGCTTTCAGACAAGACTTTCTTGTCTTGTCTGTTCAAACTTTGCACGTCTGCACTCGTGAATCTCTACTTGCTCTTTCTCTAGAATTGTCTTTTCTTCCTGGATCTAATGTTGCCAGAAGCTTTCAACCACCACTCTCATGATTGATTGATGAAATAACACAGTGTCCCTTTAAATTGTAAAGAAATTACGGATTCACCTTTGTTTCATGAAACAGCATTTTCAAGTTGATTTTAGTCAGTTAAGTGCTTATTGTAACTGGTATGTATTGAATTGTATTGGGCGAACCACTATGATCATCAGGTATAGGCTATAGCAGCGAGAGCACGACTCGTCACAACACTCGCGAATAGAAAGCGCTTTTGTTTGTTTGGTAATGTATTTGCAGTCCGTGCGTTTCTCTTCGCGAGATCTTTACCCTAGTGTAATTCATTCATCAAGCGTTGAACGTAAAAACTACAGTCACACAAGTGATGCGCCGACACTTTTTTATTGTTGTTTAAACGTGCGTGTTGAAGCATTTTAATTAGTGATATATTTTTTTCAAAAATCTTATATTTATGGTCTGTTGGTGAAGTATCTTATTGACCCCAAACTTTCGAACTGTATTAATTCATTCAAGTGTTTTAATTAGATATATTCAGGTAATATTTAAGGGTATGTATTTATGTTTAAGCTGTGTTAAAATGTTAAGACTAGTTATTTTAAGTTATAAGTAGGCCTATATAGTTTTGGTCACCACATCTATGCCGTTTCTACTCCACGTTCTCCAGGTCATCGTGTTCTTCCTCTGATTCCCTCTCCTCCATTGAGAGGTCCCTGAGCTCTGACAGTGGCACCAGCTGACCCGCTTGGTTCAATCCCATTGGGCGAATCACATTATCCCTGTTTAGGAAAAGGTGCGAGAGTGTAAGAGCATTGTGTACAAAGCTTTGATAAGTGGTTTAAGTTCCTTACTTTGAGAGTTTGTTAAAAAGACTGATGAGCCGCTGAGCTTCCTCCTCTTTCTCGTCCTCTGTCATTCCCTCCATGGGATCAGGCTGCTCCTCTTCCACCTGTCCCGTCACTGGGTTCACGCGGTCTTTAACCTGCCGGTACTCCTCGGTGTCAGAGTCGGAGTCGCTAGAGTACCGTGTGTCTGATGATGTGGCCTGTGACCTTTGACCTCCTAGCAAGCCTCTAGTGGCCAGGAGCCCAGCGGCATTCCCATATCCAGTGTATTTGATGAAACGTCTCACTGGAATATCCAAGAAAAAAACAGCATATTAGGTTTTGGGGGTAAAACTCATGGGTGTTTAATACAGTGGTTGATGGCCCTCCCAATCAAAAGTTGGTTACTTTCCAAATAGATGAATGGAAAGGTGTAATAAAAAACAAAACAATAATAAGAAACGTCTTATCACACTATACATTTATACATTTAGTTAAGGAATAATTAAATGCAAGTGTCCATGGTCAGTTGCAGACAGTATCCTAGTTTCCCCTCTCCTTTTAGGTGCATACATTACGCTTGTCAAAATGAAAAGTCAAATATGATTCGCCCGTTTCTGTTAGTCCCGCGCACTACATTATCTTTAGGACTTAAGGACATAATAGTAGATTCATGCTTTTGTGGAGTTAAAGTTGACGATGGCAAAGCAAATATCAATCAGCTGATACTTTAAAGGGGTCCTATTATGCTATGTTACATATCAATCTTTCTTTAGTGTAATGTTGCTGTTTGAGGATGAAAAGGGTCTGCAAAGTTTCACAAAGTCCCTCCAGCAGGAGTTCTTCTCGATATCAGTGTCACTGTTTCTGAACTCCCTGAAACGCCTCCATTGTAGTCTTGGGTTTTCCTCTGGGAACGAACATGTCACAATATTCCTCATTTAAATAATTCCCACCCAAGGTAAACATTAATCAAAGGGGCGGGGCCTGGTTGAGTTAGTTAGTAGTGTGTTTAAACTGCTCGTTATGGGAAGGGGCGTGGCATTCTCAAACACGCTTGAAGCGGTTGACCAATCACAACACACTGATCCGACCGACCAATCAGAGCACATTGCGGATTTCGGAAGGAGGGGCTTCACAGAGACAGAAACTAAACAGAGCGTTACTGACAGACTGGGAAAAGAGGAGCTGCAACAATGGAGAATATGGGAAAAATAAAGTGGTTTTGGATATTCAAGCATTCAAGGTTATTCTGTTAGACCCCAAAATTATAATTAAGTCTTTTAAAATCCTAAATTGGATTTCCCAACTGAACTGCTGCAAGAAACCAAGTCTAGCAATGAATCTGGGAGATTCCTTTTAATGTGAACTAACAGACACTTGATTATGATGAGATTTCACCAGAAGCCCTCATCGTCTCAGACTAATACTGTAGGAGGACATGCCAAGTTAAGTACAATCATTTTTCCTCAATGTTTATAGTATTAAAAAAATCATAATAGTAAATCATATGTTTATACTGTCATTATACTTGATAGAAAACAGCAAGTGCCAATTTATTGTGTTTGTTGTTTATTGGTTGTTCTGTTATTTTCTGTTTTGAAACTTTGTGTTGCATTGTATTTCTTAAATCTGTTTTTGTGGTAATTTGGTGTGCAGTTTTCAAACTCTATGCTTGTGTGTTTCTCTGCTGTACCGTTCTCTTTGCACAGCACGAAGAGCAGATCGGCAGCGCAGTGTTTGAGCTCAGTCTCCAGGTTGGTCATCAGTCGGACCAGACGGTTCCTCAAGGCGTTGCCCTTTTCAGGTTTAGTGCTAGCATCTCTTAGTGGAGGCAGAATCTGTACTCGGTGAGAAAACATATGCAATTTGATACAAAATAATGCAAGTGTTTTATTAGACAATGTTGCCTCGTGATAATCTAAAAGAGCAGCCGTGCCTGTTGTCTAAGGTAGCGTCTCGTCTCTCTGTGACCTCTGGAGCACTCGGTCAGCAAGTTCAGCACAGGGGTCAGTCTCTCTTTCACCTTTTCACCCTGCATGTTAAACACCACTGCGTTAGAAAAGACACTGTTGTGCATGACAAGCACGGTCCTTCTCAAAAAATTAGCATATTGTGATAAGCTTCATTATTTTCCATAATGTAATGATAAAAATTAAACTTTCAGATATTTTAGATTCATTGCACACCAACTGAAATATTTCAGGTGTTTTATTGTTTTAATACTGATGATTTTGGCATACAGCTCATGAAAACCCAAAATTCCTGTCTCAAAAAATTAGCATATCATGAAAAGGTTCTCTAAACGAGCTATTAACCTAATCATCTGAATCAACTAATTAACTCTAAACACCTGCAAAAGATTCCTGAGGCTTTTAAAAACTCCCAGCCTGTTTCATTACTCAAAACCGCAATCATGGGTAAGACTGCCGACCTGACTGCTGTCCAGAAGGCCATCATTGACCCTCAAGCAAGAGGGTAAGACACAGAAAGAAATTTCTGAACAAATAGGCTGTTCCCAGAGTGCTGTATCAAGGCACCTCAGTGGGAAGTCTGTGGGAAGGAAAAAGTGTGGCAAAAAACACTGCACAACGAGAAGAGGTGACCGGACCCTGAGGAAGATTGTGGAGAAGGACCGATTCCAGACCTTGGGGGACCTGCGGAAGCAGTGGACTGAGTCTGGAGTAGAAACATCCAGAGCCACCGTGCACAGGCGTGTGCAGGAAATGGGCTACAGGTGCCGCATTCCCCAGGTCAAGCCACTTTTGAACCAGAAACAGCGGCAGAAGCGCCTGACCTGGGCTACAGAGAAGCAGCACTGGACTGTTGCTCAGTGGTTGCGTGTCATTCGGAAATCAAGGTGCCAGAGTCTGGAGGAAGACTGGGGAGAAGGAAATGCCAAAATGCCTGAAGTCCAGTGTCAAGTACCCACAGTCAGTGATGGTCTGGGGTGCCATGTCAGCTGCTGGTGTTGGTCCACTGTGTTTTATCAAGGGCAGGGTCAATGCAGCTAGCTATCAGGAGATTTTGGAGCACTTCATGCTTCCTCCTGCTGAAAAGCTTCATGGAGATGACGATTTCATTTTTCAGCACGACCTGGCACCTGCTCACAGTGCCAAAACTACTGGTAAAAATGGTTTACTGACCATGGTATTACTGTGCTCAATTGGCCTGCCAACTCTCCTGACCTGAACCCCATAGAGAATCTGTGGGATATTGTGAAGAGAAAGTTGAGAGACGCAAGACCCAACACTCTGGATGAGCTTAAGGCCGCTCTCAAAGCATCCTGGGTCTTCATAACACCTCAGCAGTGCCACAGGCTGATCGCCTCCATGCCACGCCGCATTGAAGCAGTCATTTCTGCAAAAGGATTCCCGACCAAGTATTGAGTGCATAACTGAACATAATTATTTGAAGGTTGACTTTTTTTGTATTAAAAACACTTCTTTTATTGGTCGGATGAAATATGCTAATTTTTTGAGATAGGAATTTTGGGTTTTCATGAGCTGTATGCCAAAATCATCAGTATTAAAACAATAAAAGACCTGAAATATTTCAGTTGGTGTGCAATGAATCTAAAATATATGAAAGTTTAATTTTTATCATTACATTATGGAAAATAATGAACTATCACAATATGCTAATTTTTTGAGAAGGACCTGTATATGTTTTGTTTTCTTTTCCCCCTGAGGTCCACTATTAAAGATCATTTATTCCCTCCCTTCTTCCACCCTCTCTGACCCTTCAAGCACACAGCAAATTTTACACAATAAATAGAAATGCTCAAATTGTGTCGTGAAAGGCAGAAGACAGAGAAGGCCTTTCAGAGCCTACCAAAAATCAGTCACATTTTATTCAGCAAGGATACATAAAATAGATCAACTCTTTTCAACAGTGATAATAATCTTGAGAAGCAAATCATCATATTAGAATGAATGATGCTGAAAATTCAGCTTTACATCACAGGAATAAATTACATTTTATTAAATATAAAAACAATTTTAATATTTTAAATCGTAATAATATTTCACCATTTTATTTTTATCAAATAAATGCAGCCTTGGTGAGCAGAAGAGACTTATTTTAAAAAACATTTGAACGTTACTGTGAATTGCTAATATTTTATTAAAGTGTATTAGTATTGACTGATTTTTGTAAGGCTCTTAAAGGCATTAGATAGACTTATTTCTACTTAACTTCTGCCTTTCACAACCCAGTTTAGGATAGTTTGAAGTTCGGAAAGTTGTTTTCACAGGATAATTAATGCAAATTAAAGAACACAGACGCAGACGGATCATTTCCATAATGACCAATTCCCCGTTTTTGGGTGGTAAATAATGGCGCAAATTAAATACCAGAAACTGACGAACGCAAACCATAGTAAATCACCTTGCATGATTCATCTAAATACTCTCGTCCTATAAATTTTGTGTCTGAAAGGGAAACTCCTACATGCAATAAGGTCAGCCGTAAAAATAACCCTGTTCATGCTAATATTTCACTGCGTGTCTTTAGTAAATCCTGACTGTAGTTTTTTAATGCCAAAAGAGGGTTTGCGCTGGCGCACGCTGTTAGTAAATCTGGCCCTAAATCTCAAAATATCAAGGACAGTATGATTCATGATATGATAATCTCTCCGTTTCTCTGTTGTCTCCATCTTTTTGTTTCTCCCTTCCCTTATTTCTTTCTTTCTTTCACCCTCTTTTTACCTGCTCCAGTTTTCTCTCCATGTACATGAGTAGGTTCTGCACACAGTCCATGTTGACTCCGTTCATCTGGTGTGAGTCTGGACCCAGAGGCACAGACACCAGAACGTCTAGACAGCTCAACGGGAGAGCAGACAGCATGTTCACTGCATGCCTGAGAGAAAGAGAGACGTTTCAGCTCACGCGTTTGCTCAAATCTGTTCCGTTTTAATCGAATGTTGAATACCGTTGATTAAAACAGAGCATCAGTATAAAAAGCAGAATTGTACAGCTTGTATTTTACATAAATTAGTCTATAAATGTTGGATATTTAAACAGAAAATAAATTGTCCTTTTGAGGTGGAGAAGGTTATGCATCACATAATTCACATGAGTGAAGATGAGGAGAAAAGCAGCCACAGATGAACACGGGTTTCAGGAGAGGGACGAGCCTGCGCTCACTGTGACACTGGTACATGGAGGCACGCTGTGGTCAGTTTAGAGATATGAAAGAGAAATACTTTGGGAAAAAACCCCACATATAATTCCTCATTTTCTAAAGTTGTCACGAACAGATCAGATGCAGGTGTTATGAAGGCAGTCACGCATCTGTCAGTCAAATTAATATGTGCTCTACATTATTATTTTTATTATAATTATTGCCTGCACACCGTGTGTAGGCTTAATGCCTTTTATATGTCATGACCCTTAGAATGAAATGCTCCAAGTTTTACAAAATAAACAAAAACCCAAAACATATTTAGTAAAATTAAATATTATTAAAAATACACAAAAAATATAAAAATAAATACAATTGAATAATTATTAGTAACATAAACTACCGTTTAAAAGGTCGGTAAGATTTTTTTTTATTCTTATAAAGTCAAAACCAGTAATATTGTGAAATATTATTACAATTTAAAATAAATATGTTGTTATTTATTGCAATTAATATTGTTTTTTGTTGCTTTATTTTTATTATTATTATTATTATTAATATGCTTACCAAGGCTACATTTATTTGATTAAAAAATACTGTAAAAACAGTAATATTGTAAAATATGATTTCAATTTAAAATAAATATTTTAATGTAATTATTATTGTATAATTATTTTGAAGTCTTATTTTTATTCTATTTTAATATACTGTTTTCTATTATATTTCACTTTGTGTGTGGGTCATGATCTTGTAAATCCTACCAATATATACAGTATACATCTGTGAGCCAAATTAATATGTACAGTGCACTAGACTCTTAATATGTGCACTTGATTTACTTGTCTATGTATTACCTACACAACAGTGTATACTATTTTATTTTATTCTTTAATTTATTTAATTACTAACTTATTATCTTTAATTATTTGTGTGCTTGTCTAGATCTTGTAAATCCATGTCAATTATATTTGACTTCCACTGTAAGTACATTACACACTTTTGTGCTTGTGGAACGAGTCATAATTACTGAAAATTTCAACCCAGAATAGTTATTATAGAGCAATAACAATATTAACACTAACCCCTTTAATTCATCTGTAGCTTCTTCCTCCTCACAGGACACCATCAGACAGTAACGCAAAACTGCAGCCAGGTGGCGATAGAGAGATGCAGCTTCCTGGTGGGAGACACAATGTGAACCTTGATGTTAACTATTATATCAATTTATTCAGTGCAATGTGGGTTTACTACAGTATTTCTACAACACTACCATCTGATACATCGCATAGTACCATTGTTTGTAAGGGAGGTGAGTGAGCATGAGTGTGATTATGTCTGCACACACATACCTCTTCAGGTTCTTGAGTGTGTGTGCTGTGTGTGATATTAAATAGGATCTTCAGAGCCTCCTGAGCCTGCTGTGAGTCCTCCACACTTACAGGAGGCGCTGCAGGATCCAGCTCGACCTCATACTGTTCCTTCCACTGTACTGCTAAACACCTCTCCAGCACTGTGGTCAACAGCGACACTCCTCCCTCCTAAACATGACCAAAAACGTCTTTTTTTTCACAACAATTTACACTACCATTCAGTTTGAGCTCAGTATTATTTTTTTATATTTTTGAAAGACATCTCGTGCTCAACTAAGGAGCCCTTATTTGATCAAAAATGAATTAAAAACAGTAATATTGTGAAATATTATTACGATTTAAAATAACTGTTTTCTGTTTTCATATATTATATAATGCAATTTATTATTATCAAAGCTGAATTTTCAGCATCATTTCTCCAGTCTTCAGAGTCACTTGATCTTTCAGAAATCATTCTAATATGCTGATTTGCTGCCCAGGAAACATTTCTACGGAGCCCCTAAAGGAACATGGCGGTGGGAAAAAAAAATATGAGATGGGAGGAAAAATAATAAGTCAATGCTTTTTTGCATGCTCTCGAAAAACGTTTTGAGCTCTTCGCGAGTGAATGTAATTTCGCGGCAGAACGCAAAACATTTGCATTGACAAATATTTTTCCTCCATCTCATTTTTTTAAATTATGAAAGTAGTTGAGGTGCGGATCTTAAACTAGGTGACAACCGCTACAGATTGTTCTGGCAGAACAATAAATCACTTGGTCCATGTCCACAATAAAGTTTTTTACTGTTGTCTTTCGATTCATACATCAGTATGGATGTGGTTTTTTAAAATGTACGCACACAGTATGAACAAAAATCTGCTAGAAATTGGACCAGATCAGCACGGAGATCACTGCAAAACTGCCGCAAAATTTAACAACATAGTTACATGTCTGGGCATGAACACTCTTTGATTGACATTCAGTTCTCCTGATCTAAACCAATGAAATTGCAGAAATGATAGTCGGGTGATTCAGAAATAATACCATATCCTAAAATGTCCAGCAGAGGGCACCAGCGTCATTAAAGCTTAGCCTTTTGTCCATTTCTTATTATCATTAATGTTGAAAAAAGTTCTGTCATGACAACTCCCGGACTGATTGACATAGAAATGGGTATGACAATGTTGATGTATTTGGTCTTGGCGGAATAGGTCTGCTACGCTGCTGCTGTTATTGTTGCTGTTGCCAATACATACACTGCTGTGAGCAAGACATGCTGCTGCTGCACAACACAGTGTACATGAATTACCCATAACAGATCTATACAGGTGGAGCTGGGGAAGGTGGAGGGTTTCTGAAAGCGCGCTGCACTGCTAAGGCAAATGCTAACCAGGTATATGAAAGTTGAGCAGCGAGCTCATTGGCTGCTGATGCAGCAGGAACCACCTGTGTCCTATAGGGAACTATATTATTGCAAGCGTTTGATTTAAGAAGCTTGCGCCATCTAGAGATTCATTACAGAACTTTGCATTTGTGCTGCTCCATATTTTTGTGGAAACCATGATTTTTTTCAGGATTCTTTGATGAATAGAAAGTTCAAAATAACAGCATTTATTTGAAATAGGCAGTTTCTGCAACACCATTTTTGATCAATATGCTTGAAAAAAAAAAAATCTCACTGACCCCAAACTTTTGAATGTTAGCATACATAATATGGTAACAGGAAATATTATTTTTATTACTTGATTTTTAATTTTTTTTTCTCTCAAAATTCAAATAATAGAAGTAGAAAAGTAGATACTTGTTTCAGCTGTGTTCTGAGTTCAGGTCTCAGCGCCGTCAGTAAAAACATGAACCGGAGCATGTAAAACTGGCCACAAGGGGAAGATGTAGACTGAAACTCCTTATTTATCTTTTCTGTCAGACCACAGAGGAGACTGAAGAACAGCAAGTAGTGGGAGAGAAAAGAAAAAAAAAGCATATGACATGCAAATATATTTAGTTTCAGTGAATACAGTGCCCCCAAAAACACTTTAGTAACAGAAATGTATGAATTTCATTGCAACGGATCTCATACCTGAGTTCACTGGCTCTCTCTTGTGCCCAAGCACTATTGTAAACAATGTTACATAAGATTTTCATGACTTCCTTCCTGGTTACTTCTTCATCATCATCATCATCATCCTCTTCCTCCGCTCCTCCAACGCTTCCTCTGCTGTCTCTTTTACCGGGTGTGAGAGCTTTGTAAACGCTGCTCCTCCTGCGAGAAGGCATGAGGCTGATGTTTGAAAACGTGCTAGCCTTGCGATCACCACACCAATTGCTCGGTCCCCAGACCGCATCACTGGTCACAGACCCAGAACCATCGTCTTCCTCACCACCGTTATCATCGTCACTCGCTCGGCCTAATTTGCTCTCAGAAATGGCCAAAATGACGTCATCATAGGGGTCAACATCATTGTCAGTGTCTTCTTTTGGAATAGGTGCGTGGCTGATGCCGCCCAGGTGGGCAAGAGTGAGCAGTGCTCTGTCAGTGATAAGAGGTCCCAAAACCTTTTTGTCCCTCGAGAGGATTCGTAAGGATCTCAGACATTCTTTCAGCAAACGCCCTTGCGGTTCAGTCTGGAGGAACCTGATCATAACTGTAGCCAGAGCCTGAGGGCAAGAGAGAGAAACAAATGCAAACCAACAAAGGCGTGAGTTGTTTTTAAGAATGGTTTGTGTGTGTATTTATTTTTAAAAGCCAAGGTTACCTGTCTCAACATGACGTCTGGGTCACTGGACTCATCGTAGTCTGAATCCGAGTCTGACACATAATCCCGCACTTTATTCTTTCTGAACTGCGGTGACCCAAAAAAATACAACTATTATAGGAATGAACCATATTGAGTTTACTGTGAATCATGCATTCAATTTGTGGGAGTTTTTTTTTTTTGTCGTTACATGACAGGCCAATGAATAAGATATAACAGTGATTAGTTTTGGTGGTGCTAGTGATCCAGAAATTGTACATGGCAACTTTAATCCTCTGGTGAAGATGCGGCAGGGAGAACGTCATTTGTAGGCCAACTTGGAAGTTAGAATCACCCTGGTTCCCTCGACAAATATCCAATAGCATTGGCTTTTGAATTATTGAAGAAAATAAGTTCTATGACTAACAAAAGCGTATGATTTTTACACATTTTGTTCATATTGATAATCTTCACAAATGAACAACTTCTGAAACTTATATTGTTCTTTTCAGTTCAACTAGATGGTTCCAACGAGCTCGGTGCTCGCCTAATCCGTTGAGTTTTTTTGCGTTTCACGATCGCTTTGGGGGGGAGGGGATAACAGCAAGGCGGCGAGAAAGGCAAGATTGCATGTTGCAAATAAAATATACACAAAAAAGCAATATTCGAATAGTAACTTAAGCATTCGAATAGTATTGATTTTTTTAATATTCCAATTATATTCGAATTTCGGAATTCATTCCAACAGCCCTACTCTGTAGTGCCATTTAGCCACTCGTTAGCAAGAGGATATTATAAATGTATTTTATATCATAGAGCTTGTGTATACCACAGACCTTATTTCAAAATTTCAAACATTTACCAAAAACTGATTGACGTCACGTCAGGACGATAGAACTGGAAATGCTAAGATGCTAACTCATTTCCGGGTTTGGCCTACAAAAATATGCCATCCCTGCAGAACTATTCCTTATTCAGGGCTCACACTTGTTTATAAAAATAAAAATTATTTCAGATTTTTAATACAGTGAGTGTTTAGATTAAAATTCAGTAAAGGTATATAAAATCCAATGTAAGGCATAATTGCATTTGGTGGAAAAAAAGAAATCATGTAATACCATAGTGTATAACTATGGTATCACTAGATACCTGTTTATAGCTACTGTATATCCACAGTGATTTTGCCAGGGAAGACATGTTTCTGGATCAACATATTTTGTTGATCATGGAACAACATTCCTGGCTGAAACACTATCTCTAAACCTAGCACTACCCATATCTTATCCCTAAGATCAGAGGGAAATAATAGGTGAATAACTGATGTAGAAGCACATAATGTAAACTTAACAAACTTTAAACTTGCCCCACAAATCAGATGTTGATCCAGGAACATGTGAAATCACGTTCACTCCCTATGGGGCTGTGTGTTACTTAGTTCCTTATCAGTATTTCCAGGCATAATTACAAACAAACTTTTATTAGGTTTTGCATTTGGATATATATTTAGACATGATCAAAAACTATTTAATCATTGCTCTGTAAAAAGCTCTGTTTTTCATATTTTTATATGTAGTCATTTTGGACTGTGAAGACCACAAGTGTGACTATTTTGCCTTCTAATCAGGTCCACAATTTATTTGTGTGTGCGTGTGTGTGTGTGTGTGTGTGTGTGTGTGTGTGTGTTTCATGTTCAAAAAGGACATTTTTCTAGTCTAAAATGACCACCAGAGGGTTAATAATGGTCAAATCTGGATGTCGGTAGTCTTGGGGAATTCAATAATTTAGAAAATAATACCTCTTCCAGCTTCTGCCTCTTTTCAGATTAAACAAGCAGCAGACGACAGAAAAATATAAAAATCATTAAACCAACCCAAAAGATAAGACAAGATGTTTTTCTATCCTAAGTGTGCGTTTTGTGTTTGCATGTTGTAACAAGCAGTATAGGCTAACAAAGCTGAAGGATCCGGAAAGGAGAAGTATATCCCAGATAGCAAGGTGATACTGATACAATGTTGAGTTTTCATCCAAAAGTTTTCATGAAATCAAATTTGGCAATTCCTATTTTTTAAGGAATATTGCAGTGTTTATTATACGTGCCCTCATAATCTTTAATCAAAATAATTTCCCTTCCCTCGTGCAGCGACATCTCTTCTCTGATGAGGTGTTTACTGCCGGGACAACCTGTCACTCATGAGACTGGCCAATAGCAAACCGATTTTCCCGAACATCCCTGATTTTATTCATTTATTTACTTATACTTGTTTTTTTTAAATGTTTTAGTATTTCTAGTAATATAAACGTTTGTAACATTTGTAACGTAACGTTTGTACCAATATTCTTCAATATACCTTCTTTTGTGAAATTTCAACATTGTTTCAACAATCACTGAGGATGTAAAAATTATTTTGAACCAACATCATATTGTAATGTTAATTCAATGCAATTAACGTAGACACATCAACACTGACTTGCTACCTGGAATGGAATTAGTAGGTAGCTTATGGTCTAAATATTAATGAGCTGCAGGCCTGGGATCAAGTCAACTACTGCAGTATCAGAACAACTGAGGACATGCGGGGAATATTTCCTGCCCGGAGGAAATTTGTATGACTCAAAAGTTTACAATTTCATAGAGCTTATAGTTCTTATCTTTTTTGTAAATTGAATATAAATGTGGATAGCATAACCGTAGCAGACCATTTGCTCGAGGAAGAACATTTGGTCTGGAGTTCATACATAGAAATCCCTGAATTTGAGAACATTTTAAAGGTACACTATGTAACTTAACATCCCTCTAGCGTTTAAAAACAAAACTGCATGCATTTTGTGGAAGAACACAGTTTTGGTTGTGCTTCGGCTCTGCTTGACTATGTGGATGAATATGACCCTGCACAGAAGATAATGCTTAACATGGTCTCTTAGAGAGCTACATATGGCAATTTATCTTTCCAATAAAAGACTCAGACTCTCCTCTGACTCTCCTCTGTTCGGCAAGTTTTTAAAATGGGTGATCCGGGAGGTTCAAGATTTAGCCGGTCAACCATAGCCGGGAAAAAAGTTCCTGGGACAAATTGTTACGGGTAATTTCGGTGGAAACGCGGCTCATGCCAACCTTTCTCACTCGTGACAACTATCCTCATGCCCAGCACAACAAAAACCATCCCTTAACATAGTGAATCAGGGTAAGACAAATACATGTTTAGGAAGAAGGACTGATGATGTATTGACTCATTGTTTAAATGTTGTTAACATAGTGTACCGTTTAAGACATTGCTGAGATCTTTTCTGAAACTTGGGAGCTACTGGCTTCTTTTTCTTATTTAAATATATAAAGAGACCTCATTGTTCTCATTGCACTCAAATATCCCTTACTTTTCTTCTGTCTCGCTGCTCCAAATCATAGAAGAAGCACTGTGCATACTAGGAGAGAGAGAGAGAGAGAGAGAGAGAGAGAGAGAGAGAGAGAGAGAGAGAGAGAGAATGAGAGAGAGAGAGAGAGAGAATGAGAGAGAGAGAGAATGAGAGAGAGAGAGAGAATGAGAGAGAGACAGACAGAGAGAGAGAGAATGAGAGAGAGACAGACAGAGAGAGAGAGAGAGAATGAGAGAGAGAGAGAGAGAGAATGAGAGAGAGACAGACAGAGAGAGAGAGAGAGAATGAGAGAGAGAGAGAATGAGAGAGAGAGAGAGACAGACAGAGAGAGAGAGAGAGAATGAGAGAGAGAGAGAGAGAATGAGAGAGAGACAGACAGAGAGAGAGAGAGAGAATGAGAGAGAGAGAGAATGAGAGAGAGAGAGAGAGAGAGACAGAGAGAGAGAGAGAGAGAGAGAGAGAGAGCAATTAGAAATGAGCAATAACATAAAATGTGAGCTTTGAGTGCACAAATTGTGCAAAGTAGATTGTTTTATAATGACATGTATTGTCAGTGCAAATGTTATTAATACAGTGGTTTTGGAGCCACTGGACTGAACATAATCTCTGTTAATTGTTAGTACCTCTCTATTAAATTGCTGTAGTTCTGCCTTGAGTCCTTTTTGATCGCCCTCTCTTATAAACTCAATAATCCTCTCCACATTCATCGCTGCAAGATAAACACAAATGCACACACATGCACAAACATTAAAACATTCTCCAAAAAAGGCGAGGTACAGAAATCTGACACCACATGAAAAATCTGTGATTTAAACAAGAAAATAAACAGAATTTTAGGGGTTTGAAAAATAAAACAAAGAAATGTTTAAAGTGAAATGTAAAATGAATAAGAAATATTGGTTATTTGGTAACACTTGTGTTAAAATAAAGAGTTACACTTTATTTTAAGATGTCATTGTTACAGTGTAATTATATATTTAAGTACTGAGTAATATTAATTAAATACATGTACTTACTATAGGGCAGGGTAGGATTAGGATTTGTTTGAGGGTTAGTTGCATGTAATTATGCATAATTTACTGTTATTAAGTACATATAACATGTAACAAAGATACTGTAAAATAAAGTGTTACCAAATAAAGTGTAACCTTTTATTTTAAGTTGCCCTTGTTACGGTGTATTAAATAAGTACTGAGTACAGTAATAAGTAATAAGTGCATATATACGTACTATATAATTAGGGATAGGGTTTGGTTAGTGTTAGCTGCTTACATGTAAGATGTGTAACAGACATTGTAAAATAAAGTGTAACTGAAATATTTGCTAGTTCACTAATCAGAAGTAATTCATTAATAAATGTAATCAATCTGCTACTAAAGCACAAAGGGGGACAAACCAGAAGCTAAAACATATAACATTTTCAATTCAACTTTTGATTCAAATTGTTACAATGATAATATAACTTGTTATAAAACAATACTGAATGCAATGTAAAATGAGAAAAAAAAATACTGTAAAAGCATTTCCACGAGTGGCACCTGAACGCTTGGCCGACTGTACTTACTGAAACAAATGCTACCGTTTAAATATCTAAAAAGGCATTAATATGAAACGCTCACACCAAAACACAAATATAAGCCTGCATATAATTAAATTTCAGATTTTTATCCACTCCAACTAAAACAAGTGTCTTCTTCATCCTCTCACCTGTGAGTGTGTCTTCACCTGAGTACGCCATGCAGGATCCAATGTGCTGGATCTTAAATTTCTATTGGATTTGAATCACTTGCTATTAAACTACATTCGTTCTCTTTACCTCCAGGCCTTTTAACCACTTCTCTCTCAGTCTTTTTCACTGTCTGTTTACTCTGCCCTTTTCCCTGCCCCCTTTTTTGTCTGTAATCCTGCATTGCATTAGTTATGCTCTAATCCTTTAATGTCTTTCCACTTCATCTCGATTCACTCGCCCTATAAATAACCTCACAGGAGAGCCAGGATGGTGCAGTGGCATACAGGAACCACAAGGCGGCAGTTCAGTTGAAGACAGGGACATGACGAACAGCGACTGTAGGCACAATTTTAACATCTATAGGTCATTAAAGGTAGGCTAGCTATGATGATGTAGATGTTCAATTTGTGCCTTGGAACAGGTAGGGTTGGCAATAGTTTTTATAAACACTGGTAAACAACATAAGGTCCAAATGCAATACGATGTCGTCCTTTCCTGTCAACACGCATTTATTTTCATTCCTCTTGCTCGCGTAGACATTACACGTCATCAGCACGTTCCGTAATGGTGTGTGCACACCTAAAGGGCTTAAGCAAAGCGAATACTTCTCTCTCTAGATTACGCGCGGGATTACTTGGATCATGCGATGAGGAGTGTTTTCACGCACATCAACAACAACAACAACAACAACAACATTTTTTTCTGCCATTTTTTTCCATCATCAACCATTTTGGAGATAACTGCTATTGCTGCTCTGTAGCTGTTGTGGAAGGCCAGTGCTAACCTGTGGCAATCGCGCTGCCCAATTCACGTCATTCACGTTGCAAACTTGCATCTATTCGTGTATTTGCATTGACTTTGTATGTAATCTACTTGCGCAAATTATTAAATTTGCTTTTGGTATGCAGACACCATAAGGCTATGCAGAGATATACACAGACAGCCACTGAGCACCAAAAACAAATGGCAGCCGCCTTTTACAGTTCAGAACTAAAACAACGAACTTATGCTGCGTTCACGCCAGTCTTAACCGTAATTACGAGATGGCAACCTGTGACGTTCTACCCAGAGCTCTTCAGGTCCTTAGACTCAGATTTATGTCATGCAAGTTGGTTATGTTGATTTTTGTTGTAATGTTATGTGATTTAATACATGAGGTATTTTCACACTCCCTTTCGTGACGTTTTGCAGAATCTGCTGTGTGCGTAAATGTTTTTTGGAGGAGGCGTGGCTTTGCAGAATCTGCTGTCATGTGTTTTGGAGGAGGCGTGGCTTTGCAGAATCTGCTGTCATGTGTTTTGGAGGAGACGTGGCTTTGCAGAATCTGCTGTGTGCGGGTGGGATCTCATGCTTCCAAAACTAAACTTTGCTAGCCTCTCCGAAAATGCCTACCCTACCTTTAAACTTCAATAGATTAATAAACGTAAGATAAAATATTGTAAACAGACAAAGCTGCTTTGTTAATGTTTAATTTAAAGTCACCATGAAATCACCATGGACAATTCTTGATTTTTTAAACATTTCAGTATATATTATAAATTACTGTCTGTGTACATCATTATTTCTTTAAATTCCCTCTTAATATTTAATCAAAATAACTTCTCCCTCTTGCAGTGACATCTCTTCTCTGATGACGTGTTTACTGGCGTGAGTCACAAAGTCTTTCGTGTAGGTCTTCTAAAAACAGGAGAAGGCGGTTTGTGTTGTAGGGGCCAATCTCACATTTATGCAGGAGTGCACCATCGTTGAAGATTGCCAGGGTTGTGGACTCGAGTCGCATGACTTGGACTTGACTTGGACTCGAGTCCCAAATTTGACGACTTGCGACTCGACTTAGACTTTGACAACAATGACTCGAGACTTGACTTGGACTTGAGCCCTGTGACTTGGAAAGACTTGACCTACCTTCTAAAACCACAGATCAGAGTTGTAATACGCAACTTTCGCACGTTTGGCACTGAGCCAGAGCGCGTGATAGAGTGTGTTCAGCAGCGCGTGTCAGTTGTCATTTATTATCACACGTTCAGACAGTTTTCAACCAAATAATGTTTTCTTTTTCTTTTTCAGGCATTTAAATACACAAGTACAAGCGAACCATTTATAATTTGAGAAAAAAAACCACACTGATATCTAAGTAAGCGGAAATAATAAACCTTTCAAATGTAATTTTGAGACATGTTATTTTCCCCCACAACAAACGCACATTTTAGCCTATAGGTAACTATAAAGTCTTCTCCCTGTTCACCAGCAACTCACTTTCATATCTTTCGGGAGAAATGGATGGATTTAAGTTACGTTTTTTTAAAGACAGGCACGTAGCCCCAAAAAGTGTCACGTGACGCTTGATACGTCGCCATGGAAATAGGAATGTTCTAGTAGCCTACAATTACTGTGGCGTTAACAAAAAAATGTAACCAGGGACTCAATATTTTAATAATTCTCGAGGACTTGACTTGGGACTTGTCTGTCTTGACTCGGGACTTGACTTGGGACTTGAATGCAAAGACTCGAGACTTACTTGTGACTTGCAAAACAATGACTTGGTCTCACCTCTGGAGATTGCGGCACACATGGTGATGTTGGCTCCTCTCTGGCCCGCCACAGTAACTGTGGCCCTTTTGCCAATTTAGTTTCTTCCGCGCTGACGCCTTTTCGCTAAGTTAAAGCCAGCCTCATCAACGTAGATCATTACATGTGGGACTTGATTGACTTCCAACTCCATTACTCTCTGAAAGTAATCAGACACAGTGTATGTAAATGCTTTGCTGTATATCTACTTCATGTCCTAATGTACTCCAAGTTTACTGTAGTTTACTGCAAAACACACAATGTATAGTACAGTAATGACTGTATTGCATAACCTTACCTGGACGTATTGGTGATGGAGTTCTTTGATGCGCTCACCGTTCCTTTCAAAAGGAACTTTGTATAATTGTTGCAATAATTGCAATAATAATTGTAAAATACAGTTACAAATTAGAGACCGGAGGCACACAGTCACTGTAATACATGGTAAAATTATTTACACTTTGCAGTAGGAGAAGCAATATCCTACCTGTTGGTTTCTCTAAAAATCCGAACAATTGATGCCACCGTGTCCCGGCTGAGATTTGGCTGTACTCGTTCACCAGCCTCTCTGTATGATAGCCAGTGGTTTATGACATGGTCTATCACAGTAGCTCTTATTTCATTAGTTACCCTAGCTCTGGCCCTTCTTTGAGCGCCACAACGCACTCTAACTCCTCTCCTTCACCCCACTCCTCTCCCTTGCCCCACTCCTCTCCCTTGCCCACGTCCCACTCCTCTCCCTTGCCCTTGTCCCACTCCTCTCCCTTGCCCTTGTCCCACTCCTCTCCCTTGCCCACGTCCCACTCCTCTCCCTTGCCCTTGTCCCACTCCTCTCCCTTGCCCTTGTCCCACTCCTCTCCCTTGCCCACGTCCCACTCCTCTCCCTTGCCCTTGTCTCACTCCTCTCCCTTGCCCTTGTCCTTGTCCTACTCCTCACCCTTGCCCTTGTCCAACTCCTCACCCTTGCTCTTGTCCTTGTCCCACTCCTCTCCCTTGCCCTTGTCCATGTCCCACTCCTCACCTTTGCCCTTGTCCCACTCCTCTCCTTTGCCCCTGTCCCACTCCTCACCCTTGCCCTTGTCCCACTCCTCACCCTTGCCCTTGTTCTTGTCCCACTCCTCTCCCTTGCCCTTGTGCCACTCCTCACCCTTGCCCTTGTCCCACTCCTCTCCCTTGCCCTTGTCCATGTCCCACTCCTCTCCCTTGCCCTTGTCCATGTCCCACTCCTCTCCCTTGCCCTTGTCCATGTCCCACTCCTCTCCCTTGCCCATGTCCCACTCCTCTCCCTTGCCCTTGTCCTTGTCCCACTCCTCACCCTTGCCCTTGTCCTTGTCCCACTGCTCTCCCTTGCCCTTGCCCTTTTCCCACTCCTCTCGCTTGACCTTGCCCTTGTCCCACTCCTCTCCCTTGCCCTTGTCCCACTCCTCTCCCTTGCCCTTGTCCCACTCCTCTCCCTTGCCCTTGTCCCACTCCTCTCCCTTGGCCTTGTCCCACTCCTCTCCCTTGCCCTTGCCACACTCATCTCCATTGCCCTTGTCCCACTCCTCTCCCCTGCCCTTTCCCTTGTCCCACTCCTCTCCCTTGCCCTTGTCCCACTCCTCTCCCTTGCCCTTTTCCCACTCCTCTCCATTGCCCTTGTCCCACTCCTCTCCCTTGCCCCACTCCTCTCCCTTGCCCTTGTCCCACTCCTCTCCCTTGCCCTTGACCCACTCCTTTCCCTTGTCCCACACCTCTCCCTTGCTCTTGTCCCACTCCTCTCCCTTTCCCTTTCCCTTGTCCCACTCCTCTCCCTGGCCCCGTCCTTGCCCCACTCCTCTCCCTTGCTCTTGTCCCACTCCTCTCCCTTGCTCTTGTCCCACTCCTCTCCCTTTCCCTTGTCCCACTCCTCTCTCTTGACCTTGCCCTTGTCCCACTCCTCTCCCTTGCCCTTGTCCTTGTCCCACTCCTCTCCCTTGCCCTTGTCCCACTCCTCTCCCTTGCCCTTGTCTCACTCCTCTCCCTTGTCCTTGTCCCACTCCTCTCCCTTGCCCTTGCCCCACTCATCTCCATTGCCCTTGTCCCACTCCTCTCCCCTGCCCTTTCCCTTGTCCCAGTCCTCTCCCTTGCCCTTGTCCCACTCCTCTCCCTTGCCCTTTTCCCACTCCTCTCCCTTGCCCTTGTCCCACTCCTCTCCCTTGCCCCACTCCTCTCCCTTGCCCTTGTCCCACTCCTCTCCCTTGCCCTTGTCCCACTCCTTTCCCTTGTCCCACACCTCTCCCTTGCTCTTGTCCCACTCCTCTCCCTTTCCCTTTCCCTTGTCCCACTCCTCTCCCTTGCCCCGTCCTTGCCCCACTCCTCTCCCTTGCTCTTGTCCCACTCCTCTCCCTTGCTCTTGTCCCACTCCTCTCCCTTTCCCTTGTCCCACTCCTCTCCCTTGCCCTTGTCCTTGTCCCACTCCTCTCCCTTGCCCTCGTCCTTGTCCCACTCCTCTCCCTTGCCCTCGTCCTTGTCCCACTCCTCTCCCTTGCCCTCGTCCTTGTCCCACTCCTCTCCCTTGCCCTTGTCCCACTCCTCTCCCTTGCCCTTGCCCCACTCCTCTCCCTTGCCCTTGTCCCTGTCCCACTCCTCTCCCTTGCTCTTGTCCCACTCCTCTCCCTTGCCCTCGTCCTTGTCCCACTCCTCTCTCTTGCCCTTGTCCCACTCCTCTCCCTTTCCCTTGTCCCACTCCTCTCCCTTTCCCTTGTCCCACTCCTCTCCCTTTCCCTTGTCCCACCCCTCTCCCTTGCCCTTGTCCCACCCCTCTCCCTTGCCCTTGTCCCACTCCTCTCCCTTGGCCTTGTCCCACTCCTCTCGCTTGCCATTGCCCTTGTCCCACCCCTCTCCCTTGTCCCACCCCCCTCCCTTGCCCTTGTCCCACCCCTCTCCCTTGCCCTTGTCCCACTCCTCTCCCTTGCCCTTGTCCCACTCCTCTCCCTTACCCTTGTCCCACTCCTCTCCCTTGCCCTTGTCCCACTCTTCTCCCTTGCCCTTGCCCCACTCCTCTCCCTTGCCCTTGTCCCACTCCTCTTCCTCTACCTAGTGCAGACATTTTTCTTTCTTTCTTTTTTTGCTCTATATTGTTCCCCTTCCACAAAAGATTAGCCCAAAAGGTCCTATTTTACTTTATACCATATGGTAATGCGATTGATAGACCTCAACACCTGAGTGTGTTTCCTAGATGTGAATCAGCTGTGATTTATATATTTGCATAATTCAATCAGCTGTCTCTCAGTAACAATAGAATAAAATACAGGGGATATATTTGTGTTTCAATTCACAATATAAACTGTAAAACTGTAAAATATTAGCCTGTAAGGTTACGTTTAGAACATGGTGTTATCTGTTCTGATATACAGTGTTAAAGCATCGGTAAATTTGGCAGTAGAAATCCATTGTTTTGGTTTTGTTTGAGCTTGTGTGTAAAAAAAGTTCAAGCATTTTAAATTTGTGTTAATTGTATGCACTTTGTGTCAAAGCAACATTGAATGTGTTAATAGTATAGCTTACACAGACGGATGTAATGCTAACTGAGTTAAGAGTTTTGGAACATTGTTAAAAGTATTGAAAAATCTGTCATAGCGATCGTAAAAAACTGTAAATGGAAATTGAATCTGTAAGAGGGGCTGTCTTTTTTGTATTTTTATTTATTGATGGAAGTTAACCATAGATTTAGCTTTTCCAAGCCATAGTTTAAATTTAATTTTGATTAAAATTATTTGATTATTTGATTAAAATAAACTATAATTTACTCTGTAAGATACAATCCACTGGATGACAACTGTAACAGTCTACTGGATGTAAAATGTATTTTGAAAGGGTTAATCTTCATTCAGGGTTGTATTTTTTTAGATTTGTATCCTTTCCCTTTAAAAAATAACTTGCTCTCTCTTTCACACATAAACACAACAAAATTTTTAACCATACAATAGTTTTAGCTTTTCCTAAGCCATAATTAAAATTGTATTATGTTGATTTAAACTATAAGTTATTTTATTAGAAATTATTAAAACTCGGGGGGGGGGATATCAATTTTATCTTGATAAAGTACGTTTCACTATATAATACAACATGGTAAATCATCTATTGTCTTTCTGCCTCTAGAAGACCAAATATTCTGACTTGTGAATTTCAATATGATAATGGTTTATCAAAGTAAATTTTGTCTATGTGGTAGGCTACATATACATGCATGTATTACATTTAGCCCATACGGTCTGTATGGAAATCGATATGACATTTATGTGTGTGTGTGTGTCTGTGTGTGTGTGTGTCTGTGTGAATGGGCATTTCAATAAGTGAAGTGTGTGTGAATGTCATGTAACTTATCAATGTGTTTCCTGACAGGATACACATCAGAGCCTTCCTTGTGGCCAGGACAAAAAAAATGACACAAACACTCATACAGACAGTACACACACTCACTGCACCTTGTGCCACTGATTGGCAATCAACAACAGGATGTGCCTGTTAAAGATATGGGAATGTTTGAAATGATATACACTGCAATTCATTTGAGAATAAACCCCCTTTACCTAACCTTTCCCTATCTGCTCAGACTGACGTACACAGACATAAATCACAGTAAGTGCTCAAACAACAGCTTCTCTTTTACTCTTAATCACGAGTTACACAAATCCTGCATCCACACCTGCCATTTACATCCTGTTGACAAGCTCCTTCAAAAAGCGATTGTGTCTTGGAGAGAGAGTCAAGATGAATAAAGGTGAATCTGATTAAAAGTCACAAACATCTGTTACCGGGACCTACCTCAAATATTATTAAATACAATAAAATATCACACATCCTATGTTTTTCTCATTTTATTTTTATGAGATTAATTCTAAAGTCAGTGACTTCACAATAAATAAATAGCCTAATAAATATGATTGTAAGATTCCTAAGTGATGTTTAAGATGTCTGTGTCATAGAATTGTTCACACAAAAATCTCCATGACCCTTTTAGTCAATTCTGCTTATTTTTTAATTAGTCTCATAGGAATCACAGCTATAATTATGCCTGTTGTTGTTTAATGTCTGGCCTGACTACAACTGACACAGGCAGATAAGGAAAAAAAACGATAGACAGTTAACATCAAAATATGTTTTTTTTGTGTGTGTGGCAACATAAACATAGACAGCAGCTGTTAGACCAATCAAATGTCAAATGAAATGCAGTAGTATGATTTAACATCTTTTTTTCTATCAGGCCTACATTTATAGAGAAAAGTAGGTATCATTTATGTATTCATGAACTGAAATTTGAGAACAAAAGCTATTTGGAAGGTCATTTGTGTCTCAGTTGATGCCAGTGTTATTTTAGTATTATTTATAGCCTATACTAAAGTATTATAGTATTTATTAATATTTTGAATTATCAGTTAGTTTTATATTTTCAGTTTTACTTTTAATTTTAATTTAATTTTAGTTTTAGTTTAAGTTTTAGTAATTTCTATGTGCCTTTGTCATTTGTATTAATTTTTTAATATTTGTAGCTTTATTTTATTTTAGCAATTCAGATTGCTTTTTCAAGTAACTAGTAAAATCACAAAACTTTTTAATTTACAATAAAATATCTGAGTTACTTTTTCAAATAAATAACTTTGCTTTGTTTTGTTTTCCCATGTATTGACTGACAGCTCTCCTGTCCCCATGTTGAGAGAAATCAGGAGTGAGTGCAGAGGCATTGTGTTCGATGTGTGTTCCTCAAAATGAATGAAAACAGCGAATGCCAGCTCAGAATATTACACAAACCTAAATGTAAAAATAACACAAATATAGCTACTTTATGTATTTAATCTCACTTTATTAACCAATGTCTTTGCTGCTGACCTTAGATGATGCAGTTCAGCCATACGAAGAAGCAAAAATGACTTTAGATAAACAACACTTTTGCATTTCATGTTTTTGTTTTTATTGCTGAAGTAAGAGTGTTGGACTTTCATTGCCTGCGTTGTATTCTTCTGTGATCCAGAAGTTTGTTAGAACTGCACTGTAAAAAAAGAAATCTGTTCAATTTATGGTAAAATACCTGCAGATGTGGTTGCCAAAAATGTACCGTATAAAATATGGTAGCAACATATTAGGTTTTACAGACTTAACTTAAAATTTACAGTAATAAACCGTATTTCATTATATGGTATAATGTTAATAAACCGATCTATTGAAGTATTAATATCTGTTTTGTACCATTGTAATACACTGACAACCAACAATTACAGCAGTGCTGAGAGTCACATGATCAATCAAAGCTCATTGCAAACAGCTCTTTCACAAGAAAGCTTATACTAATATATAGAAGCTTCAAAGCGTCATTCACACAAACATTATCATCATGGTAACACATGAAATTTTAAAAATACAATAAACATGAATTTAACAACATTAAATGTAACATAAAAGCCTAATGTACTTAACTGATTAGAAAAAAACTAAAAAAATATGAAGAAACAGTTATTTCAACAAAAGTACATCAAATGCGAACTGTCATGCAGGGAATTGTAGCGAATGTCAATTTACGTTTTTTCACTGTAAATTATACAATGAGTTGTTCTTTTTCACTTTCAAAAACTGTAAATTTAACAGTATTTTACAGTAAAATTACATTAAATGTACCATTAGATCTATCACAGTTATTTACCGTATATAGTAAGGAAACTTTCTGTTAACCAATTACCAGTTTTCCACTGTAGCCTGTAACAGTGAAAATTATTTCACTGTAATTTACTGTTAAAATCACAATAATTTTTTACAGTATACACCCTCTACTGTACAAGCGCGAATTAACATTTCCTTCCGCATTAGGCTTATTTATTTTACTTTTGGTGTGAAAGGAAAAAAAAATTATGTCAAGTTAAGTCACCTTTATTTTTTATAGCACTTTATACCATACATATTGTTTCAAAGTAAAGTTTACAGTTATTAAAAACAAGCAAGCGAGCTCAGCCCAGCTGAAAAAAAGTTACGCAAAATAACATAACACATTACTTTCCATAAAAAGTAACCAAGTATTGCAGTTAGCTACTTTTTTAGTGGAGAAACACATACTTTTAAAAGTAACTTTCCCCAACTTCAACTTATTTTAGTAACAGTAGTTTCTTTAACATGATATAGAGGTCTTAAATTTCTTGCAATTTATTTATCTAGAAAACTACCATGGTATGATCCAGTGTATTATCAAACAGCATTTCAGTTTGTTTTAATAATAATAATAATAATAATAATAATAATAATAATAAATTGTATTTGTAATGCGCCTTTCTCAGACTCAAAGCGCTACAGCATATACAAAACAAAATAATCAAACATTGAAAAAAGATATATTTAAATATAAAAAAATACACATTCAAATATTGACTAAAAAGATGTGTCTTAAGAAGTTTATTAAAACAATCCACAGAAGCAGCATCCCTAGATGCAGGTAATGTGTTCCATCACTGCATCACGTGTAGGCTGCAAAAATGAATAAGAGGGACAGAGCACATTTGGCCTCTGTAGATCCACACTAAAAAAATCATTCAAATTCCACAACCTGTTGCATATAAATGTACACAAAAACAGCAGGAAAAGTAAATATGAACTAAAGTAATTGTAAACTGAGTCAGGTGATTCATGGCTTTCTGTCCTTCATCTAACACGTAATCACTATATGATACATGTTTGTATATGACATACATAAATATTTGCATGTGGCACTTGGTTAAAAAAAAAACTTCTATTAGAAGTTACTACTCCGACTGGGAAAACAACTCCAGATGTCCAAAGCAGGAAAAGTGCACAATAGAGTCTATAGGGAAATGGTGAACAAGCATAAGGGGGGGAACTAGTAGTCAAGAAAAGAGGATGAGAACAGGAGAAAGACTTGTGAATGAACAGTCATCTCCTTTAGTAGCTCAATTCAAATTAACCTTCAAAATTCCTGAAAGTTCCTGACTATCTGAAAAGATTTTATTTGGAGACTGTTGAGAGTGAGACCTCATGTCAAAAAAGAAAAAGAATCTCGCTTGGAAACACCGATGGGAGTTTTGAGAGAACTGGAGAGGATCTGAAGTGCCAAGGGCATGAAGAAAAAAAACAAGAAAGACATGGAAAAAAGAGTGACTCAAGTTATGGGAACAAAACGGCAGGAAAAGTGGAGCGATAAAGGAAAGCTGTGTGAGAGGAGGGGCTATTTTAAGAGATGGCTTTCCGGCAGGTGAGAGAGCTGGAAAAAGAACTTTCAGGAACAAACAGCAGTTGAGATGTAAAGAGGTGGTGAGTCATAAGAGGAAGGTACTATAGTATGACCGCGTCAGGGTTAGAGAAAGAAACATTACATATATATTATCATTTAGATGTAACATCTGAAGCAGTTTAAACAGAGATGGAGACTTGTCTATAAGAAGGAAGGTAAAAAAATATAATAATCCACTTCAATTAGCCGTGAGGACACACCCCCTTGTGTAGCCCCGCCCCCTTCCCACTGTCATATAAAAACAGAGGATGCAGAGGAAACTGTAGAACTACATGCTTTTCTCATTGTCAAAGACCAAGGATCATATTCTGTTTTCCTCAACAGTGTGACACTGTTTCTAAGGATTGATGGTTAGGACAAAAAGCCTTCTCAAGTGTCTCCATTCCATGCAAGGTGAGTTTCTAAAGAGATCAACAAAACATTAATTACATAGATTTAATTGAGAACTGAGTGACGAGGCATATTATCCGTCACTTACTTAAAAAAAAGAGTAAACCCGTTGCCTTAAAATTATTAAGTAAATAAACGTAGTAATGCTTAACTGGAAAAAAAGTTATGTGAACTTGACAATTGCACATTCATTTTTCCTCAGTTTTTTTAAGTAATGTCAACTGGTCACTTTTAGGCTTATTATCAACTAAAACCATGAAATTACATTGCACTTACAATTTACATAAAAATAAACATGAAAATACAATTATAAAAACACAGTTGGAAAGCAATATTTCAATTTTTTTGAGTTAACTTAATAAACTAAACTAAAATATAATTTAATTTAAAAAAAAAAAATAGTAAAAACTAGTTTTATTATTTTATTATTTATTAACAAAATTACTATAATTAAAATTTGATATATATATATATATATATATATAGTAACAAAAACTATAAGTGCTCTGTAAAAGTTTTGCCGTGTCCTATGCACTTACCATAATAATAACAGTAAATTATGCTTGATTACATACAGCTAACCCTAAACCAAACCCTATTCCAAACCCTAACCCAATAGTAAGTACATGTTGTTAATTACTATTACTCAGTACTTAAATATATAGTTACAATGTAACACAGACACCTTAAAATAAAGTGTAACTGAATATTTTTACAGAGTATGATACTAAAATTACTTATTCATTGATTGGTTGATTGATTGTGTGAAATTTGCATCCCTACAGATCATACCATTATGGAAGTGGCTGTTTTGCTATTGCTGACTATACCGATGAACACAGCCACACAAGTGAGACAGACACGGAGGTGTGCGCATTTACACACACACACATTTTTAGTATGGTTTATGGGTTGTTTTCCTAATGGAGACCAAAACATGTCCCCACAAGGAAAAGGATTTCTCGTATTCCCATCCTCGTTGTGACATTTTGACCATATACACATGCTACATAATCTCACACAGTATTGACATGTATTAAACAGGACACAGACAGAAAGCCTCTCACTATTGAAGAGCATACAGAGGTCAAGGGACGTGACCTTGGTCGGCCCTGAGAGAGAGACTCCATCAACGGACACCAAAAGCAGCAAACGCGATCCAGACGCAGCCTCTTCTCTGATGCTACACACCATCCCTCAAAAAGCCAGAGAGTACGTGAATCACTCCAAAGCTAAACACATATCAAAGAATACATACTTCAAACGTTAAAAAGGTGTCTTATGTTCTCTAAGGCTGCATTTATTTGAGTAAAAAAAAAAAATCAGTAAAACAGTGATTTTGTGAAATAATATATTTTTACAATTTGAAATAAGTGTCTTCTATTTTAACATATTTTAAAATATATTTTATTCCAAATATTTCAGAATTCTTAGATCATGAGGAATAGAAGGGTAAAAAGAACAGCATTTATTTAAAAAAAGAAATGTCTTTACTATCACTTTTTTTTTTAAATTGAATGCACCCTTTCTGAATAGAAGATTTACTATTTACATTTTTTTAACAGTAGTGTATGAATATTATATGCAAGAATATATTATATAAACATATATGTATTTTCCTTGTCTGCTGATTGGGGTTAAATTCAATAACAAATATCAACAAAAAACAAAAAGTGTGTCTCATATCAAATATCAGTAGCAAGACAGTGATTAAGGTTTCATTCATTAACATTATGTATTAACTAACATGAACTAACAATGATCAATATATTTGGTACAGTATTATTTAATCTTTGCTAATGTTAGTTAATAAAAAATAATTGTTTGTTTATGCTAGTTCACAGTGCATTAACTAATGTTAACAAATACAACCTTTGATTCTAATAATGTATTAGTAAATGCAAATATCTTAAATCATAGATCAGAATAAATGCAGATTGACATTTGTCTTGTCTCTCAGAAAGCGAGCAGCTCAGAGAGGCTGTCAGCTTGGAACATGTCAGGTACACAACCTGGCCAACAAGTTATACCGAATGGGTCAGAGCAACGGAAAAGACGAATCCAAAAAGGCCAACGACCCGACAGGATATGGACGCTGAGACTAAACATCCCAGACGAGCTTCTGCTCATTCATCAGGACAGAATGTGTTTGACTGGTACTGCTCAGGATATTGCTGATATGAAGAAGAGTTCAAATAAGAGAACTATTCTATATTTTATTAACTAATTAACTAAGATATTAGTTAATATACTTTGTTTAGGCTGCTCTTATTCTATAAAAGTTGTATGTATTCTATTTAAATATTGTATATAAAGTTGACAAAAGTATAATGAATAAAAAATGTAATAACTTTATGGTTTATAATTTGTGTTGTCCAACATGGTAGCTTCCTTTGGCATATTTATTTTGCTCTTGTTAATATGAAGGGTACAACGGGGCTTTTAAGTACAGGAAAATATGTCAAATATTTTGAGTACCAAAATATCTGACGAATAATTTTTTTTTTTTTTTAATATTTAGATATCCAGTGTAAAGAAATATTTTTTTTGATTGTCTGCATTTTTTTAAATTAAAAAACAGTAATATTGTGAAATATTACTACAATCTAAAATAATGGTTTTCTATTTTAATATACTTATAACCTTTGATACTTTTTTCAGGATTCTGAGTTTCAAAGTTACAAAAAGAACAGCATTTATCTCAAAAAGAAATATTTTGTACCAATATCCACTATACTGTTCAAAAGTTTGGGGTCAGTAATTTTCTTTCTTTCTTTCTTTTATACAGCAAGGATGTGTTAAATTGATGGAAATTGATGGCAAACACTTATAAAATAATTTATATTTTAATTAAATGCTGTTCTTTTTAACTTTTTATTCATCAATGAATCCTGAAAAAAATATCACAGGTTCCAAAAAAACATTGAGCACCACAACGGTTTCCAACATTGATAATAAATCGGCATTTTAGAATGATTTCTGAAGGAACATGTGAAACTGAAGTTAGGGTTAGTAATGATGCTGAAAATTCAGCTTTGCATCAGAAATAAATGATATTTTTTAAGTAGGCCTATATTAAAAAAGAAAACCATTATTTTACTTTAATAATTTTTTTTCTGTATTTTTAATCAAATAAATGCAGGCTTGAAGCGCTTAAGAGGCTTCTTTAAAAAACATAAAAAATAGTAATGTGTCAATTTTTGACCGGTACTGTACTATTATCAAAAATCTACAATGTTTTGCTGATTTGGTGAAGGGTTTTCTTATTTGTGTGTAGAGTTTTGCAAAAATAGCCAACAAAAAATGTGCTTAAGCCATCAGAAAAAAACTGTAACATTCATTGTTTCAACGACGCAGATCCAGATCGCTCCATAAATGTAAATTCGTCTGTAATTTTCAAACGATTTCTGAATGACTAGAAAACCACTTCACATTGTCCAATGAAATTTGAACATATTGTGCCAGATGGCGATTGGTCGGTGTATTATATAACAAACAGTCATCAATGAATTATGTAATATTATAAAAATGTAATATTTGGATTTAAAATAAATCAATAAATCAACCAACACACTAAGTTAGACTACCTTTGATTATTGAAAAAAAAGAAGAAGTTTAAAAATGGTTTGGTTTATTTTTTCCTGCCGTCGAGCATATAGGCTACTCACTGCTGAAAGAACCATATTTTGACTCGAGCGCATCAGTTCGGTTCCCGAGCAGACTGTGGAATACCTACGTGGTCGTTTACACTAGTGCATTTTCGTTTTAAAACGCATAACTTTTGCTACGATTACGCGCGCCTGAAAGGAAACCGGTCGAGTCCGAGGCAAGACACGCAAGTGACGCAACGAGCATAGCAACGAGTCATGGCAACGGCACCTCAGACTGACAGAAACGTAAAAATAAACGTGAATTTAGGCTACTTTAGTTTTGTACACATTGTCATGTTAATTATAATCAAATGCATTTTTTAAATTGAAAACAAGATTACCATTATTTGTTTGAGTGGGGCACTTTAGATTAATTTTGAAAAAGGGCAGGGGCTCGAGCACCCAAAACCCCCCCGCCCCCCTCCTTTGCACGTGCCTGCATCTCCTCTGTAGTCACACCCTGCGCGAGCGCTGGTTACACCTGTTTTCTCAGGTAACCCTACAGTCTCTAGCGATCCCGGACTTCCTCTTAGCTCATGGACGTTACGCGTTGCTGCTGAGCGCTTTGAAGTGAAACTTATAATACAAATTAACAGCTATTTTATAAAGTCCATTATCAAACCAAGATGAATGAAAAGGACATTGAACAAGGTGGAGTTGCCGTGATGCCGAAAAAAGATCTGGTAGGTCTGTCAGAAAGTTGATTACAGCGCCTAAGGCTAAAAAAGAAGCACATTTTTGCATTTGTTTTTGTATCGTCGTTACAAACACGCTTTAGCTGTTTGCTTGTCATATAGCCTATACTGTTCTTAAATATTCAGTATTTTAAAGCATTCAGTATCGTTAAGATTCAGTGTTGGCTTATGAGCAGCAGGACTTCAGGGAGTTCCTCAAAACAACATACCATGGGTTAAAACAAGACTGTGCACGTGTGTTTGTCGTGTTCGTCTCCTGTCGATTGGTCTCACTTTACTAACTGCAGTGTTCATGTATTAGGCCTACAGTGCAATTACATTTGTTGTATTTTTTAAATGAACAACAAGTATTTTATGGAAGTTAGTCTGATTTACAGTCACCCTGTAGCAAACTGAGGTTAATTTAAATTATCATTTCAATCAAAGTTGCATTCAAATTCTTATACGGTTTTTATGCAAATTCCTCTGGAGAACTGTTAAGTAATAGTTAATTGTACTGTGCATCAATAAAGTTTGTGCTTTGGTGTTTCAGTGTACCAAACAATGTAACTGATGAAAGGGATGGGTTGGGATACAATCAGGGGTCGAAATGAGGGGGGTCTGGGGGGGGGGTCCCGGACCCTCCATAAGTCATTAGGGACCCCCCCATAAGAATTTTTTTGGGATTTTGGGGGGTCCCCGACAAATATATGTTAACATTAAAAATTAATGTGAAAATTATAGATCTTTAGTGACGTTTTATATTTATAACAGTAATTAGTTTATTTCCTAGCGCGAGGCAGCAATCAGGGCAGCTATTAGCCGAGAGAGTTCCTATACAGTCACAGATTGTTGTTGTGGTAATCCCGCAAATGCACGGACTGTAACAAAGTTGCGCTGTTGAGGCTCGCGCAGTTATTTATAACATATTAATTTATATTAAACAATATAGGCTACACACGACCAGACTGCTGTTTTCCTGAATGCCATCACGATTGAAACCGAGATCTTGATTTCATTACAGTTCAATAAACAATTAAAATAGTAAAAATTAAGTTACTTACATTTTTAGACGCAATGACTGTTTTTGTTCTACCCACGATTCATTACTGAATGATTCAGCGTTTTGAACTAATCGCTTGAGTCAAAGATTCAATTACCCATTATTAAACCGCCTCATTCTGAATAAATCAGTCGTTTGAACGAATCGTTTAAATTAATGACTCAATGACTCGCTTATTAAGACGCTCCTACTGGCGCTTTAGTTTCATAGTATTATTCTTTTCAACATTCCTTATTTGTATATTAAAAAAAATATTTAAAACAATCTCATAATCTCATTTAATATGGTAGTTATAATTTTTTCAACGTAAATAATTTAATTTGATTGGTAACAGCCTAGTGTCATTATTTTATTTGAATGTATTAATAAAATGTAAGAATTTGAAATGAAATTTACAGCATACATTAAATAAAATGCAACTTATACAGGTACAGAAAATTATTCTAAAAAGAGTGTTTTCAAAAATGAAACATTGACAATTTAAGTTTAAAAGGAGTAAGCCTCTGTTTATGCTATAAAGGAAATGCAATTTTGCCAAAAGAAGAACTTTTAATTTAAATAAATGTTATTTTTAAATCAGCCTATCTTCAGTGTGATATGTTACCATATTATCATGCTTACTGGTAATTGAATAATTGTAATGTGATGATCAGATGCAGATACCTAAATCAAAGAACATGGGTGGTTGGCGAGTGGATTATTATTTATTTTTAACAACAGATTCGAGTGCACCAGATTAATTAATTTATCTTTAAAATGTACAAAATTTTCTCCCGGGGGAGTATGCCCCCCGACCCCCCTAGTGTTACGCTTTTATCCCCTCCGCCTCATTTTGAGCCAGGAAAAAGCCTGACATTGGTCCATATAATTTTGCGTACAGTATATAGTGTAGCAAAGTAATCTTGAGAATTTTTTTGAATTTTATAATTACATACATTTTAGGGGACCCCCCAAGAGTCCTAAGTCATTTCGAACCCTGGATATAATGATGCAATTACAAGAGTTAAAGTGAGCTGTTTACCCTAGCTTTGTGATTTTCTCAGTCTGACCTTCCTTGTGCAAAACCATTAGATAAGATAAAGTGTTACAAGCTTTGAAATTCCACTCAGTATTTTTCCCTCAATAGATCACATGATCAGCTTAATTTACTAGCTTGATCTTGCTAACTTAGTGACATTGTCACCGTAAGTCCAAGACCACTGTTGTACTAGCTATCATGTTTTTAGTGCATTCATTAAAAATTATTTCTTTTATTGATTTTAGAGCTGGATTCCAGATTTCTTTAAAAAGAGAGTGTGCACAACATTTGTGGAGGACTCTTTCAGGTAAGATGTCTGAGTTGGTGAGTATTCAGTTTGTCTGGTTAGATTACTTCTGATCCGTCTGATGTTTTGTAGCAATGGTGGTCTGTGTCAGTGTGGGTCCATGCGAGACATGCACCCCTCAGTGGTCCTGGGTGATAACTTCAGCACAGCCATGGTCAGTCACTGGAACAGCACACAGCACTCCTCCGAACAGCCCACAGACGCCTATGGAGAGCTGGAGTTTGCTGGGGCTGGCAAGAGACACAGCTATGTGAGTACCTCTCCATTGTGGATGGGCTGTATATGAGCTGTATGAGCTATAAAGTTAGTTAGTGATCTGGATCTGACTGCTGACGTGCACTTGCACTCTCAGACTTGTCTTCTGTGCTTCCTCTGCAAGTGACGTCACTTGCAATCGACACAAATAAACTGGAAATACGTTTCCAGCAGTTCATTCGCATTATTGATGCTGTTAAATGCTTCAAAGTACTTGCGTGCTATAATGGCACCGAAAAGTTTTCCACAAAAGTTATTTTTGCAGCTTGTGTTTATCAGAATATTATGCTATATTTATTTTGCATTCAAGTAGGCAAATACTATTTTAATATAACAGCAAAGCTAATGATCACAAGGAAATTATTAGGTTTACACAATTAAAAAAAAACATTAAGCTGATGCAGATTTTTTATGTTTATTGCAAATATGTTAATTTACATCTAACAATGTTTTATTACTGAGTAATTACACAATATACAAATAGTACAATATAAAGAAATTGCAAGTGATGTCACTTGCAGAGGAAGCGCAGGTGACTGAGCGTGGAAGTGCTAGTCTGCAGCCAGACCCTTCTGGGAAAAAAGTTGTTCTAATATTGTGCTGGAATTTTGTGTAAAAATTTATATAAATAATTTACACTAACAGTTTTTTTCAATTGCTAACAAGCATTGGTTAATACTGAAGGCCCTTTTTCAAAACTATTCACACATTCAGTGAAACAGAAGTCTATGCAAACCAAACTGCGAATAATTTTTCATTGCTTTTGCACAAAATTCATTCAATGACCACATTTCCTAAAAATCCATTAACACTTTTGTCAAACACTATATGTATTCTCAACTAAGGGTGCTCCGATTGATCGGTCACCGATAATAATCGACCGATAATAGCTTTGGGATGTTTGATCGGCGGTCTCTATAAAGCCTGATCCAGAAAATTTTAACACAATTTTAACACCACCAAGCTCATCAGACATTTGAAGGTTAGTCACGTAAAGGGATATGAGCAGTTTTCAAAGTTAGCCAGCGCTAAGAGAGAACGAGACAGTTCAGCAACTCAAGCGCCACTCACTCAGCTGTCGGTAACCGAGACGTTTCAAAGACATTTGCCTAGATCACCAGCCGCTGTCTATTGTGGAAGACGAAGGGTTCCGGCAACTCAGGTCCTATTTAGATTCACGTTACACTCTGCCAGGGCGTAAATATTTCACTGATGTGTGTCTGCCGCAGTTATACCAAACAGTGTTTGCATACTGTATGTCGACAGCCTTATGAAGGACAACATAACATCAATTGGTTTCACTAGTTACATTTGGAGTGCGAGTGTATGTCCCATGTCCATGTTGAGTCTCACTATGCAGTTCATTAATCAAAACTTCGAACTTCAAAAAGTTGTTCTACATTCTCAAGAGTTTTCAGGGTCACACACCACGGAGGCTATCGCTGCTGCATTAAGCGACATGTTTCGAGCATGGGGAATCCTGAAGGAAAAAGTGCATGTTATTCTAATGGATAACGCAAAGAACATGGAAAAGGCCATGAGGGATGGCAATCTACCGCATTCACTCCAGCTCGCCGTGACCGAGGGAGTTATGTCACAAAGCGGCATCGCTGATATAATCGCCTCTGGAAGACGCATCGTCTGTCATTTCAAACAATGCCCGCTGGCCTACTCTCGACTTCAAAGTATTCAGAAACAACTGGGCCGCCCTATCAAGAGACTACAGCATGATGTACCTACCACGTAGAACAGTACTGTATACATGCTGCAGAGTCTGCTGGAACAGAAACGTGCCCTGTGTGCTTATGGAGCCGACTATGACTTACCCTCCATGTTCACTGGCAGCCAATGGAAATTAGTAGAAAATATGATTTCGCTATCGCTATTATATTCGCAAATATAATCCTCGATCCGAGGTATGAAAACTTAATTTACACTTTAGTTTGTGTGTGTGTGCATGTGCACCCGCTGTGTGGCTGTCAGAGCGAATTAAAGAGCATGCAAATGAGTATTTAAAAAGTTTAAATTCAGAATTGATATAAATATATATTTTTAGGTATCTTTGGACCCCCAGAGAAAGTACTACAAACTGTATGCTGAGTTGTTGGGTGGAGATCGGAAATGCGGTGGCAGTGACATCAGCAGCTCAGCATCATTGCAATTGAATCTCTACCTGTCTGAGCCAGTTATCCCACAAAGCGGACAGCCACTTGTTTATTGGCAGAACAATAAAAGCTGCTTTCCGGCTCTCGCACAAGCAGCTCGAACCTACCTCCGAGCACTGTGCACAAGTGTTGATAGCGAGCAAATTTTTAATACAGCAGGGAATATTATAGATGAGAAGAGGAACAAGCTGTCAGACAAAAATACAGAGATGCTTATATTTATAAAGAAAAATCTGCCATTGATGCTTAAGAAGTAAGCTTTGGGAGATATGAATCTAATAATCTCTATCCCCTCTGTAACGAATTAACTCTATGAAATATTAATTATCAATAATAACTGGTTATAATTGATTATGAATATTTCGATCAGTTAATCTAATTAACTTAATGTAGTTCATTACATTAAGTTTATAACATTAAGTAATGTCAAAATCTAAATCGTAAAGTAAACTTTGTTGCAAGCAGAGAGTCAGAACCAAATATGTATTGTGCACATTTTATTACCTAAATCACAAACATAACTAATCTAAACATACATGCATGCATGGGTAAATGGGTAAAAAGGTGAGTGACAGAATGAAATCTGAAGCAGGAGATGGAACTATGGGAAAGATCCATTTAACAATGAAAAGAACCATTAGCTTATTTTCAGAGCACCTCATTATATTGATATATGGCTTTTGCAGTGGAAACAATTCTTGAAGTTCTTGGAAAAGTATGTTGATGGCTCAGAGAGTGTCAAACATTGAAGTTGCAATCGTTTTCTTCTCCGTTGGATGAAGATATGATGAACTTCTTGCATTGTTAGTTCGACTCTGTTCTCATGGCTGGAGTGCAGATTGTGGCCTGCCTGCCCTGGGCCGGACAGGACACACAGAGCAAATGGTGGGAGTTGCGATGGACTTCTTCTGCGTTGAATAAAGACGCTGTGCCAAACTCCTGAGGTTGTCCTTGATTCTGTTGTGGTTGAGAGAGTCCTCTCTCTCCTGAATGAGCACATGGCTGGTAGTGAGTCAAGGCCTGCTGCCCTGGGGTCTGGGCCCTGGTGCGGCCCCACAGGACAGCAACCCAAACGTATGAGAGAAGGCCAAGAGAGGGAAGTGCTTGTGTAGAGGCCATTTAAAGCCTGACAAAGGTCCCACCTTTCAGGGTTGGCTCAACCAATGAGAAAGAGGGAATTTCTAAATGGGAGATTTCTCTGTGGGGAGGATTCATGACGCTTTCTCAAGTGTGGTTAGACATCTGCCTTCCCGTTTGTGTTCATTAATGCTCAGCTAGATATAACACACACTGCATACTAAGAGAATGGGATATACACTAAAGTGTGAGTCATCAAATGAGGATGAATTATATAGGAGACATGATACAGGTGGGGTTACATTGACCATTGGTTGTATAATAAAATACTAATAATAAAATAAAAGCTTCCAGCAATCGGTGATCGTCCTGATCGGAGCACATTTTTGAATGCTAACACACTGCTTTCAAAACTGATATAATCCGAATGATGGCAAACTTTGTGCATTTTTACTGGAATAATATTGAAATATACAGTCTTTGCAGAATATTTACAATGAAATAAAATAATTAATACAAACACAACTAATTGCAATTTCATCTGAAAGCCAACCCAGGAGTCCTATTTTTAGACTCTATTACAGTAGTAATTTTTTTAAGTCATCTTTTGGTAAATCGTGATGCCTTCAGAATGATTTTGTTTGGAAACATGGATCAAGGAAGACACATTGGTGAGGAAAGAAGAGTAGCTCATCCGTCCGTCCGTCCGTCCATCCGTCCGTCCATCCATCCATCCATCCATCCATCCATCCATCCATCCATCCATCCATCCATCCATCCATCCGTCCATCCATCCATCTGTCCATCCCACTTGCCATGTGTAGGGTCATGGGGAGACTGGAATCTTTCCCATTATCTCGGGTCGTAGGCAGGAAAACATCCTGGACAGATGGTTGGTCCATCACAGGGACGACACACACACACACACACACACACACACACACACACACACACACACACACACACACACACACACACACACACACACACACACACACACAAACACACACACACACACACACACACACACACACACACACACACACACACACACACACACACACACACACACACACACACACACACCTACCTACCTACAGGCAAACTTACAGTCTCCAATTCACCTGTCCTGTATATCTTTGGATTTTGGGGGAAACCAACGTCAACACAGAGAGAACATACAAACTCCACACTGAAAGAATTGTCACACATAGATAGTTGTAGATGCAGACGATGACAAAGAAGATTAGGTTAAAAGTTTTTAATTACAAACTCGGAAGGTACATTCAAACGGGAAAGATCAACTCATGCATTAATGAGAACGAACAACTGAACACTGAACTAAATACAAGGCAAATGAGGGAAATTATGATCACCATGACAATTGATAAGGGACCTGGAAAGGCGATGTCAAGGGATCCCAGGGTGACGACGGAGAGCTGATGGAACCAAGTAACGCCACTGGAGATCTAGGCAGAGCCACAGCAATGAGCATCTGAGGTTGAGATCACTCGAGGACTGAGGCGGAGCTGGTGTGACCGAGGACCAAGGCGAAGCCGGGGGGATGGAGGAGCTCGCTGAAGCCGTAGGGGTGGAGAGACGGAGCTCAGCGGAAGGCTCGTAAGTTCGTGGTGCAGGCATGGTGACGACTGACCAAGGTGGAGCCAGTGGGATGAGGGAACCCGGTGCAGGCAGAGGGTCTCTGGTGGAGCCGAGGGTGGGAGGAGCCAAGATGGAACTGACAGGTTGACGGGCCGAGATGGAGCAAATGGATTAGAGGAGCTGGAGCCACAGGATCCTCTCCCTCAGGCAAGGCTGGTGAGTGCATGACCTGAGGCTTATCCACACTGCAAGGCATCAGAGGGAAGACGAAGGGCTGCACGAAACAGCTGAGACAGGGTTGGAGGACTGGCAGTGTTAAATAGTGGATGTTGGGCAGAACAACTGAGAACAGTTCACAGTTTATACAGGGTGATGATTCAGTCTCAGTGTTGGCTTGAGGGCGTTTGTGGGCACTGTCGTCACAGGCTCTGTGCTTGCAGTGGGCTGAAGCTCCCTGTCTGCCAGAAAAATGCAAAGTAAAAACTTTTCCATTTTTAGTACATCATTGTCATGTAAACGTACCCTAAATTTGGTCTTTGTATTACAAAAAGATTTAATATCAATCAACCCCTGGGACATAAAAAAATGTTCAAAGTTGAAGAAATAATCTCATTTAACAAATCAGTAGCTTGTTTCTGTAACTTACAGTGACTTCTCGCCATTGATTCCCGTTATGATCTCACTCCTCTTCTTTTTATCCCAGTTTTTGCGTCTCTCCAGCACCACTGATTCTTGCATGGTCTTCAATATCATGAGGGAGCATTGGAAACTGCCGCAGCCCAACCTGGTGGTGTCAGTGGTTGGTGGTGAGAAAAAGTCAGATGTCAAGACCTGGGTGCGCGAGGTGCTGAGGCAGGGGCTGGTTAAAGCTGCACAGAGTACAGGTGTCGTATTCTCTCCACAAATAATATTCAAATAATCTGTTTTCCTGTTTTTCATACATTTCCATGCTATACAAATGTTTGCATTATGCTACTTTCACAACCGTTGTTAAAATTGTGATATCGGAGTAGAAGTTTTGATTTACTGCCATACTGTAATTTGTGAAAAGGTTTGCCAATGCGACTCTTTGTTTGTAAATGTCATATCTGAAATGATCGATGAGAAACCGAAAATTGCATGACCACAGTGATTGAGCAACTTCAACTTTGCTTTTTTTTGTAAACTGACAAGATGCAAGAAGTATGAATATGAATCATACATTCATGTCTAGTGTAACTGTAAGTCATTAAAGACCCAGTTACCAGGACATAAATTCCTGCAGGACTATTTATTTAATCAACTGGATGTCTGGAAAGTCGCCCAGCAAGTGTGTATATAGTACAACAAAAAAAAACGTTTCACAAAAAAAATGTGCACCAAGTAATTTAATGGAAATATAATAATAATAATGATAATAATAATGAATATAAATATATAAATATTATATAATTCATATTTTTAGAATGTTTGGGTCTGTGACAGGTAAAAAAATCTTTATATAAAAATCACTATGAGCAAAAATAAAAACAATAACATTTTAAACAATAAAATATAAGAATAATTCATTAGAATTATGACTAGTAAATATCATCAATTAAATAAAAAAAGTAGATTTTGTATGTGGCTTACACATTATACATCACATATAGGTGCGTGGATCATAACCGGAGGGTTGAATGAAGGCCTCGGCAGGTGTGTAGGACAAGCTGTGAAAGATTATGCCACCGCAACGTCTTCTGTCACTCTCAGTAAAGTGGTACTTATCGGCATCGCTCCCTGGGGCCTGGTGAAGAATCGGGAACAGCTTGTCAACCCTGAGGTAATGCAACTTAAAAAAAAATAAACAGTCCTGGTCAGATTCATTGGCACCCTAACAAAGAATGAACGAAGAAGTCTGTGAAGAAAAATCTGCATTAATCCTTTTGATCTCTTTTTAAAAAATCACAAAAATCTAACCTTTCATTGAAGTAAAACAATTCGAAAATGTGGGGGAAATCTCATTATGAAATGTTTTTCTCCAATACACATTAGCCACAATTATTGGCACCCTTTTATTCAATACTTTTTGCAACCTCCTTTTGCCATAACAGCTCTTCTCCTATACATCCTGAGGTTGAAGAACACCTGACTAGATCAGTGACCCATTTTTGTGTTGGGTTTGATGTTTGTTTTGGATCATTGTCTTGATGGAAGATCCAACCATGGCTCATTATAAGATTTCTATAAGAGGCAGTCAGGTTTTGATTTTTTTTAATCTGTTGGTATTTGATTGAATCCATGATGCCATGTATCTCAAAAAGATGTCCAGATCCTCCGGAAGTAAAATAGGCTGTAATGCAGTTCAGATGTTATGGGAAGGAGGAGGCGGGAACCGGCGAACGTTCACACACATTTTAATAATAAATAATTAAACAAATACATAACGAAAGTAAAGATGGCAGTCCCTCACGGTCGACTGCGCCACACATAATAAAACAAAACATTAAATAAAATAGTCCAGGCCTGGCCTCTCTCGATCTCCACTGTCGCCGCTCCTCCTTTTATGCTTCTGCTCCTCCGTGAGAAATACAAGACCGGTACGTCTCACAGGTGTCACGCATTAGTAATCACGCCATCGGCCTCGCGCCATTCTCTCACGGCCCTCTGCCTCGTCCTGCTCGCCACATAGCAGTATACTTATTATTTAATTGTACACATGGGGTACTATTTTATGTATGTGTGCACCAAACCCATCTGGTGGGTTTGCTGCCAAAAAGCTCTTTTTGTTCCAGTGGTGTCTGGCAACTGAATATGCTAGAGTTTGTTTTTGGATGAGAGCAGAGGATTTTTCCTTTTTTTAAGCATTCTGGCCCCAATTATCAACTAATTTCTGCAATTTTCCAGCTGTGATCATTGGAGAGTCTTTGGCCACCCAAACTATCCTCCTTACTTGTATTAAGACAATGTAGACACGCGTTCTCTTCCAGACAGATTCATAAGATCTCCTGTTTTGGAACTTATTGCCCTGATGGTGTAAATGGGCTATTTTCTTACAGCCACATTTTTAATTTTGTGAAGCTCAACAATCTTTTGCTGCACATTAGAACTACATTTTAGTCATGCCAAATCCCGGAAAGTTTTAGCATGTTATTGAATATGGCAATGTTTATGCATTTGGTCTTGGCGGACTCTACTTCACTGCAGCTGCTGAGCAAGTATGGACTTGCTACTGCTAATAGACACGCTGCTGTGAGCATGTAAGATATGCTGCTGCTAAATAGACAAACATGAGTCTTGTAGCAGATCTAGACAGGTGGAGCTGGGGGAGGGTGGGGTTCCAGAGGAACTCTGATAGGGCAATGCAGGACTAGTTACAGCAAACACTGAACCAGACTATTTAAATGTTGACCAAGCATTCTCACTGGCTGCAGGATCAGCAGAGCCAATCAGTTTTTGCCAATGTGGCAATGGTGTGATTGCTTGTAGATTGCATGTAAAGGACCTATCAGCCTGTGCCCTCTAGAGTTTCATAACTGAACTATATATATATATAGATCTATATATATATATATATATATATATATATATATATATATATATATATATATATATATATATATATATATATATATATATATTTACCCATTCTGTGTTCTATGATCCATGAAATTTGGCCTTTGTATTACCTCATATTTATACTCTTCATGGCTCGACAATTTCATACTCCTAGTCACCCTGGTGTGCTAAAAATGTGTAAATATGATATATTCTTCAGATATATTTTATTCATAAATATTTCTAGGGGTACCAATAAATCCACATGCTATGTACTGCATTAATAGAGCAGCATGGTGTATGCAATTTCCAAATTTGAAGATAAACTACCATTCCACACTGCATTTCCATATGGTCTTTCAGAACAACAGTGTCTCATTCTTTCTCTTAGGGAAGTTTCCCCGCAAAGTATTTAGTCAAAAACGGAACACGGGATTCTTGCTATCTGGATAATAATTACAAGGCTTTCCTTTTGGTGGATGATGGGACCATAGGGCGCAAAGGTGGTGAAGTCGCCTTCAGAGCCCGTCTGGAGGATTACATTTCACGTCAGCGCACAGGTACAAAATAAAATGCTGCTTTTAGGGCATATTACATGCTTTACGCCATAAACTTGTACTTGATACTTATGATACTTATGTTTAATAGAATATAACTGATGTAGAGATGAGTTTACATAATATGGTTTCATTACAGTTATTTCATTGAACAGGAGTGCAACACGGTAACTAGCAAATACTTGGTTTAGATTTTTGGCGACCTAATGGCTATTTTGGGTGTATTACAAGAGAAGATAAAACTTTTAGTTTAAAAGGCTACTAGGTGAACCATTCAGAAAGTGTTTGTAGAAGGTCATGTGAAGGTTCATTTTGACAAAGTATGACATTAATATGAGTTCAGTGATTCAGAGAACTGAAATATTAATGATAATCAATGAAAATGAATTCATTAATGTATATGTATGTGTTTGTGTGTGTGTATTGGGGCTAGGCGATAGTACCAATAACATTTACGTCGATAACGATGATAAGCTGTGGACATTTTTACTCGGTATGGGTTAGTCAAACAGTCTATCACACACAGCAGAAATAAACGCAACAACAGCCAGTCAGTGAATGTTGCTAATTTCACTATAACTGAAACTAAAACTCAAAGATCATCACGAAAAACCGTCAAAAATAAAAGTTCGGTTTATGACAGAAATATATCACTACTGTATACTAAAATGTACTTCTCAAAGTAATAATAATAATTGATATAGCTGCAAGCAACAATTACCGGGGCCAAGTGCAAGACGATGATAAGACATGCCAACATGGCTGGGAGTGTCAGACCAAATGCAGCAAGGAGCAATTAAAGACATTTAAAGATGATTTTAGGCTAAATGGCTGAATAATCAAATAAACAGTAATTAAAAATATGATTTAACGATTTATCACTTTCGGCCAATAGGCGGGCGGTGCAGTTACGTGATGTTGTGTGGTCAGAGTGAGGTGAAAATGACACATACAAAGTTTGGTGTCAACATGTCAAGGCATGGCAGAGATGAAGCTTGAATAGTATTTTTGGCATCATGCATCAAATTTGCTGCTGCGGTATACAAAAACGGTTTTGTCTATTGACACGAAATCCATAATATTTTGTCGGCACGGTCTGGAGATGAAACGATTCGATTTTGATGAAAATCGGACAAACAGTCTTGGAGAAGTTCGAAAAAGAATGTTTTAAAAGAAAATAAAGATGGTAGACAGGAAGTTTGGCTGACTTTGGCAAAATTGGCATCTATGTTTTTGGCATAACCCAAGGATTCTATTACAGTTTTTTTTGATTGTTTACACACATTTTCTGAAGGCATGCCTCATACTCTCAGAACTCTACACACAAATAAAACACACACACACACAATGGGCAAAACCCCTCAATTTTCCTGCAAAATGAAACTTTACATTCAAACCAATGTTATTTCTTCTCAAAATGGTATTTTGTTTTCAAATGACACACACAAACCATCATAAGAATAGACATTTATAGGAACCAGTTGAACACTGATGTGCTCAATGTAAAACACTATGATGAATGGAAAACACTTCTTCCCCATTCCTCATGATGACATAGGACAGTACATATATAAGTGTGTTGTAAAATATTTGAGAATATTGTTTTTATACTCAGAACACATAAATACACAGTAACACATATATATTTTATTTTTCCCACACAAACAATGTACACAGTGTAAATCCCAACCAACACAAAGTTGCACATACAGTGGTCTACATACAAAACAACAGAAGAATTTACTGTATACAGTAAAAAAAAAAAAAAAAAATCTATGATGCATCCTCTCTTCTGTTTCGGTCTGGCCACAGCACCTCATCCACATCACAAGCAATGTATTCCCTGGCCAAGCAGCGGTGAAAATATCGCCTAGCATGGCGATTCCAGCCATGAAAAGCATCAACTGCTATATCTCCACATGCGTCTTCCATAGGTTGTATTTCGGTCAAACACTTTCCATCTCCAGGCAGAAAAAAGAAAAAAATTGATCAATAGGATTGAGGAATGTAGAAAATGGAGGGAAATAAACAACTAAAAAGCGTGGGTGGGCAGTCAATCAGTTACGAACCAGAGAAGCCCGGTGGAAACTTACATTGTCCCAAATGACAACGTACCTGAGCTGCTCTGGGCCGTCTATCTGATCTGGTGGAATGAGTGTGTTGTGTAGGGTGTCCAGGAGTATGATCAGATGGGCAGTGTTGTAGGGGCCAAGGGTAGTATCGTGATAGATGAAGCCGTGGTGGGTAATCGCTGCACACATTGTGATGTTCACTCTGCGCTGGCCAGGGACTTCAACAGTGGCACGTTGGCCGATGATGTTCCTTCCCCTCTTTTGTCTTTTTGTGAGGTTGAATCCAACCTCATCAATGAAGATGAACTGGTGCTCCACTGCAGCCACCTCTAGCTCAAGCACTCTCTGAAATAACACACTATTGTGAAGCACAATCATTTTGATTACAATACTGAAATATGTATAATTTATACAGTGTTGAGAGTATGCATCAATTGTGGGAATTTATAGGATTCACATAGTTATATCGCAATTCTTTGACTCTTTCTGAATAGCGTTCAAATGGCACCCTGTAGACCTGCTTCATCCTCAGATTATTTCTCCGCAAGACACGGTCCAGTGTTGATAAGCTTACCCTATCAATATTTTGTAATATATATATTTTGCATTGTGTAGCAATGTTCAGGGAAGAAGGAGGCGGGAACCGGCGAACAATCAAAATATAATTTATTTAAAATAAAACAAACAAACGAAAATACCGCCAGCAGCCCCTCGCGGACGACTGCTGGCTACCGAAAATAAATATAACTAAAATAAAATACAAAAACAAAACACAACTAAAACACAGGCCTGTTCCTCTCTCGATCATCAACGTCGTCGCTCCTCCTTTATGCTTCCGCTCCTCCGTGAGAGATGCGAGACCGGTGTGCCTCACATGTGTTGCTCATTAGCAATCGCACCACCGGCCTCGCGCCGTTCTCTCACGTCCCTCGGCCGTCCTGTTCGCCACATACCCCCATCGCCCCTCACAGGCCGGGGGGTACTCACGAGCCTGTGCCTACTCCCCCCCCCGGCGGCGGCGATCCCTGGGGAGTATGGACAGACAAACCGAGGGAAACGGAGACGGAAGCATGAGGAGCGACAGATCGAGAGAGGGGAGAGAGGAAAAAAAAATTGGTCCGGTTCCCACAACGCGCTGCCATCTGGTCCCCCACCAGCTAGGCGATCTCCTCCGCGGTGCCTGGCGGTGACGCTGGGTAGCCCTCGGTGGACGGCTCGACGCTCCTCCGCCGCCCGGTGGACGGCGACGGCTCCTCGGGTGCCTTGGGCAGACGGTAGGAGTCCCCCGCTCCCTGCTCCTCCCCTTCACTGGTGGACGGCAGCAGGCTCCGGCCCACGGCGAGCGGCGGCGACTCCTCCTCTCCCTCCCGGATGGCAGCCGCCCCTCCAATACCCAGGCGGCCGGCAGCGAGCTCGACCGTCCCACCGGCAACTCACTCCAGCGCACCGCCTCGAGCGTCCTTGGCCGCGAGTCCCCCGCTCCCTGCTCCTCCCCTCGCTCGGCGGATGGCAGCAGGCTCCGGCCCACGGCGAGCGGCGGCGACTCGCGCACCATGCTCGATGGCACCGCGGATTCCCCACACCGGCGAGGACTCTCTGACAGCGCGTTCCTCCCTCTTCCCAGGTTTCGGCACCAGTGTAGCAATGTTCAGGGAAGAAGGAGGCGGGAACCGGCGAACAATCAAAATATAATTTATTTAAAATAAAACAAACAAACGAAAATACCGCCAGCAGCCCCTCGCGGACGACTGCTGGCTACCGAAAATAAATATAACTAAAATAAAATACAAAAACAAAACACAACTAAAACACAGGCCTGTTCCTCTCTCGATCATCAACGTCGTCGCTCCTCCTTTATGCTTCCGCTCCTCCGTGAGAGATGCGAGACCGGTGTGCCTCACATGTGTTGCTCATTAGCAATCGCACCACCGGCCTCGCGCCGTTCTCTCACGTCCCTCGGCCGTCCTGTTCGCCACACATTGTTTTCTATATTTTTTTTTTTGTATTTGCCGTAATGTTATGGCGTTATAGCTGCAGTCCGTAGCTTTTCCTCTTTGTCGCCATCTCTGTTCGAAATCTGCAATTGCAGTTATTCACGGAATTATCAACTTTACGTGGGTTGTGCCTTGGCACAGCGTGGATGAATCCAATGTTTTGAGGAGAATGTGCTGTCAGTCGCCATTCAGAATCACAGATTATACTTTTTGAAAGTATGACCAACATAAGAATTTTCACTGGAAAATGTAACATCCACTTTTGTTCTGACCAACTAAGGGGAAAAAAGCATTGCAGTAAATCGTGCTGATTAAATCTAACAATCGCTTATCATATCATGTCAAACCGTGCAAATTATACTTTGTTCTCAAATTATTAATGTTAACAACATCAGCATTGCATGACTACATTTAATGTGTATTAGGGCTACCTTTAGTTCAGTACTCCGTAACTGTATGGATTAAGCGAACAAGTGCGCTACTGTTACATAATTGAAATGTCTGACCTGTCCAGCAGAAAAAAATAGCCGTCTCTGCGTTCGTTTTGAACCCCTTCAAAACACGGAGTTCACGACACCTTTCAAAAGCCCTTTCGATATCCTTGTTTTTTATGTGTACAGATGTGACGTAATGACGCAAAGACATGCTTGAATTTCCAGCGGAAATCCACCAGTACCACTGGAATTAAAAACATTACAAGCTTACCGTTTTGAATCAAGCTACGGCAAGCAGATAGTTTTGAACACTGGCTAGTTATGTACTTGCTCAAAAATATATTTTGGATAATTTTTAACCCCAAAAAGTTACGGACTGCAGCTTTAAGCGCTAAATCAACACGCTACACAAACCGTAAGGCGAACATTATCGTTGGACTCAGAAAGGATTCAGGAATCTACGGAGATGCTGTGAAAATAAGTCAACCACACCCAAAGTTATAAGCGTTTGAACATTTTTTACCACTTGGTGGCGCTGGTTACCAAGTTTCATGACAATCCGTTCATGCATTCTTAAAATACAGCATTTTAGCACAAAATTCAAAATTCATTCGAAGTTAAACTGTTCAGAAGGTATAAGCAAAAAAAAACAAACATATCTCTTGACCAGTAGGTGGCACTGTGCTGAAACGCAGCATTTAGCCTCAAGTCATGCTTGTGATGACATTTACCAAGTTTGGTCTGAATGCGATAAAGCGTTGTGGAGATACAGCCCTTACGTCTGTTTTTGCAAGTGTTGCATAAAATTAGTTTGCACGGTATTCGAGAATGGTTTGACAAATCAACATGAATTCCATAGTTTTTTGTTGGCATGGTCTGAGGATGATCTGATTACATTTTCGTGAAAATCGGAGCAACGGCCTAGGAGGAGTTCGAAAAAGTGTTTTTTTTGGAGAATTTAAAATGGCGGACAAATTGTCATGACGAAAAATGACGTCATAGGGTGCAAACGAATTGGCTTGAGCTAAGGAACCAGAGGAAACAAGACTTTCGACCCTTATGGTTAAAAAGTTATTAGCATAAAAATGAGTGAAACTTTGGATAGTTGGTGGTGCTAGAGGGATTGAGTTAGAGACTCCAAATTTTCTATTTGACCAAAAATAAGTAAAAACAGATGCAATGTTTAGTTGTAAATTGATTCTTTTTCATTCGATTACATTTTAAAAACTTGATTAAATTGAAGTAAATAAAAAGTTTATTTGAGTTTGTATTAAATCATAAAACGCAGAATCCACAAAAAAAAGAAGAAAAAAATTATTTAGGGAAAAATAAAATTGATTTCATGGGGGCCTAAATGAAAAGGTAGCCACTCTGTGAAGTTTAATTGTGAACAAACAAGTTTACATTTTTACATTCATTCTCAAGGTCTAACAAATATTTGGAAAGCATTTCCTACCCAATTATTAGTAAATGAATATTGTGATAAATATCATGATATATCAATCGTATAATATGGAAAAAAATATTGTGATAATATTTTTGGCCATATCGCCCAGCCCTATGTATGTGTGTGCATTATATATTTTAAGGTTAAGCTCTGTTTAATATAAGCATCGAGGACTATATACTTGAATGCAATTGCTAAAAAACGCTCTCTCATGTGCAGGCAGTGCAAGTATTGACATTCCTGTTCTGAATATGCTGATATCTGGAGAAGCTTCCATGCTGGAGGTGAGCAGATTCCAGTTTAATTACATGCAAAACGTCCTCAGTCCTATCTCTTAATTCTCTCTTACAATGTTTCTTCATTTCAGGTATTAGATATCTCTCTGAAGAATTCCATGCCCTGGTTGGTCCTGGCTGGTTCAGGGGGGCTTGCCAATCTTGTGTGTGACATCGTGGAGAACGTGCAATCTGCTCCGATGCCCTCGACTGGAGGAGCAGAGAAGGAAGAAGGGACTCCCAACATGGAGCTTAGAGAACGATTGGCAGAGAAAGTAAAGATATACTTTCCTTCAGAGCAGGAGATGGACAAACATGTTGACAGGGTAAATGTTACACTCTTTGCTCGATCATATAACATCAAAATACTAAATCTGAATTGTTTTTTAGTGCTGTTTTTTCTTCTTCTTGTTGCTTGGCTGGTACCTGAAAGGTTTTAAGCATCTACCAAAACAAAGACCTCATCTGCATTTATAACGTGGAACAGGAAGGAGCGGATGATTTTGACACTGTGATGCTTAAAGTCCTTGTTCAAGGTAAACTTTAAACCGTTTATTACAGTGTTTCTACATCTCTTCAACTTGGAACCCCTTCGGTCTACAGTGGACCTATTCATTAAATATTTTTCTGTATATAATTTTTGCTCTCTCTCTCTCTGTGTGTTTGTGTGTGTGTGTTTTAGCGAGTAAAAAACATGTTGTGGGCAATTCTAATCCCTATACTGATGAGTTGAGGCTTGCTGTAACATGGAACAGAGTGGACATTGCCAAGAGTGAACTCTTCAATGGAAACATCGACTGGAAGGTAGAGGATTGTGGGAAATATACTGTAAATGAGCTTTTAAACTAGGGCTAGTTGTCGAGTGTTCCTGTATTTTAAACGGTACAGCAGGGCTCTCGAAAAGCCAGAGTCATGGGTTTGATTCCCAGAGAATACTTGAACTGAGTAGATGTATACCTCAAGTCAATTTGGATAAAGTGACAAAATTTTTAATATCTAAAGGAGGGATAAAATGTTTAAATACTCTACTGTTCAAATTCAAATGTTTGTGGTCAATGAGTTTATTTTTTAAAGAAAGAATTTACAAGAGGAGAATAAACATGTTAAATTGAGCAAAAGTTACAGTACATATTCAGCATAGCTGTTTTCAACAGTCATTATAATATGAAGGGTTTTCTTGAGCAGAAAATCATCATATTAGAATGATTTCTGATGGATCATGTGACACTGAAGACTGGAGTATTGATGCAGAAAATTCAGCTTTGATCACAGGAATAAATTACCTTTTAAAATATATTCAAATACAAAAAAATTATTTTTAAAGTGGTCCTTTTATGACTTTATACTTAGTCTTGATTTTGTTTTTGGGTTGTAAAAGAATATGCTTTCATGCCTTCAGAATGGTATGTTTTTGGTTGTGTTTTTTTTCTTTTTAACATTTTAGATGCGAAGTTATACATCATTAAATCATAATACTTGTCAGAAAACTATGGTAATACAAACAGTAATCTAATCTACCGGTAATCACCTGGCGTTGATGGTATGTTTGGAAAGAAGACGAGAAAGTTCTTTATTAAACTCATATAAGACAAAAGAATTACAGGAATACTAAACCTCAAAGAAATGCCACAATCAAGAGCTTGAAGCAGATATAAGGGAGAAATGCCTCATATGTGCCCCTCACAAGTATAAGGGGCTCTCCTTACCATCAATGCTTGGATAACACACTTACGGCTCCTTTGATCGAAAATAAGGGCTAGTGCGATGGCTGGGATAAACCTACCAACATCCGTTGCCATGATTGTTGGAATTATTTATCGCAAGAGGAAAAAATTAAGTTTTAGTTGCATAACATCGGTTAATCGAAACAATCGCTATCTCAATAGTTTTTTATCGACATTTAGAGAAAATCCCAAAGGTTTTGTGCAAATCTGTAATGGAAACGCACCAGTCTATCAACACTTATGTTGGCTAGAGGGTGAGCGGAGCAAACAGCTTTGCCTTTTGTTTACATCGAGGCAACAACATTGAACTTATATTTGGAACTGTTAATAGAAAAACGCAAGAATAATAAGACATACTAAAATGTTGTGATCCACAAACAAGATTGTCCTGAAAAAGTGGAAACTGCTCCATTTGAGGAGAAGCTTTTGTGTGAAGACTGCATTGTACTCTATAAGTTCCTGGAAGCTGTTCTCTGTAACATGTGCTGCGCACAGATGAACATTGGGGCTATAATGTTCAGGAACAGTGGTTAAAATCTATTTTAACCACACTAAGTTTGTAAGCATTAGATATAATAATGAGTTTTGTAAACGGAGTGGAAAAACAGTGTCTCTTTGACAGCGACCACACTATCTTCTCTAACGCAGCTCAACCATGCCTTGTCCACTTTTTGTGTATTCAGAGGGCGGGGATTATTTAAATGAGGAACATTATGACTTCACACAGCCCGGAAAAAACATGTTGTAGTCCAAACGAGTCGTTCGTTGTAGTTCTTGGAAAGTGGATTCTGTTAAATAAAATATCTCCCTTTAGAGTGGACTTTTAGCTTTGTAACCTTGCAGATCTTTTTTTATGCTCAAACAACAACATTACACACTAACTAAAGTTGAAAAAGTGAAGAAGCATAATATGACCCCTTTAAATATTAATAATATTTCACAACAAGTCACAAATACAGTTTTTCTGGTATGTGGTGATAACCTGGTATTTCTTTCCTGGCACATGCAGTACGAAGATCTGAAAGATTCCATGACTGACGCGCTGATGAACAATAAACCGCAGTTTGTGCGTCTCTTCGTTGATCATGGTCTGAACATTTTGAGCTACCTGACTTACGGAAAACTGGAAGAACTTTACAACTCCATCCCTGACAATAGCCAGGCCGGCAAACTGCTGCAGCATATCCTGAAGGAGCGCACGAACGAGTCCAGCAAAGATAAGAAATACGGCATTAGCATTTATGAGGTGAGATCTGAAAATTATTGGAGAAATATCGGCAGATGAATTGATGTATTACCCCTCTATAGTAACACCCACTGGAGGGCATAACAAGGATTTCCCTTGCTACTCGCAAGTTATTATTACCAGTTTTGTACTTGTATACTAAAACAGTGATATTAAAAGACCAAATCCAGTATATACCTTATTGATAATACATACTATATACAGGCAAGCAGATGAGCCCAGAATATGAACGCAACATGCTAACTTGCATGTTAACCATTTTCCCATTGAAAACCATTATAAAGAAAATGTGTATGTGGTGTAATGCATTAAGACAGTGATACTGGAGGACCAATTTAGTATACACCTCCTTATTGATAAAAATACGTTTTACAGGCAAGGAGATGAACCAATAATATGAACGAAACATCTAAAGTTTCATATTAAGGGTTTTCCCTTTGAAAACTATTATAAAGTAAACTCATAACATGAAATGTATTGTGTTGTGTTCATATTCTGGGGTTATCTGCTTGCTTGTAAAAAGAATGCATCATCAATAAGATGTATACTTAATCTGATCTTTTAAAATCACTAAGTATATTAAGTGATTTTTACGTTAAGCATTGTAGAATGTCCCACTGTTTTTTAATGAAATTCTGTGATGAGGGCTGTATATGGATCATAAGTGCCCAAAACTTGCAGTTTGTTCACATATCTTTGTTTTTCTTCTTTTGAGAGGTAAATATTTGTGGATCGAAACTGTTGCAAAATTGACAGGCCTGTACTGCAGTTCTTTAGATGTTTTGCCCGCTAGTCATGTGACTGAAAACTATGAATATGCGCTGTTGTAAAAAAAAAAAATATATATATAAATGTATCTTTTTTTTTATTTTATTAATTTATCATCCCAGGTGTCCAAACTGCTGGAGGATCTGTTAGGGGAGGTATGCCAGCCCTTCTACAAGTCTGTACTGAAGGTGGAAACTAATTCTACCAAAAGAAAAGCTTTAAAGGTATCAGACTTAGTTCCTAGTACCTTAGAATTTAGACCTGTCTAGTCTGAATATTCATTTTTTCCCATTCTTCCATGTCTGCTCAGTCCCCAAAAATAAAATGTCTCTAAAAACCACCCTTCAGAAAGTATGCCAGTTCCTGGAGGGGGAGTGTAGCTATCGGGATAAGCCATGTCGGGATGTGTGGTTATGTCTCTTCATCTGGGCAGTTTTGCAGAACCGTAGTGAGATGGCCATCTTCTGCTGGGAAATGGTAACATGCTTCTGATGAGTTATCAATTTTATCGATTTTATGTTCTGTCATTTATTAGTCATATTGGATATTTAATTGTTTTATATTTAGATTACATGTGCTGTCTTTGAAAACTCACTTGAAGTTTATATTCAACCAAATTTATTAATTATCAAAGTAAGATCTTTAGCAAACCTCAAAATGAATATCACACATCTCGGGAGATTATTATAATATTTTTATATTGTCGCAAAATGCTAATTGTATTTTCGCACAGTTCTCCATAAGAAGTTTGATATGTATTTTATCCAACTTTATCAACATACATACACTCTACTCGCGTAAAGCGATATATTTTTTAATAAACCTCAACTGCTTGACTTTTTTTATTTTTTAACTTTACCTGCATTAATACGGTACACTCACATAAAAATAAATACTATATAGCAAATCTCAACTGCTTGACTTTTATTTAATCTTGAAATTTAATTGTTTTCACCCAGCTCTTTATATAAAGTTGGATATAAAAGTATGTCCTACGTTATCCATATACATACAGCAATATACACACTACACTGTAAATGATTTCTGTCGTTTTCACAGGATTATACTGTTTTTCGCCACAGTTTCTGACTGTATAACATATACAGTAAGTTACAGTAGATTTAGTTGTTTTCACAGTATTATTTTGTATTTTCAACAGTTATGTACTTTGCACACAGTTGACAGTATGTTACTGTAGATTTTCAATGCATTCTGGCAAATCATAGTTATTGTAAATCTAAATACAGCAGTGCAAATTGACCGCGAAAATAAACACACACAATTCCTCAGGTAAATTTTCTATAGCCTACTAACTTTATTTTTAGGCTACATGAAACATTTTCAGGACTGGGTGACCATTGACCGTCTTAATTTCTGTGAGTGGGGGGTGCATGAGAGCGCATTTGAAAGAGTTTTTCCTGTGACTGTCGTGTCAGTGCATCGTGTCTATCTTTTCTGCCGACCTGGAACTTCGTCATCTGGTAAGTAATACATCTTTTTATTTGTATGCATACATGGATTGTAGATAATTAATAACTTTAAAGTTATTTAGAATAGCTGACCACGACTTCAATATTCAATTTAATTTATTTTCAACATTTTACTATAAGCAGTGTATGATATTGGTTTCAATGTAGTTTGGAACATGTTATTGTAAATATAAATACAGTAGGCTAATACGAAATGACAGCGAAAAAAATTACCACAAGCTGCCATTTTGTGAACAACTCTTCAGTTCCCTGAGCAACTTTGAGAGCAGGCCTTTGCATCGCGTCGCTGTGTCTGTCGGCTACGTTTCGCCATAAATATCTGGTGATGAATCTTTATATATTTTTTTGCAAACCAAATATCAGTAACAGGTTAACGTTAGTTTAGATGAACTGCCCGCGGATTAATTATGTTATAGATAAGGTCTGTAAGTCAGAAGCGGATTCCTTCATGTTGATAGATTATAGCCAACTTGTTTAGTAAATATGATTATACATATTGCATATGTATAAGGTCAAAATCATCGAAACATTTTGTTATTTACCATTAAAAGTCGGTGGAAGCACCTGCGCGTACATTTTATATATCATAGGGTTGGGAATTGAAAATCAATCAATGTATCCTGAAATCGGATACCCAAGGTTAGGATTTGGATTATTGTTATAAAATTACAATTTTGACTCCTCTTATTGATTTATTTGTGCTTTTTGTTATGTAGCATTAAATCACTATTTTCTTTTACTTGTCTGTGAGGACCTGACAATCTGCCATTAAAAAAAGTCTTTTTTGTCGCCTTGAGAGTCAAGCTTAACAGTAAACATGGGTCTAAACATTATAATATTCACCATGCTAGAGTAAACACTCATACGAGCCTAGTTTTATCATGCTGTGTTTTATATTTAGCATTGAAAGGTTGCCTACCAGTCTAGTTCACATTTCAACATGTTTCTGTCTATATATAAATACACATACATTTTTAATCCAATCTCATTTCATAACGTACATTTTAGTCTGGCACCAGTTTAACATGTCTTACCTTAAAAATCTTCTCATCTTCAAATCACGCTCTTCTAATTCTTCCATGCTCAATCAGCATCCTCGTGGATGATTTCCCCCTGCATGTTTAAAAGGGCTGCACATATTCTGAGTATTTTGTTCATTTTGTGTTCCAAGTTGATGGGTACAGCCTGGGAGATTATTTTGAACACTTTGAGCCTCCTGATAACTCTTTCCACATGTATGCGCACATTTGCAATCCTCCTTGTGGCAGTTACATCCTCATCAGACAACTGCCCTCCTTTATGAGTAAACGCTGGTAGAACAAGGTTAACCCTTCTCTCAAACAGCAGATCTCTGATGGTAAAGCCTCTGTCTGCCATCACTTTATCGCCGAGACGAAGATACTCCAGGAAGCCAGACTCCTGAGTGATGAACTTGTTACTACACCTGCCTCCATAAGCTGGAGAAATAAACATAACAAGCCCACACGAGTGCTTCTCCCTGAAGCACTGAGGCATTGTGCTCTGGATTATCTCCCGTGGCAGCCAAGGAATGTAGATTCTAATGTGCTCCTCCATTGTGTCTATGCAGTAGGAGAGGATCCTGCTCACCAACCCCTGGGACACAGCAAAGTGTTCTGCAAGATCACCTTGGAGTAGATTCAACTTAAGTTTCATCATGGTTATCAATATTTGATCCATTACGTGCATCTTAAAGTTTGCTTTATAAAACTGTTCCAGATATTTAACATGATCAAAAAAGGCACTGAGAGAAAAGGCCTGTGTACAACACACAGCTAGTATCATTCTTCAGGATGGCTAGGCAAGGGGTTCTCCACCACAATGTGTTTCTGTCACATACACCCTTCATCTTTTCTCCTAATATGTAGGTGTGATCCATCAGTGCCTGAACCTCCCGCTGAGTGTCAGTATCTTTATGCATAAGTGACTCTGACTGTGGAACGGTCTGGTCAGCCTCCTCATCACAGGCTGTCATCTGCTAAACACAAGACCACATAAGCCCACAACCAGTTTAGCAAACAACATAAAACATACCTAGACTACTACGTTAACACCAAGCTAATAGAGCAACACCTGTATTAGTGCTCATTCAAATAATCATATTGCATACATTGCTTGCAATTTTTACAAATACCCTGGGCTAGCAGGGATGGAAAAATACAAATATATCAATAAATATACAGAGAGAACAATATATACAGAGAGAACAGAGAGAATATATGTGAGAGCATATATTAAAGGATTAGTTCACCTCAAAATGAAAATTTTGCTGGCGCCGGCGGAAGTACCGCCCCACTGTTTACAAACACCCAGGATACGCACACGTAAGGACCATTTTAAACAATAATACGACACAAAGAAATAAATATGTCATTCAACATACAATACAATTTGAACTATCCTCCTTCGCACGGTCGCTTTGTAAACAGTGGGGGTGCCAGCGACACTTAATTTCTCTTCCACTGAGGAAAGAAAGACATGGATATCTTGGGATAGCATTGGGGTGAGTAAATTTTCATTTTGAGGTGAACCAATCCTTTAACTGTCAAGAGGAACACAAACTGAGAACTAATAAAAGTTAACATTACCTTGCGTTGCAATTAAACATCTGTTAACTTACCTGTGTCTGCTAACCTCTTGACACGTCTCCTTTGAGTTTTTATTGGGACTTCTTAGCCCATCCACTTCTGGTATCGGGTGGTCTTCTGTAGGTCTTGTGTCCACGAAATAAAAAGAACAAACATACGGTCGCTCTGGTGGTTTCTTCAAATTTAAAGCTTTTAACCACAGGCGAAGGGATTCCTCATTCTTTGGCAGGGGGTGAAGGCCTCGCATCCACACTCAGCTATCGTACGCGTTCAACGATTAATACACTCCTGCTCCAAGTAAATTTTTCTTTTGTACCAGTTATTATGACAACCTCTAACTGCACAAACAATCCTGGTCTTCCTTGAAGCCATAACGACGAGTTAGTTGTTACGAAGACTTGTTTGATTAACCCGCTACGGTGAAAAGTGAGTTAGCTAGTGACCGGGAGTGCCAGACCGGAAGTCTTGCTAAAAAAAACGTCAACTGGCTGTGTCTGTATTTCCGTCAAAAATAAGGCGAATACTCACCCTCAATTTGTTTCAAACCTGTATGAATTTCTTTCTTCTGCTGAACACAAAGGAAGATATTTTGGAGAATGTCAGTAACCAAACAGTTAACTGGATCCATTGACTTCCATAGTATTTTCTTTATCCTACTGTTGTGAACTTTTTCTTCTAAAGTGTAGGAAACTCAGAAGCGAAGATCAGGAGACTCGGTTGTATCTTCAGCAGGATTCTTTATTGAGAACACGAGCTGTTGGTAGCTGAAGTCATCAAGACTCACAGCACTGTCATCAAAATCTAGTCTAAGGCATTGTACATTGTAGAGTTTATATATATCACAAGAGGGAGGGATTACATAGAGGAGGAGACTCTGAACAAAGCATGCAAATGAAGTAGGCGTTTGCTCGTTACCAAACTTTCCGCGGCCCTAATGTCATCAGCATAACCGTTATTCAGAGCATTGAGGCTAATCCAATCAGCCTGACTAGATTGCTCAAACCTTAACATTATCATAGAGCCAAAGGGAAAGCTGTATCTTGAGCTTAATGGCCAGGAAGTGCATAAAGACAAAAGCTAATGTTAGACACCTGAATTGCTTGACTTAATCTTCTTTGAATCTCATCATCTATGCCTCAAATGCTACCTTCTGTCTACTAAACTTTCTCAGTTTATATACTATTGTATTGGAACCTAAATTAAACATTTAATACATTTGTAACACAACAGTTCCCCCTTTGAGAGTTCTAATAACTCTCACAAAATACAAATTTAGACACTTCATTCTTGTAACTTGTGATCGTTACAGGCACATAGCACATGCTCTGTGTTGATTTTCTGTAATTGCATGCTGACACAGAAACAAACATGCAATTAGAGTCCGTGAAGGTTTTACGGGTAATAGTCTTTTCTGGTTTGAACTGTCATTTTCTCGTGAGAGACGTGAGTCATTTCTTGAATGAAACACTTGATACTGTGGACGCATAGATAGTATGCCAGTAGGAGAAAAAACTGCAGAATTGCTATTTCCTTGATCCACAGCCAGGGTTTACCTAACATGTTTCCGAACCATAAAGAATTATCTTCATTCATTCGGTGTAATTTTGCTGAAAGATCAAGAATGTCTTGTTGGATTTTGTTCAAGTTCTCTGTTGGATCCATTAACCCGGTGCAGCACTCAGAGCCAATAATGGAACAGGCTCTCCCTTGCATTGCTAGAATGTAATCTAAGGCCACTCTGTTCTGTAAGATCATTATCTTGTGCAAAGCGAGAGTGTCCGTGATGTTACCCAGGGCCAAAGCCGTATCATTGGCCAATTTGTGTACAGCTTCTGACTTGATCAAGGGCCTGCATGACACCATAAGACGGGATTAATGGTCCAAGAGTCCTTGACCACCATGTTTGTGCACAAGTGAGTCCTGGAATGCCGCCATCTTCGGGTATGGCATGCAAATGTTCTTTCCAGAAAACAAGGTGTTTTTTGACGTATTCATCAGCTCTAAGAAAATGTTGATTCTGGAGTCCACACTTTGTGCGATGTCCATGATGGTTAGTAGTATGACAATCTTGATCATGTTGATGGATGACTGAAGGTTCCGTATGTGGGTCTCTGCGTTGTGTATTTTTTTGTTCTTTTTTTTCTTTTGTGATAGTTGGCTCGGCAGTGGGTCTAGTTGTTTTCTGGAAGTTGTGGCTTCATACGCCGGTGAGGAGGTCGGTGCATATGGGTCTCGGGACAGCCATCAAGTGGTATCTGCACAGAGTAAGAAAGATAACAAAAGACAGTAGAGCCGTATTTGTTCAAACACTAGGGTTGTATCCTTTTCTGAGTCTGCTATTGTTGTTCCTTCTTTCCCTATTTCTTAATTCCTGCGACACCTAAAGAACAGTGAGGAAAGGATGGACTAGTGGATGGGGAAGGCCTATGAGGGAGTCTTCACCGCAGGGTTGGCGCCCGACGCCTGTTGTATTCGGTTCTTCCCTGGGCTCCTCACTGGTCCGTGTCCTATCCTATCCCTGTAGGTGGGGGAACAACTTTACAGTGTGACACATGAGTCCAGGTTTTCTTTCCATGACACAAGACTGCAGCTGCTTTAATCAACATCACTTGATGTGGTCCGTGTCACTTAGGCTCTAATGGCTTGTTTCTGAATGACTTTATTATGACCCATTGACCTGGGATGATTGTGTGTCCACCTTCTGGTGGAGTCTGCCAACACGATTCAACTCTCTCTTTGGCACTCTGTACTGCCTTTGTGAGGTTTTCACAGTAAGCCATCAGGGCATCTGAGGCAATGTGTACATCAGCATTTCTAAGATCAATCACACCTGGCATCTGCATTGGGAGTCCGGTAATAATCTCATGAGGGCTCAGTCCTACTGATCGGTGACGCTCTCATACTACACAATACTGCTGGCAGCGCTTCGACCCATGGTACTCCTTCCTGATGCATTTTGCTTAGCCTGGTTTTGATTGTTCTGTTCGATCGTTCAACTTGTACTGATGCTTGTGGCCTATATGGGCAGTAAGGATTCCACTTAATCTTCAACATTCTAGACACTTCCTTGACTACCTGTCCTGTGAATTGTGTACCTTGATCGGAGTTAATACAATCTGGTAATCCCCATCTGGGAATTAAATCAGTGACAAGACATTTAGCAATATGTGCAGCTGTAGCATGCCCTGTTGGATAAGCTTCTATCCATGTTGAGAACTTATTTATTACTACCAAAACATCAGTTTTTCCCTTACAAGGAGGCAACGATATGTAGTGGACTTGCTGGTGGCGAAATGGTCCTGGTGGAGCTGGGGTATGTGTTGCTGCTGGCACATCATTATTTTTCTGACATGTAACGCATCTCTTGACTGTTTTAATGGCTATCTTTCTGAATTTTGGATTCCACCATTGATTTGAGAACCTCTGATTCATCATTGCTGAACCACTGTGACCCAAATTGTTTAGTTGTTGAGCCAAATATGGCAGCAGTGATTCGGGAGCGACATACTTTCCCCCTTTGGTCCAGCAGCCGGATGAATCCACTGTGGCTCTTTTGTCTAACCATGTCCATGCTTTATATAGAGGAACGTCTTTGTACAGATCAATGATTGATTCAGGAGGCAGAGTTTTCTTCTGTGCTGTACTTCCTGAACATACTTGTACAGTTGCATAGGAACAAGCCTGTTTAGCTGCTACATCAGCAAGAGCAAAACCTTTAGCTTCTGTAGTATTAGTTGTGAGATGTGCTTTCACTTTAATCACTGCTAATTTTTTTGCAAGTTTCATGGCAAATATTAGATCTTTCACTAATCCAGCATATCTTAATGGAGGATCCAGCAGACGTTAGAAACCGTCTGCTTTGCCAAATGACACCAAAATCATAAATTACCCCAAAAGCATACCTGGAATCTGTGTAGAGATCCCGATCCTCGGCAACCGATCCCGAAACTAGCGTGCATGCTCTAGTTAAGGCTACTAGTTCTGCAGCTTGAGCTAAAAAAAATGATTTGGAAGATGACCTGAAACTACCACTTCAGTGGTGGACGTTACAGCATAACCTGCTCATCTGTTACCTTCAATTATTTGAGTTGAACCATCAACAAACAACTACAATTCTGAATTCTCTATGGGAGATTCTTTTACTTCTTTCTTAGGTGTGTATGTAGTAAGCGTAACACAATCGTGAGTCATTTCTCCTTCATCCTCCAACACAACTTCAGTCATTGCAGACATCATACATGAGGATGGGTTCGTGACTGGTGCACGCTGTAAAACAATGTTCGGGGCTGTGAGGGTAGTTAACCAATTTCCTCAACAGGAGGAGGTGACCGAAGTGACTTTTGCTTTATTCATTAGTGCGGACACTGCATGAGGGCATTTTACGTTTACACTCTGACCTAACACCATTACTGATGAATGGCCTGTGCTGTAGCATAACATTTAAGGCTATGAGTCTACTTAACCAGTGTCCCCCAAAGGAAGGCTGAGACAGTCACTTTCCTTTTGTTCTATTAAACAAAAATAAGTCTTTCATCTTTGTTGTAAGTTACTGGGCAAACTAAGCACTCACAGCCCAAATGGTTAACACCTCAACAAGCTGCCCCACGAGTTTAATGACGAGGGGAGGGGCTGCTTCAGAGTAGCAAACAGACTGAGTAGAAGCTGAGAAATTTTTACTCTTGCCTTGACATCTGTGAGTCTCTTTCCCATGTAGCTAACCTCTCCAAGTTGTTTTGCAGGGTTCTAGTGGACCATGTGAAGTCTAAGAAAGGCAATGCCTTTCTATGTTCTGTCAAAAGACCATCAAACCATGTGCGAACTAGGGGGTCATTATCATCTAGCACCTTCTCTGAAGTGTTAGCTATCCCACTGTATGTTACGGCTGACTGACAAAACCTTTCAGTGTATTCACTCACAGTTTCTTCTTTCCTTTGCGCACACTTAGTGATTCTGGACCAGTCTATTTTGGGTCCCATGATATTCTTTAGAATTTTCAAAACACCTTCTCTCAAATCACATTTACTGGCATGTTCGAAATCAATCGAAACGTTTTAGCTGCGTTTGATGTCCCTGTACTGTATTGTCTTACTGTATAACATACTGTGATTTACGTTAGCAAAAAATAAATAAATAAATTGAAAGAAGGAAATGCTTAGTATTTTCTTTAAGGTTCTGTTACTGTATTTAAACTAAGATAAAGGAATCAGATCTCCAGTGGTTTAAAGTGATATGATGAATTGGACTTGTACTGTTATTTCACATTAACAGGACATATACCGTTCTTCCATATTCCAGAAATGTAAATTACTCTAACTTTTTATTTTTAAGATTGACACTGACAAATCTGATCTCATTAGAATTGGGAAGCTTTTGTTGTCTACCTTCAAGTAAACTAAAAATATAATGTTCAAAATGAAAATTAATGCTTAAAAAAAAATTAAAAATGTGAAAATATAGACTTATATGGTTCTTCGTCTTCAATTATCACAATCAATGTCAAATATTTATTTATTTTAAGTTTTAAATGTTCTCAAACTTGCTAAGTTAAATAAAAATATAATGAAATGTTATAGGGGTGGGAATCTTTTTGAATACACGATTCTTGGGGTCACGATTTGATTCAAAAATCGATTCTCTTTTGAATCAAATTTAAATTTGATATATGCATAGAATATATTTAAAATCTATGATCAAATGGAAATCTATGCATATATCTAAATGAAATTTGATTCAAAATCGAACATTGAACAGCATAGAAATGAACAGCAGCTACTGTTATTCCCAATCCAGTTAAAATTATGTATGCGTTAATTTAATCTAGCCCGCTGCCGCTCAGCATTCATACGCTCGTCTTTTTCATCATTAAAATGAGTGAGCATCAAGTCTACAGACATGTCTATGAAAGGAACTGACTATCATCAGGATCTGGCTTGTATTTACCAAAAGCATTGTAAGCCTAAATTGATTGTAGAGACCATTGGTGGTAATTGTTCTATAATTAATTTAAGATTACAATGCTTTGGGGAAACGCAGCCCTGATCAGTGGCCGTTTGTTTGGAGTCAGAGATATAGAATAAGGGCCATTGCATTCTCAATATTTATTACTTTAGCCTCTGATACAGGACATGTTCATGCTCTTTTATAGGCAGTATTTGTTCGCTACCACAGAAAACCGCTTGCGTGTCCATGTTGAACGGGTTTCTTACATGTAAAAACTAAAGTAGCCTACCTGTACATGGAAAGATTGCAAGAAAAGCTTGATGTGTGCTCGACTAACTAAACTAAACATTATTTAAGACTATTTTCTATTTGTTAAGATATTGATATGAACTTCTGTAGTCAAGTATAACCTTCATTCATTTCATGTACAAACTGCCCACTCTTCTGTTAAAAATAAGGTGGATACCATAGGCTAAAAAAATTCCCCTTAAAAGGTATTGATAATGTGAGTTAGTTTTTTTTAAATTATTAGTTGTATGTTTAGCCTCTGATTGATTTGTGCTTCTCATTTCTTGCAGGATTATCAGAAGTGCTGTCGCTGCTCTTCCACTTTCTTTCTCACCTGTTCTGCTTTCAAGTTTCTATTTTACCTGTTCATTATTATTTTTGCATGAATTGAAATGCATGAATTGTTCACTGATTTTAATTATTAATGATAAATTGTTCATTAGTCTTTTTTTAAAACAGATTTTTATTGTTGTATTATATTACATTATTATTACTAATGTATTGTTTGAAAATACACAATAAACCTGGTTGTGCAGTTAAAGCTTCAATTGTTATTTTTTCTATTTCCCATTAACAGTTAAAATAATATTTATACATATTTTCTACATATTCTACAGGTTACACAGTAGCACTATAAAATAAATAAAATAACATTTCATAACTGTATAATACTGTACAGTATTATTAAAAATCAATGGTGTAATACTGTAGTTCAACATGATAAATTACAGCAAAATATTGTATTTCATTTTACAGTATGCTTAATACTACTGTAGTTAATGTTACGGTAATTTTACTGTTGAATGAAATACAGCAACTACTGGATAATTGTTGCCAGTAAGTTACTGTTAATTTGACAATACATTTTTTACAGCAAAAAGCAACTGCTTGATTGCTGCAAAATTGTTATTGCTGTATTAAAAACTCTTAAAAATATAAAACTCTTCTAATTAAAATATTGGAAACATTAACATCATTTTCTTTAATGCTTTGAAACCATGTGTATTGAGAAAAGCTCAATACAAATGAATTTGTATTATTTATGTATTTGTATATGTATAACGCCTACATTTACTTTTAGCATTTAAAAAGACCAATTTATGTTTTACTTATTTATTAATAGGAAATAGTTAGGAATCCTTATTTTTCAGCCATTTATAAAAAGTGAGATGTATAAAAGGAAATGTTCTGCAAAGCATCACTCTGATCTGTACTGCTGTTCTCTCAGTGTGGCGAGTCGGTACTGACGGCTCTGGGAGGATGTAAACTGTTGAGGGAGCTGTCTAAACAGGGGATTGAGACAGAGGCCAAGCTTTCCATTAAGGATTTGGCCCAGAAGTTTGAGAATATGGCTCACGGTATGATGTGTGAAAATATTCAGTTTTTGGCACCCCATAATCATTCTAGTGATAAAACCCTCTGTTTTCTTCCCTGGCATTTTTTGACAGATGTGTTTAGCATGTGCTACCAAACCAAAGCCAGTGATTCCTATAAGCTACTGATTCGCAAGTCTGATATGTGGGGTAACGCCACGTGTCTGAAGATGGCCATGGCTGCTGACGCCCGTATTTTCCTCAGCCACGATGGAGTGCAGGTCTTTTGACATGCAAACAGTCATTAATAACATTTTTTATTTGGTTTTGGTAAGTGTTTTTTTTTCTTTTCTTTTTTTTTTAAACAGTTTCTTTTTTTCAGTCGATGCTGTCTCAGATCTGGTGGGGTGAGATGGAAAGAGGAACTGAGCTCTGGAAACTTGCACTGACTATGGTCATTCCACCTCTCTGCTACACCAACCTCATCAAATTCAGGTCAGTACATCAACCTTGTAACTTTCCTGCAACACTTTACAATAAGGTCGCATTAGTGAACATTAGTTGATGCATTTACTAACATTAACAATGATCATTATATTTGCTGAAGTATTTATTATTTGTTAATGTTAATGTAAAAAATACAACTGCTCATTGTTAGTTGATGTTAGCACAGGTCTATTAAATATTATTTACTGATACAACTTTTGATTTTAATGTGTTCGTAGTAAATTATGAAATTAACATTAACCAAGCTTAATTAATGCATTAATTAAATATTAATTATTAATTAAGTATTTTTCATTGGTAATACCAATGTTGGTCATTTTATTTCACAGGGACAAACCAACTAATGCCAATCATCACAGAATTCAAATCCATTTCTAATATTTGCAGAAATTTGACCTGAACAGAATTTTGACATCCCATAAATATAATCCCATAAAAATAATGTTGAGAAACTGAAAGCATTTTGAACAAATTTAAAGATTACATATGTGAGGTTTTTAGCTCCCATCTGGGTCAAAACATTAATTGGCTTACATTTATTCTTTACAGTATCTGTCAACAGTTTGGAAATGTTTTTTTTAATTATTTTTTATGTTTTTGAAAAGTCTGTTATGCCCACCAAGGCTGCATTTATTTCAAAAGTGAAAGTGAAGACATTTATAATGTTACAAAGGATGTCTATTTAATAAATGCTTTAATACATTTTATAAATAAATGTAATAAATGCAAATAAATGCTGTTAATTTATCTGTCTATCAAATAATTCAAATCAGAATCAAGAAGCACAACTGTTTTCAACTTTGACATAATAATAATAAGAAGAATTGTTACCCTAGCATCAAATCATCATATTAGAATGATTTCTGATGGATCATGTGACACTGAAGACTGGTGTAATGATGCTGAAAAATCAGCTTCGCATCACAGGAACAAATTACATTTTAAAATATATTCAAATAGAAACCGTTCTTTCAATTTGTAATAATATTTTAAAATATTACTGCTTTTACTGTATTTTTGATTAAATAAATGGAGCCTTGGAGCAGAAGAGATTTCTTCTAAAAAGGTTAAAAAAAATTGTGAATCCAAACTTTTGGCAGGTACTGTACAGCATTCCCAAGAAAATGTTTTGTTTGACACATTTTGAATATAAAGAAACAAATGAAGTAACACTTATAAAATGTCTAAATTAATTAGCAGCATCACCCAGTGATGTGTTGACTAATACTTCCATTTTTACAAGCTGTGAGTTTAACATTTGAAATGTATTGCTTATTAGGAATGACCAATTAATTTATTTCTCAGGAAAGAGGATTACCCTGAAGATAAATCAGTGATGGTACCTCCACCCTCAGCCACAGACTGTCACTACACAGAAACGGTCTTCTCCTTCAATGACATCAAACACCAGTAACTAGTAGCTTTTATTTAAAGGCACAATATGTAAGAATTTTGTAATAAATTATCCAAAAATCACTTGCACAGTGTGATATATGTCCTGCAGTTGTGTACTTACTATATCCCAAAAGTCTCCAAAGATTTTTTATTTCATAGAAATTCCAATTTTAAATAAGTGGCCGTCCCGGAATAAAAAGTCGCCTGTCAATGACGCAATATCCGCGCTATCCTCGGTTTCCGCTCGAACTGCCATAGCCATGACGTAACCATGGCGACAGACGTGGACAACTAGGTGCGTACGTTACGTGCGTAATGTTTAGCGGCACGCTGTTCTTTTTACGTTCAAACATAGACCATGACAATCAGACTTTGGGACAAACAAGGAGAACTCAAGCAGACTTTGGGACAAACAAGGAGAACTAAAATAAAGATCAGTATCAGCGTGGCGTTTTTGAGATGCCGAGAGCTCCATGTCCGCGACTAACTTGGACTTGACAGAGCTTCACGAGTCACGACTTGACAGCTTTATTAGACAGGTGAGCAAATGTAGGCTACATAAAACAAATATGTGATATATAACGTTAGCTCCACATGATGAAATGTTAGAAATAGAATATGGTCAGTATGTTATTCTAATGTTGATCTAGCTTAACATTAATGTTACTGCTAGTTTCGTATAGCAAACGAACTAACACGTAGAATAACATAAATTTAAACACATTTAAATGCCGTTTGGTGTGATAGTGTAACGTTAGACCAAGTGAAGCAGCGCTGCGTTACCTCACTACTAGTTTAATTTGTCTAATAAACCGACCTGTGCGAGTAATCCAGCACTTGCGGGTAGTTCGGTAGAATTAAATGTCCTTATTCCTTTTTTTCCACGGGACTCGCGTGTGATATCTGTCTCTTCAGCAATCGCGACCTGCTTTATACCACTGTAATGTTAAAAAACGTGAATGCACTCATCCATAAACATTATTAGAGCCATCAGCTTGACAGCAAGTCCCATCATTCAGAGCTCATCACTGCGTCATAAACATATGCCTTTGTTATTGTTGGAAACTGCGCCCTCTAGTGGCGAAAAATCATACATATTGTGCCTTTAATACATCATGCTAAATATAATTATCTAAATATAAGATCTCTGTAGACAAGCATACCTTTATCTGTGATCTTCTTATGATATTTATCAGTGAAGCAGAGCAAGAGGACTCAAATAATATCAGACGACCAACAAAAGGTTTGAATTTTAGTTCGAAACCCATGGGTTAATGAACAATTTTCACAGAGATTTGTTCATTAATTGTCTTTTTTTGGTCTTTTAATTTGATTGGGTTGGCTGAAATTTGTTGCCCTTATTACTTTTCCCTGTTTCTTCCTTCCTGCAACAGGAACTTATCTTGCACACGGCAAACCTAAGCAGCCCTTTCTGTTTTCCCGCTGGAGGCAGTTCTGGTATGCTCCTGTCACTTCATTTATCGGCAACGTTCTGATGTACTTCCTGTTCCTGTTTCTGTACGCCTACGTGCTATTGGTCGACTTCAAGCCACCTCCCCCTTATGGTCCTGCCGCTTCGGAATATGTGCTGTATTTCTGGGTTTTCACTATCGTGTGTGAGGAGATTCGAGAGGTAGGTGCCGACACGGGTGCTTCACTTGTAAAAAATCAGCTTACAAGTGATCAGTGTTGGGCGTAACGCATTACAACTAATGCCAGTTACGTAATCGGATTACTTCTTTCAAGTAACTAGTAAATAATGCGTTACTTTTGTTTTCCTATTAATTGAGTGACAGCTCTCTTGCCTCAATGTTGGGTAAGTGCTGAGGCGTTTTGTGCGCAGTGTAAACATGATACTATAGTTTTTGAGTTTCATAGTACATGTTATTGTAGTTCTAGATTACAGATATACTTCACATACAGTTTTCTTCTAAATGAATAAAACAGGGAAATGCAAACTCAGAAAACTACGCAAACCTCCGATAATTAAATGTAAAATAACACAAATATACTTTATGTATTTAATATTATGTTATTAACCAATGTCTTTGTTACTGACTATGGAAGTAAAATAATGCCAAATGTTTTTGAAACAAAAAGCCTGTTGAATTGCACTACTTGAAAAAATAGGCATTGCATTAACTATGCTTGCATTTTAATGCATTGTATTTTTAGGACTTGCATTTTTTATTGGCTCATATTTGACATGGTTGAATATTTAAGATGTGAATATTTCAATTCAAAACTTTTCAAACACATTTTCATTATTAAAAATTCAATAATCCATATTCACCCTTCATATTTCACATCCAAAATATTCAAACTTTTTAAAAATACAACCTATAATATTCAACAGGCAATTTTTGGTCCATTTTATTTCGCTTTACAAATTCGCTTCCACAAATTCAGTGGTTCAAATTCGACAGTAAATTCAACATTGACATCCAGGAACTGCAGGAAAAGCAGTGGATTACCGAGCATAATCTCCATCTGCTGTAAATCTAGCTCACCAGCAGGGGGTGCAAGCGCGTGTTGTTGACGAGGACCGAGCAACAGTTAGAGCAAGCCATTCATTCATAAAAACTCATTTATAGAAATATAAGTGTATTTGTTAACTTTATATCGCGGCGATGTGCTTCAATACAAGGGTTTCCCTCAGGATTGCTGGAATATAAAGCATTTAACGTATCTTAATGGACTAATAGAGTGATATAAAAGACCAAACTCGCACCTTATTGAGTAGGCTGTAGGCTACTATACTGCTACAGGCAAGCAGATTGACTCAGAATATGAACTTAACGCGCAAAGTTTCACGCAGCGTTTTCCTGTGATATACTCAGTGGCATAATGAATATGTGTGTGTGTGTGTGTGTGTGTGTGTGTGTGTGTGTGTGTGTGTGTTGCTAATACAATGTTAAATCATAAATCAGACGTAGGCTATGTACAATAACATTACGATGTCCAGCAATCGATTTAAATAGTACATTGGGTTTCATCTGTGGTGTTTAATGAGATCTAATATGTTGTTAGTGCCGAGAATTTTGGCCAAGCGTGTCAGAGAGGTTCTGGGTTCTAATCTGCACTCGTATAGTTTTTTTCAATCATCAAAACCGATTATATTTATCAGTGGCTGTATATCAAGCAGGGACACGTTTGAGTGCAGTTTGTTTTGTGATTTCACCGGAACGAATAGAGAAGAGAGTCTCCGCAACCGATTGAAGCGCGCGTCCGAGTTAAGAATGTGCGCGAGCCACAAGATATACTGTATCCGCACCACAGGTTGCCTTGGCAACGAGCACTTGATTTCATAAACAACACATTTCAGCGCTAGATCGCCCCTTATTTAACAGACGAACGAAATGAATGCTCTGCTAGTTAACTGGAGATGTTTTATTTAGGCTGTTTGTTTGTATGTAGGCCTACATCGTGCTGCGAGAAGTGGTTTCAAAAGTGGTGGGGTCAATATCCGCCCGCAAATTGTGCCTATGCATATCCTACTGGCATAAAGTTGGCTTGACATTGGACATTCGCGCGTAGGGACCATCTCTAAAGTTACACAAAACATTACACACGTTTCTAACTTCAGTAGCAAACTCATTTATTTGAATACATATCAAAAATATAAAAGGGTGTGCATCATGCCTGACACCTACCACTTTTCTGTAAGTCATTCTCTCCCAATGCTATTGAAGTTAGAAACGTGTGTACCAATGTGTAACTTTACAGACGGTCCCTAAATTTGCGAATGTCCAATGTCAAGCCAACTATGCCAGTATATCACTGGGAAACGCTTAGTGTGAAACTTTGCGCGTAAATTTCATATTCTGAGTCAATCTGCTTGCCTATAGCCATAGTAGCCTACAGCCTACTCAATAAGGTGCGAGTTTGGTCTTTTAGATCACTGTATTAGTCAAGCTACGTTACGCGTTTTATATGTCCAGCAATCCTGAAGTATTGAGGGAAACCCTAGTACTGCAGCATATATAAAGATATAAAGTTAAGGCTACTAAACAACCAAGAGAAATATGTCTACCTCAAATGTAGGCCTAAAATTTGATCTGTACATCAGCATCGGGGGAATAACATTATAATCTCGTTCACGGTAGAGAAAGATATCACAAATAAACTTACATTTCTATAAATGAGTTTTTATGAATGAATGGCTTGCTCTAACTGTTGCTCGGTCCTCGTCAACAACACGCGCTTGCACCCCCTGCTGGTGAGCTAGATTTACAGCAGATGGAGATTACGCTCGGTAATCCACTGCGTTTCCTGCAGTTCCTGGATGTCAATGTTGAATTTACTGTCGAATTTGAACCACTGAATTTGTGGAAGCGAATTTGTAAAGCGAAATAAAATGGACCGAAAATTACCTGTTGAATATTATAGGTTGTATTTTTAAACAGTTTGAATATTTTGGGAGTGAAATATGAAAGGTGAATATGGATTATTTAATTTTTTAATAATGAAAATGTGTTTGAAAAGTTTTGAATTGAAATATTCACAGCTTAAATATTGAACCATGTCGAATTTCAGCCAATAAAAAATGCAAGTCCTAAAAATACAATGCATTAAAATGCAAGCATATAATGCAATGCATATTTTTTTCAAGTAGTGCAATTCAACAGGCTTTTTGTTTCAAAAACATTTGGCATTATTTTACTTCCATAACTGACCTTTGATAATCCAATTCCACCATACTAATCAGCAAAAATGACTTTAGTTAAACATCACATTTGTGTTTCTTTGTTTTTTTGCAATCCTATTCTTCTGCAATCGAATGGGCAGCTCAGCTGAAAGTTTGTTTGAGCTGCACCCTCTGCTGTACAGGCTTGGGTTTGCATTTCCTTCAGCCTGAGGCCATTCATTTGAATTCTGGTGTGAAAGAGCCTTTAAATGAGAAATGAGAAAGAGTTTTTCAGTTGAGTGTAATTATTAATCCATCCATTTATTCTACTTTCTCCTGTCTTTCATTCCCAGGCGTTCATTGTGGGCAGTAAGACATTTAATCAGAATTTGAAGCTGTATGCTCAGGATGTGTGGAATCAGTGTGATATTCTTGCCATCTCCCTCTTCATTGCTGGTTTGTGTTTCAGGTAATGGCTCTTGACGGTCCTGGAAGTTTTCATAAAAAAATATTAAGCTGCAAAATATTTTTTTAACGTGGCTAAAAATAAGAAATGTTTCTTGAGCAGCAAATCAGCATATGTGACCCTGTACAACAAAACTAGTCACAAGTAGCACGGGTACATTTGTGGCAATAGCCAACAATACATTGTAGGGGTCAAAATTATTGCTTTTTTTTAATGCCAATCATTAGGATAGAGCTACTCAACAGGCGGCCCGCGGGCTGCATCCGGCCCATCGACATTAATTTTATGGTCTGTGTCATGCAAAAGATGAATGCACTTTTTTTTTTAAGCTCAAAAGTTTTGCGAATATTAGACAGTGTGACTTATATGTAGCCTATATGTTTAATACCGCGGAGTCGGACGCTTTGGATAATCCGTGGGTCAATTAATAAAAAATAACATTTATCATCGTCATTGTGATGTGTGTGGAATATTTAATGGGACTTTATATAGCTTCTTGATATCTCCGAAATGTAGCCTACCATTAACTTGCTAAGCGCAACAAATAGCAAAACAAGCGGTAAAGCTGTCAGGCAACTTTTGTGCGCGCTACGCAGAGCTTGTGCATTCAGAGCTGCGCGTAATCACTTGCGTAATTTAAATAACACACTTAAATTATTTATAGCTCATAACTTATAAAAAGTTATGTGCATCAGTGCAATTGGATCTGCACACTCGTTCTTAGTGACAGTGTGTAATAAATGCCTTTATTAAAATGTAATATTAATCAAACAACAAAATAAAAAGAGAAAAGCTTTCACTGCTATTTAATGAGAAATAGCCTGTATTTGCTCAATGATTTTCTTCATACATTTTGAGGTTTTTAACATTTTTGTGTTAATACTTTTTGAATCTACTTTTTTGTTCCAGATTTTTTATTTTCACGTTCAGTATTAGCCTACTTTAAATAGGACAAAGACTAGCAAGACTTACCTAGCAAGATAGGTAATAAACTGCATTTCTAAATAAGTAAAATCTGTAAATTTGTCATAAATAAAGTTTTACTATGCAAGTTGTAATTGTGGCCCTTCACATTTTATGTGGTTTAAAGATCATGTTCCATAAAGATATTTTATACATTTCCTACCGTAAATATATTAAAAAAAATATATTTTTGGGAGTGGATGCAGCAAAACTGCGAACATAAATGGACAACTTTAAAAGACGTTTTTCGCAATGTTTCGATTTTTTTGCACCCTCAGATTCCAGATTTTCAAATAGTTGTATCTCGGCCAAATATTGTCCTATTCTAACAAACCATACATCAATGGAAAGCTTATCTAATCAGCCCTTGTGACTGGTTTTGTGGTCCAGGGTCACATATTAGAATAATTTCTGAAGGATCATGTGACACGAAAGACTGGAGTAATGATGCTGAAAATTCAGCTTTGATCACCGAAATAAATTACATGTTAAAATATATTAAAATAGAAAAGTTATTTTAAAATTTTATTTTATATTTATGTAACTTTTCCCCTTTAAAACACATGATACATGAAGTCTTTAAGTATTGCAGGCTATGGTGTCACAATTTAGCAGTTATCGTTTACTAAATATTCATCATACCGGTGTGCATTTTACTACATTTTTGTGTAATCATCTGAATATGTGTGCCTTTGTGTCTGTCTCAGGATGTTCAAATCGTCATACAGCATGGGACGTGGCATACTGTGTATTGACTACATGGTCTTCACGCTCCGACTCATTCACATTTTCGCTGTTCACAGACAGCTGGGTCCCAAAATCATCATACTTGTCAAAATGGTGAGACAAACAGAAAAACATTGTAGTTCTAAGTTTAGTGAAAATTAAGCGTTCATATAGAACCCTCCCTCTAGACGAACGCAGGTTCTGCCTAAAGAGGTAGAACGATTTAGACTTTTAAAACTTTACAGCTCAGTTAAAATTTTGGTAACACTTTAATATTAAGGTACACATGTTCACTATTAACTCGTTGCTTATTAGCATGCATATTACTAGCATTTTGGCTGTTCATTCATACTTATAAAGCACATATTAATGGTTTATCCTGCATGGCCATATTCTACAAATAATAGACCATTAACTGAGTTTTCATTTAATCATGTGCTAGTAATATGCATGTTAGTAATATGCAAGTTAATAGTGAATTTGTGTACCTTAATATAAAGTGTGACCATGATTTTTGTTTGATATTATAGGAATTGAGGGACACCTTGAAATTATGTTCTGTGGTAATAGACATCATGTCACAGATTCTATCTATAGAGTTGAAAATGGGTTAATTGATCATTAATTATTTTCAGTAAATGTCTTGACTTCTTTAGATACTAAAATCCCACGGTGTGTCGAACATATTTCAGATGTAAAAAGTAAATAAAAAATATTAAAAATAAAATAAAACATTTCAGTACTTGAAAAATACTGGAGACCATTATATCCACTAAATCACTACTCTTTCTATTTTGTATGAATGTTTTTAAACCACAGATAAAGGATGCATTCTTCTTCTTATTCTTTTTGGCGGTGTGGCTGAGTGCCTATGGAGTGGCCAATCAAGCTCTACTATATACATACGATCCAAGCCCTACTAGAGCGTTTCGTCGAGTATTGTACAGACCATATTTGCATATATTTGGACAGATTCCTGTGGAAGAAATAGACAGTATGCTCACTTCTGATTTACACTTCACTTTATAATTAATAATATTTTGCACGTTTTTATTAGCATCCACTGACTATATTGTATATTTGTGTGTGTTAAGCTGGCAAATATTGGGATAGGGACTGCACAGATAATATCACATTGATTGATGAAGGGAAAGAGCCATGTAGAGACACCAGCCACAACTGGCTTGTGGTCATTTTGCTGGTCATCTTCCTACTGGTCACCAACATCCTACTTATCAACCTGCTCATTGCCACATTCAGGTATTCTTTTTCTGTTCATTCATCCATCTGGTGTATGTAGCCATCAAATGATCCCTCCATCCATCCATCCATGTATTTCTCTTCTCCTTGTGTCTGTTTGTGCAGCTATACATTCTCAAAGGTTCAGGAGCGCAGTGACACATACTGGAAGTTTCAGCGCTATAATCTAATAGTGGAGTATCATTCTCGTCCAAATCTCGCTCCACCCTTCATCATCCTCTCCCACATCAACCTCTTTATCAAAAGAAATCTCCGCAAAGTGGCATCCACCAAAATCCACCATTTTGGTAAATTATAGTAAACATTTTGGGTAAATTTGGTATGTTAGGGTGTGTTCACACTTGTAGTTCAGTTCTCTTGTTTCTTTTGGTCCGAACCAAAAAAGAAAATGATACATTTAGTCCTGGTTCGCTCACACTGTAATTTTTAAGACTGGATAAAATTAGTTATATTTTTGTGATGTATATTTTGCATCAAAACAATGCCAGGAAGTGCTTTTTAATCAAAATAAACATGCCAAGTGTGAACACACCCAATGATTATACACTCACCTAAAGGATTATTAGGAACACCATACTAATACTGTGTTAGACCCCCTTTCGCCTTCAGAACTGCCTTAATTCTACGTGGCATTGATTCAACAAGGTGCTGAAAGCATTCTTTAGAAATGTTGGCCCATATTGATTGGATAGCATCTTGCAGTTGATGCAGATTTGTGGGATGCACATCCAGGGCACGAAGCTCCTGTTTCACCACATCCCAAAGATGCTCTATTGGGTTGAGATCTGTTGACTGTGGAGGCCATTTTAGTACAGTGAACTCATTGTCATGTCCAAGAAACCAATTTGAAATGATTCGAGCTTTGTGACATGGTGCATTATCCTACTGGAAGTAGCCATCAGAGGAAGGGTACATGGTGGCCATAAAGGGATGGACATGGTCAGAAACAATGCTCAGGTAGGCCGTGGCATTTAAACGATGCCCAATTGGCACTAAGGGGCCTAAAGTGTGCCAAGAAAACATCCCCGACACCATTACACCACCACCACCAGCCTGCACAGTGGAAACAAGGAATGATGGATCCATGTTCTCATTCTGTTTACGCCAAATTCTGACTCTACCATCTGGATGTCTCAACAGAAATCGAGACTCATCAGACTAGGCAACATTTTTTCAGTCTTCTACTGTCCAATTTTGGTGAGCTCTTGCAAATTGTAGCCTCTTTTTCCTATTTGTAGTGGAGATGAGGGGTACCCGGTGGGGTCTTCTGCTGTTGTAGCCCATCCACCTCAAGGTTGTGCGTGTTGTGGCTTCACAAATGCTTTGCTGCATACCTCGGTTGTAACGAGTGGTTATTCAGTCAAAGTTGCTCTTCTATCAGCTTGAATCAGTCGGCCCATTCTCCTCTGACCTCTAGCATCAACAAGGCATTTTCGCCCACAGGACTGCCGCATACTGGATGTTTTTCCCTTTTCACACCATTCTTTGTAAACCCTATAAATGGTTGTGCGTGAAAATCCCAGTAACTGACCAGATTGTGAAATACTCAGACCGGCCCGTCTGGCACCAACAACCATGCCACGCTGAAAATTGCTTAAATCACCTTTCTTTCCCATTCTGACGTTCAGTTTGGAGTTCAGGAGATTGTCTTGACCAGGACCACACCCCTAAATGCATTGAAGCAACTGCCATGTGATTGGTTGATTAGATAATTGCATTAATGAGAAATTGAACAGGTGTTCCTAATAGTCCTTTAGGTGAGTGTAGTTCAAAAAGCAGATTTAAAAAAATATGGCGTAATGTACACTTTTTATGAATTTGTCTCTTTTTAAAAGCCCTTCAATTGAAGGGTAGAGAGGCTAACAAGCTGGCCAAATGGGAGACCTTGCAGAAGGAGAACTTCCTGGCTTTCGAGAGCAAAAAACAAAAAGGGACCGACTCTGAGAGGCTGAAACGCATGACTGCTAAGTGAGTCCAACTTGCATTAAAAATCACATTTTACTGTTATATAGACATACTCTTACAACTTTCTCACAAGTCTTTAACAAAGTGCATAAAGAGGGGGTGGAAAATATCAAGAAAACATGTTATAGACCTTAAGATGCTGTCACATAGGTGAAATTTTGCAGATCAAAAATAAATCATTGTTCATTGTCAGTAGTGTCGCGATCTATGAAGCTCTGTTCACACAGAAGTCACTTTCAAATCACGCTGCTTTCTGTTGGTTCACCCCACAATTCTTTTACCTAAGATTAATGTGGAATGTTGATGTTTTGTGCATGTTTCAGGGTGGATGGTGTCCTCAAACAGGTTGGCGAGATAAGAGATGTTGACCGCAGACTGCGAACATTAGAATCAGAGGTAAAGACACATGATGTGATATCTGTATTGAACTGTATATAGACTGTAGAAGCTGTTGCTCAAAGAGGATTACTCACCTATATGCAGATGGAGTTCTGTACATCCGCTCTTCAGTGGATTATGGAAGCTATGTCTCAAAGCAGTACGGCGAAGGGCACTAAAGCACACCCGACACGCAAAGGTACAACTGCTTGTCGTGTCGCAGTACATACATTTCAAGTGTTTCTCAGCTGGTGGGTCACAACCCCAAAATAATAGCATCAGGGATAGCATGTAAAAAAAAAAAAAAAAAATTATATATATATATATATCATAAATTATCATTTAAATAAGGCACTTCAAAACATTCTTGTTAGTCCAACAACTTACTCTTAAAATAATTTACTTTAAGTATCCCAAGAGAGATTTGAAGGTAATATTTCAATAATTTAACAACATATACTCATGTTTACGGTTCTCTGATGTTGGTTAATGGTCACATGATATGAAATTACAATGATAAAATATTTAATTTTTTTATTACCCCAAGTGTTTTATTTTAATTATTTTAAATTCTTAAATTCTTTAAAATAAATGTTATATATATATATAACTATTATTGTTATTAGTTTTAATTCTAATAATAAAAAAATAAAGATTAAAGAATACTAATATATTTTATGATACTATATAATATTTTCTCATATGTTGCGATTTGAAATGTTGTTATTAGTTTCAACTTTAATTGTAAAAATTTATGAAATATATTGTTGTTGTAAATTACAATTGTACTGTAAAATAAAAACAATAATTTCTATTTTACACAAAGCTATAATACTAATATTTATGTCTTAAATTCCACACTTTCAAACATTTTAAACTCTCAAGCCTTTAACATTTCTAATAATAAAGCTTTTATTTTGGAGCATTACTGGTAAAATGCTATAAAATTCTGTCTGTTTATTGTACAGTTAATTGTAACTACTCATGCATAGTTAGGATAGCATTATAAATATATTTATCAGCTTTTAAAATGAAGGATGTTGTTGATGTCAAACAAAAAATTGTCCTATTAAACCAGTTGAGAACCACAGCTTTGGTGGATGTATTTGTCATTGCCTGACTATTAGAAGACATTTTAATTTCCAACATGTACTGATGTTGTCACATGTATCTTTTTGTCATCAGCTGTTGTTTCAGCCTCCTTTGAGAAATGAAAAGAGTCTTTTCTGCTGTATTCATCTTCTGCCTCTCACTCTCACGGACACATTCAGCAAGAAGCCACAGAGAGCCAGTTAAAGGAGGGGTGATGACTTGTCAAAAAACTACCCTCATTGTTTTGGTTTCCAATTTTAAATTAGTCATCCTGGCCTTTTTATGTTTCATCCTGCTCTTTCGACTTTAGTACTCCCAAATGACCTGTCCTTGTTTTCTATGTGATTGTGGGAATGACTGGAGTAAGAGAACAGGGCACAGAATGTCCTTGAACTTACTTTACACTGAAAGGTCAGTTATGTCATCATGTCATAGATTAATCAAATAATAGTTTTATTGTCGGTAAATGTAGTTATTTAAAGGTCAAGGTGATTGCGTTCATAGAATCTGATTTTACAGAGCTATAACATTTTTTAGAAGAAAGCGACATGGCTTAAAAGCTTCAGTGGGAACAAACAAAGCATATTAGAACTTATGCATACAACATTTTATGGATTATTGGTTGCAAAACAAAAAAAAAACACTTTACATTTATTGATTATGTAATCTTGGCAAATAATGTTACAGTACATCAAATAAGCCTAATGGTCAATAGGATATTTTTTATATAAAGTCCAATAGAAGAGAGCGCATCTAAAGGAGAAGTATCCAGTCAAGGTGCTCTATATGGTCTAGAATTTTTAGTAGTCCATCAAAGAAAACTTTAGGATGACCATGGCACTCTTTAAAATTAAAAAGTCTTTATTATCAGATGGCTACATAAAAAAAATCTAAAAACCCTCCAATGCCTTTTGGTTTTGGCCCATGCCTTCCTCAGGGAGAGCAACTCCACAATCTCAGCCACAGGTGCAAGCAGTTTCATTCATTAAGACATCGGACAGTTGTCATGTGATCAACTTCTTTTTACAGCATTTAAGGGATAGTTCACCCAAAAATGAAAATTCTGTCAGTATTTACCCACCCTCATGTTGTTCCAACCCCGTAAGACCTTCGTTCATCTTCGGAACATGAATTAAGATATTTTTGATGAAATCTGAGAGCTGGATCACTCCTCCATACTAGTCCAAAGGCTTCTTCAGGAATTGAAACTTGCCGGCCTCGAAAAGTTATTAAAAACATCATTAAAATAGTCCGAGTGACTACAGTGGCTCAATCTTACGTTTATCAAGCGACGAGAATACTTTTTGTGCGCAAAAACAAACAAAAATAATGACTTTATTTCAACTCTTCATTTCCTTCTCAGTCTGTTAAACTAGTGTAACAGCGTAAGCGTCTGTTGTTGTACATCACACGCATCACACACATGACCAGCGTCGGCCAATAGTGAGCCTGCGTGTGACGTAGCTCTACGCAAACATACTAGTTTAACTGACTAGAGGCCCACGAGAAGGAAATGAAGAGTTGAAATAAAGTCATTTTTGTTTGTTTTTGCGCACAAAACGTATTCTCGTGGAATAATTTATAAATCCAAAATTTCTCCCTCTGATTCAGTTTAAGTTCTCTATTCCCTTAATTCATTTAAAATGTCTTGCATATTCTTCATTTGCCCCTCCTGATGGCATATTTATGTTCAGCCAATCGATCTAATTACAGTCTTTTTGTTCTTCCAATATAATAACATTATGTAATAATGATATGTAATTTGACAATTAATAAAATGTTTAATAGAATAGGTATTGTTTGTCTGTACACCTAGAAACGTTTTATCTTGTACAACATTATCACAGTGATTATAGTGATGGCATTTAAAGCAGCCCTTACGTTTAACCCCTAACCAGGAGCTTCCTCGAGCCGTGGGGAATGGCTATGAACTCATTTGTCCCCTAAGGTTGAACTTTTTTTTATATATATATATATATATATATATATATATATATATATATATATATATATATATATATATATATATATATATATATATATATATATATATATATAAAACTTATCATTGGAGGATCTGGAAATACATTTCTCAAAAATTCATCACTTTGTAAAATGGCCACTTTTTTTAATATATAATTTTAGTTTTTATATTAGTTGACAAAACAAACAAATTAAACATCTATAATTGAGTGTTTTTCACAGTCATGAAACGGATTGACGCAGTGAATGTTTACATTTTAAATATAGCTAAATATATTTTTTGCTTTTTCATAAGATCAAATGTTATTGCATACTGTAACAATGTTCTTGGATTTTGCATGGTTTTTTTTCTTGTGGATATTTATATAGTTACATTTGGTAATGGCATTTTATTAACTCTTTCCCTGCCAGCGTTTTTTGAAAAAGTTGCCAGCCAGTGGCAGCATTTTTGATAATTTTCACACAAGTTTCATAGCCCCCAGAATATTTTGTTGTATAAATATCTGAACATGCAATATTTCAAAGGAAAGAACAGAGCCTCATGCATTATTTTTTTAATCAACATTTGAATGTGGGTAAGTGTAAATAAAAAAAAAAAATAATAAAAAAAAATTGAGCAAATGATGCAGAGCGATGATCAAAACACAGATGGAGTAGATCAAGACATCTCATTCGGGAATGTTAGACCGTTTTGATTTATACCCTGTTTAATGTTGATGATCGCATTCATTTTCATATGCATCTACTTACATATGCTATCGCTTGTTTCTGCTTCTTCTTTGCCTGTGTTTTAATAAGGGGATTCAGTACTCTTTCAGAAGATTCGTAATAGCGCCCCCTACTATATAACAGTGAAAATACAGAAAGCCGGAAAGTTCAGTCAGTGGCGGGGAAAGAGTTATGAGTTTTTCATTATTTTTTATGATATTGTATTTGGCTGTTGCTTTTGTATTAGACTACATTTTAATATATGTCCTGATAACATCTAATAACTATTTAAAGGATTGTGAGCATAACTATTTAAGGGATTGTAATGTTTTGGCAACCTCAGCAGATGAGATAAATAGATTGTGTGTCCACGTTTGCCTCTCAGATTTCAGGGGCAACAAAGATCCTTCACTATGTTCTCTCTACCCTCCAAAACAAATGAAAACAAGCTAAAAGAATCCCAATCTACTCTCTGGTCTTTCTGGACCACACTAAGTTTTCTTGAAAGTGTAATCTATTAAATGTTATCTACAAATCATCCAAAGCCTATTAAAGTGTCTGTATATGATATGAGCTCTTCTTTTATTCATTTGTAGGGCTTGTTTTGTGTGTTTTATGGAGGGTTCAGGCCAATAAGAGACCTTTTTTATGCAAATGTGAAGGCTAATTAAAAATATCTACATTATAAAACTGATACAAGAGCAAGCAAAAAAAGTGTAGAATTTACTTTGAAACCATTTTCACTCAGAAATTGCTATTAAGTTTCACAAATAGAAATATTGTGATTGATGGACAGACGTCAAATCCTGGTGTTTCAGAAGGGTAGAAAACTAAATATTTTAAACTTGTCAGATATCTATTATCTGTCTTAGAATAACCTCTTATATGTGCTGCCTAAATATCAAGGACATTTTGATTTTCCTTAAAGTATGTAGCCTACTGCTAAAGTACTTTTTTGTACACTTTTAAGAGCACACTAGAAAATAGATGTTTCAGAGCTAACAGACTAAGGGCCAGATTTACTAACAGCTTGTGCCAGTGAAATCCCTCTTTTGACATAAAAAAAAAACTCAGGATGAAATTGTGTAACAATTGAACAGTTATTTTTGTGGCTGAACTTATTGCGTAAGCATTTGTAGGAGTTTACCTTTCAGACGCAAAATGTATTTACGTTTCTGAATATATTCTGCAACATGATTTACTAAGGTTTGTGGAAGACAATTTAATGATAATTGCGCCCTTATTTAACACCTGAAAAATCTTAACCCATTTTGCTCTTGACATGCTGCGATAGTTGCTATAAAGGATCAATGGAGAAACCGAGAGCACGTGGTAGAAGAAAGAGATTTTCTCCACTTGTGTTCATTTATTTGGAATGCCAGAGGAAGACCTTATCCGAACATATTGTTTGCTGAACCACTTTTTTTTTTTTTGGATATGGAAACGAGTTGGCTATGTCGGTTCTTTAATATGCGCATTGTTAGGATTGCGGTTTCACTCTAATATGCCGTTTAAATAAATCTGACCTAAAGACTTGGGTTAAAAAAAAACTCAAATCTTGATTTCATGGTACAGTAGAGGAACATGTGGAGAACACTGGTTTTTAGATGTGAAAATCTTCTGGAAAGAAAATACAAATTCTTTAAATTTTCATTGCCCGAAATGTATAGCAGCTGCAGAGAGAGGAGTTAAAAGGGTACGATATGGTTAAGATATAATATAGAGTACAGATGTGACCTTTAGAAAAAGAGCTGGTAGGGAACGAGAGAGTGAGTGAGGGAGGGATGGAGTTTCAGCAGCTGAGTGATCTACTGAAGGTCAGATCATGCATGAATTGCTGCTATCGAGAACCTCTTTATATAGCTTTCCACACGCCAGTCCCAGCCAGGCCTAAGGACAGCTTCACTCAATTGTGTGAATGTTTGTGTTGGTCCTAAAGTTTATTTTTTCCTCCCCGTAATCATCTTTTTTCTTAATCTCACTTTCTCTCGCACATTCACATATAGACAAAGATGTATCAATAAAGGGCATTATGAGTGTGTCTTGTGCATGTGGCCCTGTCAGTCATCTCAGTATGTTCCTCTGTGGAGAGAATGGTGTGAGTGTACATGTGACCGCACAACAGAGACCAGCCCCCTCTCTGTTACTCAACTAACTAACTCTCTGGTGGATCCGGCGACCGCAGCTCCAAGTAGGTTTGAAGGGTGTCCCTCTCTGTGATCTTGAATCCTGGACCTGTTAAGTCTTGGAATCTTAGGTGGATACAAACACATTCTTATAGACTGGACTGTGGTTTTCCCTGTTGCATTTGTTTGAGGGAGTGAAAGCAAGATGGCAGTTTCACGCAGCTGGCTGTTAGGGCTTATCCTAGCTCTGCTTTGCACTGGAGCGCAGGCCAAAGAAAGACTCCAAAGTGAGGAAGCCGAGGAGCTGGGAGGTCTGGAGACTACTGGAGGTGAGAAGGAGGAAGGTGGAAACACATCAGAAGAAGCAGTTGATGGGACAGGAGGAGCTGGGGAAGAAGAGAGAGCTCCTGAGGAAGAGGCGTCTCCAGAAGCTGAGATAACGAAGGAGGAGGAAGAAGAAGCTGATATTGAAGAGGAGGAAGCTGAGAAGGAAGAAGAGGAAGATGATGAGATAGAAGGAAAAGGAGTAGAGGAAGAACAAGAAGCTGCAGAAGAAGATAATGAGACTGGAGGAGTAGATGGACAAGAAGATGCAGAGGAAGATGAGAGAGGAGAAGATGAACCAGAAGATGATGAGACAGGGGAAGTGGAAGAGGAGGAAGAAGCAGATGAAGAGGAGGAAGAAGCAGATGAAGAGGAGGAAGAAGCAGATGAAGAGGAGGAAGTAGCAGATGAAGAGGAGGAAGTAGCAGATGAAGTGGAGGAAGTAGCAGATGAAGAGGAGGAAGAAACAGACGAAGATAAGGAAGAAACAGATGGAGATGAGGAAGAAGCAGATGAAGAGGAGGAAGAAGCAGATGAAGGGGAGGAAGAAGCAGGTGAAGAGGAGGAAGAAACAGACGAAGATAAGGAAGAAACAGACGAAGAGGAGGAAGAAGCAGATGAAGAGAAAGAAGCAGATGAAGAGGAGGAAGAAACAGACGGAGATGAGGACGAAACAGACGGAGATAAGGAAGAAGCAGATGAAGAGGAGGAAGAAGCAGAAGAGGAGGAGGAGCAGAAGGAGGTGGATGTAGAGACTGTAGTTGAGGATGATGCTGAAGGTAACTACTGAATTAGCCTTTACAGAGAATCAATGTCATGTGCTCTGATTTACAAATGCTTATTTTTCTGTATATCCCTCTAATCCCTGGTTCCCATTGAGCTGCCATCCAAGGCCATCCTAACTGAAACTGAACCTCATAAGGGACTGATTTGGAATGCTTTGCTTATAGGCAGAATCTCTGTGTGTCAAACAAATAGCCCTTTTCTCAGATTCAACTCACTTTTGAATTGATTCCAATAGAATTTACCATTAACATGTTGCTAGACTAAAAATGTGATGCTCTAATAGGCATAAAAAACACAAATATTGGGTAACAGTTTCTTTAATCAAATTATTCAATTTATAAATCAATGCTTTTCATTATTTCTTTGTTCATATACCATCTTCGATGGATTTTTTTCAATAGTTTGTCTCAATGAATAATGAGATTAGTCAAAGGAAGGTAACTTGAAGGTAAAATAATTATTGTGTCTACATTTTAGGACGGACCTATACCTTAACCCTGTAAGGCCTGATATATAGGTAATAGTTAAAACATTTTAGAAAAAGTTAAGTCTCATATTTGATCAGGCTTTTATGGCTCATATAGTAAAAATATGGCCAAAAATATTAAATACAGAAATTTATCTATTGACAGTTAAGCAACTACCACTTTGATGCTTCAAAAAGTTCATAAAGAGATCGTAAAACTAATCCATATGAGTTGAGAGATTTAGTCCTACTAAATTAATAAAGGCCAACTCCTGTCTTAATTTAACCGCAGAAACATTTGCTGAATTTAGGCTTTTATTCACACATAAACATTCATCAACTCACACATCAGTTGTGGTAAACAGAAGCTCAAGCATGTTCTTTTTGAAGTGTCAATACTTGTGTAGCTGTCAATAGAGGGACAGAAAGTTCTCAGATTTCATTAGAAAGATGAGACATGAGGGTGAGTAATGAATGACTGAATTTTCATTTTTGGGTGAACTATGCCTTTAAGAATTATCAATCAGACATAATCATGAAGTTGATTATGTACAACATGCTTTTTTGATCATGTTGATCATTTAGAGGCCTTTGAAAATGGCTGTATCTATGATACAGTAGGCTTTATGGGTTGTGCTGTCTACGTAGGCATTTCACTAGATTTTGGAACACAGCCATTGTTGGCTGTCTAAAGTCCTGTGTATACCCTTCAGTTAGTTTGTGAAGTCACACATGAACCCTAAAATAGCTCACTATATCTGAACAGCTACAGCAGCTGAAATATTCCAACCACTTTAAGTCCTTCCTGGTTGAATGCTGTTGACATGCACCTAACAAATGACATATATGTTTCATGGTATCACATGACTGTATGGCCACCAGTGAAACCAGGGATCAGGGTTTAACTTATGAAGTTAAAATTTACAAGTACAAAGTACATCCGTTTTAGCTGCCATTTGACATAGAACAAAGAAACCTACATATTATCTATTAAACCAACCACTGTCTGATGAATATTTTCTTTACCAAACTTATGCTGCATTCCAGGCAGGTTTCTGAGCACGTAAATCAAGACTTCACGATTCTTTGTAGCGTTCCAGGCCAGTCACGCCTGAGCGCAATGAATTGTGGTAGCTAGACTAGGTAGGCGGACCTTATGCATTAACATTTCCATACACTTTCACGACATGTTTCAGACACATAACATTGTAATACATAATCGTGTGTGTATTATTATCATTATTGTTATATTATTATTAATTTGACTGTAACGTTATATTGTCCTGAAGTGTATTCTCACCATGTACCGCCTGCAGAAACACTGCATCCGTAGGGGCTGCCATTGTTGTTTTGTATGGTTTCGCGGGCTGTGACGTGAAAGCTCGTAACTGGGAGTACATCGATCTAGTACGAGTTCACGGGTGGGAAGTCACAGGTTTGACTGCCGTTCCAGTGCATTTTCACGGGTATAAGGTTGGAAAAACACGGGCGTCAGGTTGCCTGTATTTTACCAATTAATGGCAGTTTCGATGAATGGACCAGGAAAAATGGTCTGAAGCAATTTATCGAACAAATAAACTGAAATAATGTTGACTACAGGCTGGAGTTAGAGTTGTTGAACCCAGTTGTACAATGACATCATGATTGACTGATGGTTTAGATTGAGGTTTATCTTAGCAAGGTTCAGCTGAAAAGTGGCGAAGATGTCCGAAAGGCATGCAGAGATGTGAGGTGAGATTAGGTTAGAATGACAGGTAGAGATGGCACCATCTGCGTAGGAGTGATAGAAGCAATGTGCCTCTATGATTTCCCTCCGTCGGATTGTGTGTATATCAAGAATAAGAAAGGACTCAGCACTGAACCTTGCACCCCAGTGATTAACTGATATGTCTTGGACACAAATTCTGTCCAGGAAACCTGAGCGTTGACTGAACACAACTCTTTCAAGCGCTTGTGACAAAGTTGGCAGGACTATTCTGTAGCTTTCAACTGTTGTACGGTTAAGTGTTGTTCTTGAGCCTGCTTAAATATGGTGGGAAAGTATTGGATGTAGTAAGAGTAGCAAGAGATGCATTAATGTGAGAGAGTGGGGTTGGAGAGATCTCTTGTTAAGATCCTGTGATTAGTTTGCATGTGTCTGAAGTGTTGTGATCTTGTTTTGGTAGTAAGTGACCTTGGCAGGAGAAACTACAACAGGAGGAGAATGAGATGGATTTATAATTGCAGTAATTGCATTAGTCAGCAGTAATGAAGTGTGTGACAGATAACTGGATGGTCAAAGAAATGCAAGGAAGTGATAAGATTATTAGGGATATAGTTACGGGTAAAGGCCCCGATTTACTCACGGCAAAGTTCTTTTTCATTCTTTGCTTAGTTCCTATTCAAACCTTTACGGTTAGAAAACATCCCAAAGATTCCCACACTGCTTGGAGCGGCATTTATCTGCAGAGTTTAAGGTGGGGTGTGTAATTTTTTGACTGTACTAAAGCATAAAAATACCATAATATGTTTGCAGATATTCAGGAAACATGCTACGTTTTCATACTCACTTCTTTGAAAAATAATGCTACAACCAGTTATTTTACTATGTTTATCCCAGTTATAGTTCTGTGTCGGGATGTCTTTTTTTGTATTGGTCTGTGTGATCCTTCCAATTTACCCAACAGTATTCCAACACCACAGGTTGCCAGTTGGCAAAAAAAACACATCATTTTGGAAGCTGGCAAATGAACTGGGTCAGAGATTGCAGATTCTACCCGACATAAAAACCCTCGGCATCCATCTAAAAATATCTATGAACGGGAGCATACTAAAACGCGGATAAATCAACTCATCAACTTACAGAGTGTACGCCTTCTGTTGTCAATTACGCTCGTTCATGTTGCGTGTCCTCAAACTGGCAACCCGCATGAGCGTCGAGTCTGAGGAAGAGGAGGAGGAGGGGAAATTTGGGAAACATTTTGAATTTGGACTGCAGTTCCCATTTCAACCGCTAGCTGTCACTATTACATTGGCCTACTGCACCTTTTAGCTGCAACACACCTGCATGCCTGGAGATTTCTGGTGGGCTTGTCCTAATACCCACACTTGCGTCACAGGTGTATTTAATTAGGGCTGGTAAGGTTCTGCTGATTGACATAAGATTGACACTCCTGCTGTAGGCATCAACATTGCTGGGTAGATCCATGTAGTCAGATTTACAGGTTTTGACACGATGAGAACTACCACTTCATCTAAAAAATCAACTACTAGCACTTGTTCTTTTAGAGCTGAGCCTAACACAGTTCTAACCAGGCGCAACAAGACTGACGGATCCTTTTTGCTTTACGGTTAAATGTCCCTCTGGTGCCTTACCCATTACTAATGAAGACATATGTTAAACCCCATATTTCCCTTGTGCTATAGAAACTGCTGAGGAGGAAAATGTAGAGTCAGAAGAGGTGGTCTCCAAGGAGGATAAACAGTATAGATCAGGCTCTTTCTGTGGGCTTTGCTCAGTCTGCGAGGTAAACCATGCTTCTACCACACTTTTTACTGACTAAAACATACCACAGCCTCATCATATTTCAAACAAACTCAACAATCATGAAAAAAACATGTCACCATGATCAGTGCATGAGGTATTCATATATTTTTACCACATGCCAAACCCACTTGCATGACCAATGCTGAAGTACAGATCTGGGCTGCATCTGAAATCACATACTTCCCTATATAGTGGGTGAAAAACAGTATGTTACAAAAGAAGTATGTCTGAATTCACAGCACTCAAAAAAGAGAAGGCAAAAAGTACCTGGATGATCTACTACTTCTGATGAGATTCTGAAGTGTGCATATGATGAACACTTTACTATCCCATGAGGCCACTGTAGAGGATTTATGATTGTCAGTGAAACGACGCAACTGAAACTGGTAGGTCACGATAATGACAACATTGCGAATTTAGTACGCCTAGATTACATTCATACTATATAGAAGTAATTACTTATTCTACTCGAGAGTATGTGATTTCGGACGTAAGCCTGGTGTGATCGTTCCCTAAATTCCCCCAGTAAAGGGCAGAGATGTAACTTACTCTGTGTCTGGTTCTCTCTTTCCTCTCAGCACTGCAGTACGTGTGACAAATGTCCCTGTGAGGAAGGAGACACGTCAGCACACTGCCATCACTGTGAAGTAAGTGTTACTTCTTAATATTAGAAAAATCTATATTAATACACTACATGGGCAAAAGTACTGTATGTCGACAACCGAACAATAGACCTAATTTTAACCTTTAAAAAAGTCCATAAAGATGTTTTGCATCAAACTACCCTCTTACATTTCATTTCTCCTTCCACAGGGTTGTTCATACTGCTACATTTATCATGTGATCTGTGAGACCGTCTGCCAGCCAGGTAGGATACTGCTATGATGTACACTCTCGATTCATGCGTTTCAGAGTTTCAACGTTTTGGAAAATTTCAGTGCATAGTTTATGCTGATCCAAAACTTTTTCAGAACTATATATTTTATGTAATTACTTTGTTTTTTGTAGTGCTGTCAATCGATTAAAAAAAATAACTTGATTAATCGTTGTTAAATTAAAAAACACTTTTATACTTTTTTCATATATTTTATAATGTAACAATTTCACAGTTAATATCCAAATTAATGTGGAAACAAAATAAAGACAGTATTTTTTAGATACTTGTTTAATGGCATCTTTTGTATGAATAAAGGCCAGTATCCCTGATACTAATATTGATGTCTGGATAAAAAAGAACCCCCCGTTTTAAACATTAATTATAGCCATCCAACATTTATTTTTAGATTTAATAGGCTTCTAAACAACTTTTAATTTAAGTAAACTTCAAACAATCCTTACATAAACCCATAATAAATGTCATATTTACCTGTGCCCTTCCTGTCTAACAGGTTTGTTACAACAAACAGAAAATGCATAAAGTTATCAAACAGTCTGCACGGCATAAATTATAAATTAAATCGACTAATCCTTATTAAAGCTACAAAAGTTCTTTATTCAAGAGCAGTGAGAGATTTTCTCTGTTCCCTTTGTTCTGTGATTAACTTTACTGAGGTTACTGACAGACAGAATTAGTGGCACTGCCCTTTAAGAGCAGCCGCTTCTGTGGATCTCACACGCTCGCATCAACTCATTTAAGACCGCACTTTTTTATGAGGACACTCGACAAAACTGACATTTTGGCATAATTGTGTTTGTTATGGTTCAAGCGGGAAAGCGAACTGTATTCTGGTGCGTGCGTCTGTGTGTGTGTGTGTGTGTCTTATGTCTGTCACTCTCTAATGCAAGGGTGTCCAAACTCAGTCCTGGAGGGCCACTGCCCTGCAGAGTTTAGCTCTAATTAAACACACCTGAACATGCCGACCTTGATTATCTGGGTCAGGTGTGTTTAATTTGGGTTGGAGCTTAACTCTGCAGGACAGTGGCCCTCCAGGACTGAGTTTGAATGGGTTAAAAGCATTTGCATGAATAAGAGCAGGATCATATAATGTAACGTCAATTTAGGATGACAGAAATGAATGAATGCTGCGTTAATTGCGTTAAATATTTTAACACTTTAAACTGGACAAAAATGAATCGCATGTGTTAACGTTGACTGGCCTATTTTTTTTTTATATTATTTTGGAAATGTTTGTTTTTAGGAGGAATTCTTGATGTATTGAGCGGTTCTCTCTACCAGTAAGCATATAACATTTATCCAGACTTTACTTGCAAAAAAATCACATTCATATATTCAATATTTATTCATACCTGTATTCATTCGTTTTGTGTGTGTGTGTTTTGTTTTTGTCCTCAACTTCACCTACAGGACTGTGAAGACGTTACTCTGAATACGTTTGGTGTTCTTCACAGCGCTATCTTTTGGTGAACAGATGAACTACAGACTAGCGGTCAGATCATTCACTTGTAGGCCTGATTATTTGTCTGACCAGATCAGGGGATTTTCACCCTGAGGCCAAAAATGGGAGTGGACAACCTACTGTATCCTAGATATAACTGAGGAACTACCAGGACCCGTTTACCATTTAATGTCACTTTAAAGGTGACTTTACGTGCTGCGTTAAATGAATAACAATTAAATTCGATTAAGTGCAAAGGTTCTCGTATAAATTGTACAATATTAGTGTTTTTGACTGTATTTTTGATCAAATAAATGCAGCCTTGGTGAACATAAGACTCTTCTTTTATATAAAATCATACTGACCCCAAGCTTTTGAATGGTATAGACAGTATAGAATAATAATAGTAATATTCATACAAGTTTTTTTTACACAGTTATTCCCTCAACTTTTACTGTAATTGTGTCTATTCAACATTTGATCGCCTAAAGGGATAGTTCACCCAAAAATGAAAATTCTTTCATTATGTACTCATGTTGTTCCAAACTTGTATGAGTTTCTCTCTTCTGCTGAATAAAAAAGAAGATATTTTAAAGGCGGCTGGTAACCAGACAATCTTCTTTTTTTGTGTTCAGCAGAAGTTAGAGGGAGAGTAACAACATGAGGGTGAGTAAATATGACATGATTTTCCTTTTGTGTATGACGGCATCATGGAAACAAATGTTCAAGGTGGCTTCGTTGATGGATCTTTTGTCCAGGTCAAATATGCTGTGGCATGACCTTAAACAGGCCGTTCTTACTCGAAAACACTCCAATGTGGCTGAATTAAAACAATTCTGCAAAGAAGAGTGGGCAAAAATTCCTCCCCAGTGATGTGAAAGACTCATTGCAGTTATAGCAAACACTTGTTTGCAGTTGTTGCTGCCAAGGCTGGCACAACCAGTTATTAGGTTTTTGGGGGCAATCACTTTTTCACATAGGGCCATGCAGGTTAGGACAGCATTTTTCATAAATGAAATCATAATTTAAAAACTGTATTTTTTATTTACTCGGGAAATCTTTGTGTAATATTAAAATTTGTTTGATGATCTGAATAATTTAAGTTTGACAAATATGCAAAAAAAGAAATCAGGAAAGTGTGTATATACAATATACTATATATATATATATATATATATATATATATATATATATATACACAAAGTTTTTTACATATATAGTGAAGTGGATAAAAAAAAGTTCATCAAAGTTGTCAACAGGTAGACAAGAACAGGTATTTTTGTAATTCATATATAACTTTGATGAAAGGTTTTGATCCACTTCAAATGTTGACTAACGCACGCACACACACACAGAGAGAGAGAGAGAGAGAGAGAGAGAGAGAGAGATAGATAGAGAGATATCCTCTAGGTGCAGTGCTGCAGTCGTGTGTGTTTATCTCTGCTCAGGTGATGTGTATATCATTTTTTGTATCTTATTATTCACAAGAATTAGCTCTCCGTCTCCCTCCCTCATTTTCACCCTCTATCTCTTCTTGTATCTTCACTGCAGTCTGTGTCTTGTCTTATCACACTCATCTCTTACAGCATCCTCCACATTTATTAAATTCCTTTGGACAGCAGACTTGTGATCTGATCATGTGACCACATACACACGTGCCTGCTAAATCAGTGCAATCAGTCAAATTATGTGACATGCCATATTTTTCAGTCAACTCACTCCCTTTCACGATTCTTTTTCTGAAGTTGCTCAGATTCCTGACAAAACTGTCTTTTGACGTTTATCAGCCACATCAATCTCTCCCAACTGCGATGTCTTTTCGTCAGCAGCTCTCGGCTGACGTTTCATCACCTACAGGGATTGTTTATTTGATATGAAATATGAGTTATGTTTCTGCCCGTGGGTGCCCTGCTCGATGCCGAATGTATGTATGTCTTTCCTTATTTTACTGAAATCTTGCAAGTGCAAATACATTACCAACTGAATGTAAACACATTTTAATTCCATGAGCAAACGATACGCACATAAAAATAGCTGTAATTTTAATTATTGTCATTTGGAAAGACAGCAATGCAATTTAATGCCCCAATAATAATAAAAAGTAATCTATTGTACATTATTGATATATTTTGTTATACAGTAGGACAAAAATATTAAATCAACTATCTACTGTACAATATGTGACCATACTGTATGCAGGCAACAGTCTGACTAAGCCGGTTATGCTGGTCTGTTTTGCCTTTAGAGGGATTTTTTTGCTGATTGACAAGCTAAACACCAGCATGACGAGAGACTATCTGCTGTAAACCAACTGCTATGTTTTGGAGAATATTACATTTTTTGTTTTGGAAAACTTTATTTTGATGGTCCCTTCAGAACATTCTGTTGACTATAAGGAACTTTGCAATATCAATTAACTCTCATTAGAGTATTAGTAGACTGTCTGTTTAATGTCTGCTAACTCTTTATTGTGATGCTCCCCAAAAGACATTCTGCTAACTAAAAGTAGATTTGCAAATATGTCAACTATTCTAACTAGTCTACTAATACTACTTTACTAACACTCTAATGAGAGTCAGGAGAAATGTAGGTAAAACTTTACTTATAGTCAACAGAATGTGTTAAAGGGACCATCAAAATGAAGTGAAACCGTTTTTTTTTTATTTAAAAAACTAATTATTTCTTTTATAAAAGACAAATAGGATAAACTGGAAACACTTCACAAAAAGTGAGCTAATTTTTAGTGCAGGTCACGATTAAACAAGGCAAGTTGAATAAGCAACGATTTAATGACAGGTCACACACCCAAAAATGCATTCATGGGTTACATGAAACCACTGTGCAAAACAACAAGTGAAACCACCCGACCTTATTCCCTTTGTATGCGCATATACACTCTAAATCAAACAAAGAGGAGACAAAAAGAATATAAAACATTTCAAGAAAAGCTGTGGGTTTGCGTAGAACTTAGGAAATAGCTAGAACAAAAAGTACAACCAATCTTTTTGACAAAAAGAATACTGAGCCAGTTAATATAACATAATCTCAAATGTTTAATAAATAAGCATTCAATATGCATGCAATAATTATCGGTTATAGAATAATGGATCATGATCATTTATGATGTAAATATAACTAATATAATCAGTATAATTTAATTATCCATCTTTCAATCCATCCATTCTTCAAACCGCCTATCCTATTTAGGGTCATGGGGTCATTTCATTAAAAAATATAAATGAATATGATCTAATCTCCAGGATGAATGTAGCATGGCAAATATTCATGTGCTCAGTTTATGCAGCAAGAATCTCATGACAACAACACAGCTGTAGATGAGACAGCTGCATCACATGACTTTCATTTCTAAAGACACACTTTTTCACATTTTTTCATGACAAAGACAATCTAAATAGTTAAGAAGCTTTGGGCTAGTGACATTAAAATGCCTGTTGTCATGTGATATTGAGTGCAACATGCAGTTCCAGTGCACTACTGTAATAACTGGGCTTCCAGACAGGACTGTTGAAAGCAAAGCTCAAATCTGTCAAAAGCTAGGGGGGTTTCTTGAATATTTTTGGCAATAACTAACTGTGTGTCAGGGTTTGGTCCAAACAAGGAGAGACGAGGATCTATTTGCAAGTGGTTAGATTATTAAAGGGATAGTTCACCCAAAAATGAAAATTCTGTAATTTTACTCACTCTCATATCGTTCCAAACCCATACGACTTTTGTTCATCATATATTTGGGTAAAAAAAACAAAAAAAACAGTCTGTGCTTGCAAAGATAATAGGGCATTACAGCATATATTTCCATCAAGAGGTGCATGCATTTTTGCTCAAGATCTTGTATTGACCATTGAGTCCACCACTCGAGGGCAAAAAGGGAGTTTTACACTAAATTGAGGAATGAACTTGCAGACAACTCACTAAGCTCAAAAAAAATGGTGGGGCATAGTTAATTCACTTTCAGGCAGAAGTGGTTTCACAGACATCCCGGGCATTGAACAACGGGGTACCACCCACATCATTGCCAGTGCAAAGGCTAACATTTTCTGTCAAACCTTTGCAGAGAGGTGTACTTTGCCCGATGCATCTGCGCATTCGTTGCCTCAGTGCCAGCAACCAACATACTCTTTTGCCAATGTGCACTTCAAACTCAAAGACATTAGAAACATTCTTCGTAACCTTGATCCAGAAAAGGCAACGGGACCTAAAGAAAAACCAACAAAAGTCCTTAGAGAATGTGCAGCGGAATTGGCCAGCCCCCTCAGTCGTCTCTTTCAAATTCTTTTTTCACATGGCGTGTTCCCCAAACAATGGAAAAACGCCAGAGTGATTCCAATACATAAGAGACTCTAAATCAGATCCAACAAATTATCATCTCATATCCCTCCTTCCAGTCCTTAGCAAAGTGATGGAATCCTCAGTTCATAAACAGCTCCAGGGCTACCTCTTCCGTCATAATTTAATTTCTAATAAACAGTATGGATTTCAACCGAGCCACTGCACAGCAGACCTCCTTACAGTTCTATCTCAGACGAGGAACAACATCTTAGACAAAGGAGGTGAGGTGTACACTCACCTAAAGGATTATTAGGAACACCATACTAATGCTATGTTTGACCCCCTTTCGCCTTCAGAACTGCCTTAATTCTACATGGCATTGATTCAACAAGGTGCTGAAAGCATTCTTTAGAAATGTTGGCCCATATTGATAGGATAGCATCTTGCAGTTGATGGAGATTTGTGGGATGCACATCCAGGGCACGAAGTTCCCGTTCCACCACATCCCAAAGATGCTCTATTGGGTTAAGATCTGGTGACTGTGGGGGCCATTTTAGTACAGTGAACTCATTGTCATGTTCAAGAAACCAATGTCTCAACAGAAATCGAGACTCATCAGACCAGGCAACATTTTTCCAGTCTTTAACTGCCCAGTTTTGGTGAGCTCTTGCAAAGCGTAGCCTCTTTTTCCTATTTGTAGTGGAGATGAGTGGTACCCGGTGGGGTCTTCTGCTGTTGTAGCTCATCCGCCTCAAGGTTGTGCGTGTTGTGGCTTCACAAATGCTTTGCTGCGTACCTCGGTTGTAACGAGTGGTTATTCAGTCAAAGTTGCTCTTCTATCAGCTTGAATCAGTCGGCCCATTCTCCTCTGACCTCTAGCATCAACAAGGCATTTTCGCCCACAAGACTGCCGCATACTGGATGTTTTTCCCTTTTCACACCATTCTTTGTAAACCCTAGAAATGGTTGTGCGTGAAAATCCCAGTAACTGACCAGATTGTGAAATACTGGCACCATCTGGCACCAACAACCATGCCACACTCAAAATTGCTTAAATCACCTTTCTTTCCCATTCTGACGTTCAGTTTGGAGTTCAGGAGATTGTCTTGACCAGGACCACACCCCTAAATGCATTGAAGCAACTGCCATGTGATTGGTTGATTAGATAATTGTATTAATGAGAAATTGAACAGGTGTTCCTAATAATCCTTTAGGTGAGTGTATATTGTTGCACTAGACATCAAAGGAGCGTTCGACCAGGTTTGGCACAACGGCCTTCTGGATAAGCTTTCTGCTTAAGGCATATCTGGGCCATTACATTCTTGGCTACAGAATTACCTGGAAGGAAGGTCCATCCAGGTCGTGCTCTCTGATCAGTCCTCATCACCTAAACCAATCAACGCCTCGGTGCCCCAGGGATCCATTCTCGGCCCGCTATTATTCTCCATCTTCATTGACGATGTTGTAGAACAGTGCAATTATAATAACAGTGTAATAATTTTTCTATATGCGGATGATTCCACCATTTATGCCCCAGTAACGACACTTAATGGTCCCAATGTGGCAGCATCCCTAAATAAAGATCTGGAGAATATTCGCAGGTGGGCAGATACTTGTAAGGTCACGTTCGAACCCAGCAAATGCAAGGCTATGGTTCTGTCGAGAAAGAGGCCTCCATCCCGCCCGGACCTGTTCTTTGGGGCAATCAGAATTGACCTCTTTAAGCAGTTGAATATTCTGGGACTATGTATCGATAAGAAGTTGCTATGGACTAATCACCTGTCAAACATCTGCAAGCGTGCTGGACAGTGTCTTGGAGCTCTGCTCAGGTTGGCCAAAAGTTTGGTCAAAGGTAGGGCCAATGTCTACAAGGCACAAGTCAGGAGTACCTTAGAGTACTCATGCCTTGCCTGGATAAACGCATCACAGACCACCCTTGGGCAGCTTGACAACTTCCAGAAAAAGGCACTGAAAATCATTGGGGAGGATGAGGACACTGCCCTGAGGAAATATGCAATCAGTTAGCTCAGCCATCGTAGAACTGTTGCAGCAACAACTGTGCTTTTCAAAATGCACACTGAAAACTGTCCAGAGGATCTCAAAGCTTTGCTACCCCCACCAGATCTCGTTTGCCGAACCACTCGAAGAGCACGACCAATTCATGCCCTAAAACTCCCCAAGTCTAGCACCAAATGCTTGGGAAGGAGCTTTCTTCATTCGGCTATAACAACTTGGAACTGCCTCCCCTCTACTGTAGTAGGTGAAATCACCTCAAAGAATGTTCAGGCCTTCAAGAAGAGACTAAACAAACATCTCCTTAGCAAAAAAACTGTAATTTCTTGATGCTTAATGTCACTTGTCCCTTATTCTTAGTCCTGAGTAGCTGCAGATCACGATAGGCTTTCGGGCCATGAACTGCTAAAGCCTGTATCTGCTAAAGCACAAATAAATAATAATAATAATAATAAAAAATAAAAAAAACTCATCTCTTCCAGCACATCCCAAAGATCCCAACAGCCATGGTTGCCCACTGAAGCCAAGCAGGGCTGAGGCTGGTCAGTGCCTGTATGAAAGATCTCCTGAGAGAACCAGGTTGGTGCTGGAAGAGGTGTTAGTGAGGCCAGCAGGGGGCGCTCACCCTGTGGTCTGTGTTGGTTTCTAAGGCCCAATAAAGTAATGGGGACACTATACTGTCAAAGAGCACCGTCCTTCGGATGACACATTAAACCGAGGTCCTGACTCTCTGTGGTCATTAAAAATCCCAGAATGTCCTTCGGAAAAAAGACTAGGGGTTTAACTCTGGCATCCTGGGCGAATTTGCCCAGTGGCCTCTGTCCATCATGGCCTCCTAATCATTCATCCACAGACTATACTGATTGGCTTCATCGCTCCACCATTCGTTAACCAATCATCTCCTCTCCACCAGTAAGCTGGTGTGTGGTGGGCGTTCTGGCGCAATATGGCTGCCGTCGCATCATCCGGGTGATGCTGTACATTGGTGGTGGTTGAGGAGATTCTATGTAAAGCATTTTGAGTACAAAAAAAAGCACTACATACATGTAACAAATTATTATTATTATTATTATTATTATTATTATTAAAGACTTTCAGTGAATTTAAGGTCTTGTCTCAGAGGAGCCAATTCATGTGTGAAAATGATTTGTCATGCTCGCTTCCAACCATTCTTTCACAATTTGAGCCTAATGGATCTTGACATTGTCATCTTGAAATATGGCCATGTTTAAGAAATGAAAAGCTACACACTCCATCAATTAGGGATAGAAGAACTGTTGTCAAACAAATACCATGCCAGAAACATAATCACCCAAGCAGAAAAAAAAGTACTGTATATTTATATTTCCGATAGTATGTTGAAAATGTACACAAATCACAGGTTGTGATTTGAAAAATGTTACTTTTTGTAAATATATAAAAAGTATACTGTGGCATCACGGTTTCACGCTAACACTTTTAACACACTTTAAAATACTTATACTATATTACACTATATATAAATATATTATACTAAAATCTACTTTAAGTGAAAGTCATGTGTACTTTCTAAAGTGTACTTATTTGAATTTTTTTTATAAACATATTTTTTATATATTTTAAATTGTATGCTCAAAATTGTCATTGTAACACACTGAAACCATATTTAATATCAACACTGTAATATTAAGTTTGAGTGTATTTTAAGTTAGATTTGAGTCTAATTATGAAGTGAAGTTATTCACGCTAGTACTTCAGGACATTATTTTAGAAAGTGTTCAATAGTATTACTATGAAAATGCACTTAAACCCATTTATACATTTTTTTTATGCGTGTAAAGGACACAGATAGCAATTATTTCAGCTGTTCTGTAATGTTTAATAAGTTTTGCAAAAAAATTTGATACCTCTTACACACAAAATGACATTAAACAAAACATTAGATGCACACTTCAAAAGTACAGGTGCACAAAAAATGTGTGTTATGCTGAAGAGCAAGTGGTTTAAAGTCGGCACAGTACTACATTATGATTTAACAGATAGCAACACTCATATTGCAACAGAAGTTAATGCTGGCTAAATTATAAGCAAAAAAGTGCACTCACACTGTGTTAACATTGTCACAAGTGTTCAAAAAATAATATTTCATTGGTATTGTTTAATGGAGAAAAGCAGGGCTACTGCAAACAAGACCAATTGGAGAGTACAGATCAAAAAGTCGCTGACAGTATTTATGCGTATAGGACTGATATAGAGGTCTGTTTGGCGTTGATGTCTGTAAAGTAGTTGCTCCCCAAGAATTTTAGTCTCTTTCAACATTGTTGGGAGGTGGAATGACATACTGTATCACTGACCTTGCCCCCCAAGTACCAGTCTTCATTATGGTGCTTACTGTCTAGCCACAGAGATGTAATCTGTTTAGTGACACCCAGGCAGACATTGTGTTGGTACTCAGGAATGTATCCAGTGATCATCTTGAAGCTCTCAAGTTCCATCAAATGGGATGGGCCTTTCACACCCATTACTGGATTAGCAGGTGTTGACAGCATAGCATGCGGAAAATGATCCATGTCTGTCCGTAAAGGTGCTTCTGGGGCTTCCCAGACATATGGACCACCACCAGTGTGAATATTGGCCATTGAACCGTTTTGTGTTTCTCAGGAGGGGGCGACTTGCAACTGAATCTGAGGAGTACAGGAGTGAATGAACTTTGCTTGTATGCTCTACATTTTCAGAGTCCATCCATTTAATTCCAGTCTTTTCCAGTTCACAAAAGCAGTTAAAATGTGATCATATTTGGCTTGCTTTTACCAAACCATAAGCATATGTTGACATATGTTGAAAATTATTGCTATTGAAAACTGGAATTTCAACACAATTCCACATAACTGATATGTCATCAGCCCCTATTTGTCCACTCTGCTTGAGTTTTTCATATTCAGCCCCACACTGAAAATTTGAAATAATTTCTGGAATTGATTGTTTTTCATTTAAATGCATCCCAGATCTTTCCACAATGTCCACTATTTGGGTTGATAGACTAAGTACAAGAAAGTAAGACCCAACCCTTAAGTTTCTCTCAATGTCAAATTCAGCATTACAAGAAGAACAATCTTTTGGAGCTTTCTCACTGGGTTCCATAGCTTTCACAGTTGATACAATAAAAATGGGACACATAGATATGAGGTTGCTGGCACCAAGCCGGGGAAATGTTCATTAAACATTGTAAGAAGATCCTGAAGAGCTACTCCTGTCAAATTGTAACCTCGTATATGACATGAGTAAGAGCAGAGAGGGGGAGGGGAGCGCCTGGGTATACAGGATCGTCATCATGGTGTTTCCGTAATACAAGACAAGATTGCCATTCAAAACAGCCAATTCAATTCAAATTTATTTGTATAGTGCTTTTCACAATACATATTGTTTCAAAGCAGCTTTACAGAAAGTGCATATCAGACATGTACATAGAAAAAATACAGTTAATTAATCATGTATTAATTTAGGGCATAACATATCGCCGGCGTTGAGTCGTCTCTTCACAGGCGTCGAGTCGTCTCATTACAAGTTTTGGGGCATCTGAAGTCTCTGTGAGAGGCTGGATACCATCAGGAGCTGATGAACGCCATTTACCTCGGGACTAGTGTCCTGAGATAACAGCAAAAAAGCAGATGGGAAATAATTAGCATAGCTGCTATTCATAATATTAAAGCATTTGATCTGATTCAACAGTAGTATAAAAGGTAAGCATTAAGTGAATGCTTGGCTAAAGAGATGCGTCTTTAATCTAGTTTTAAACTGAGACAGCGAGTCTGATCCTCGAACAATATCAGGAAGGCTATTCCAGAGTTTAGGAGCTAAATGTGAGAACGCCCTCCCTCCTTTAGTGGACTTAGATATCCTAGGAATGACCAGAAGCCTTGAATTTAGTGATCTTAAAGAACTCGATGGACTGTAGGGGAGCATTAAATACACAGGAGCTAGACCATTTAGGGCTTTATAGGTCAGCAGTAATACTTTGTAATTGATACGGAACTTAATAGGTAACCATTGTAGAGATGATAAAATTGGTGTTATATGATCATATTAATCCCAGTGCATAAATTCTACTAGATTTATTGTTATATATTACAACAGATCAATAATACTGAAACATCTCGGTGTAGGCTAGCAGTACTTTGTTGTTACGCTGCCATAGGTCTACAGATAGATTCAACTACTACATGCATTTTTATGTACAGAGACACCAAATATGCTATATCTGAGATAATTAAGGGAACTTTAAATCAGAAGACATCTAAAATGTGAACTTGATTACACAAAGCTTTCTGTAAGACACAAACATTTTTACGTCATAAACATTTTTGACAGGCAAAGCAAACCAGGACTAAAGAGACAGCCAGGGACCAGGTGTTACAAAACCTGAAGACTTCCCTGTCTCAGAAGAGGGCCCTGGACACACAAGATCACCTCTACAGATCTGACAATGAATCTCCATAGCGTGTTCATGGGGTAAGGCATACTTCTTTCTTGAGCAGGGGGCTACACAGTTTACGACAGCAAAAACTGTGCTGTCCCTCAGACACTTCATTAAAAGGTCTTGATTTGAGGAATATTGGACAGAATCTTTTAGTCCTGTGAATCACCTATTTTGCATGTTTCTTTGTGTTCATTATTATTAAGTTATATATTAAGTTAGTTTGTCCATTTTAGTTTTTAAAAACTCGACTACAATTTTAGTTAATGCCAACATCAACTGCTGTGTTATATCTTTTTTTTTCTAATGAAATATTGTAGTTTCTAGTACAACTCAAATTTCAGGACATAACTAATCATTTTCCTACTTTTACCATATAAACATTTTTCTTCAGGGAAAGCGAGCAAAGATTGACAAGGCAGCAAGACGTGTGCTTTTACCCCTGGAATCCAGCCCAAGTTCTGATGACGTAGGACGTAGGATGACATAGGAAGTCCACAATGGCATGACATTGTAAGTCATACTTCTTTCCCAGCTGTTGTGAACTCTCAGACAAAAATTCTTTCTCTGTTGTATAGCTTTTCACAACTATTTTCTCTTTCACTTTTTAAAGTTTCAAGACCATGCCTCAGATGAAGAGTTCAGTTTCTCCTCAGCCCAGAGAATGGCAAGTATTTATATTGAATGTTATATTATTATGGTGAAATTATATTATATTGAATGAATAGGTCAGGCAAAGGTCAGAGATCTTACACCCAACTGCATGGAAAACTTAATCTCACAATTGTTACATATCTTATTTTCACATATAAACTCCTTTTGGCTGTCATGTGCATGCCAACTAAGCATAATGTATTTCATTTTTAATTTATTTAATATATTCAACAATAAAATCATTTTCAAACACCTTTCATAAATGATCTGTCCCACACGGTAGTGTGGATTAGAAGAGTGTCCTTCAAACACACTGTATTTCCTTTTAGAAATAAAGTATAGAAGTCAAAGCATGCGCTTTAATATTGACAAAAAATATTGTCACTAATAACAAAGAAGAGCTGAAAATAATAAAAAACGTATTTATATAGTAACTTTAGAACAGCATTTATTATTATCAGCCCTTCTTTGTTACTAGTGACAATATTTTTAGACAGACACGTGTCTAAAAATATTGTCACTAATAACAAAGAAGGGCTGATAATGATAAAAAACTTATTTATATAGTACCTTTAGAACAGCATTTATTATTATCAGCCCTTCTTTGTTATTAGTGACAATATTTTTAGACACGTGTGTATCGAAAAATATTGTCACTAATAACAAAGAAGGGCTGGTAATAATAAAAAAAGTATTTGTGTAGTACCTTTAGAACAGCATTTATTATAATTACAATCATAAATCTTAATTGACCTACAAAGTGTGCACAGGATTGGATCACAGCTGTGTTTGATTGGCATTCACAGATCAGTCAGCATGGCAGCGGGACAAACTGTAGTGTTTGTCTGTTGTGTTTATTGGGATCCAGGAAGACAAGCATAAAATAATCACAATCTCTAACATACAAAATGAACACAACATTATATCTGCTGCTCTTTCCTCCCATGATTCCTCACATCAGGTTCTGTAAATTACTATTGTACCTTAATGAAGTTTAAAGTGATTCTAATCTCTCATTCTCTCTTGAAGAAGCTGACGGATAATAATACTGGTCATGGCACCTGGAATGAATGAAATCATGTCAACCCTCACTCTTAAAAATAAAGGTTCCAAAATAGGGGTCATAAAAGAACCATTTTGGTTCCCAAAAAACCTTTTAGTGAATCGTTCTAAAAATAACCATTTTTTAATGTTTGGATAATGTCTGTTCATTCCTCATAAGTAGGGAGAGATAACCTGTCCCATTGATCCTCTTTATCTCCCACGCAGCACCCCAGGCATCACAGTGACCGTTTCAAAGAGGACATTCCAGCGGCTGCATAGATCTCGCATGACCATTTTTGCCCAGGAGTTGGCTGTCCTGGTATTCACAAAAGAGGGCCTTGCACAGTCCACCCTAACTGGAAAGTCTGGAAAGACCAAAAACACAGCTTGATGTTGCCAAAGTGCAGGTTATTACAGGTATGTAGTTGTTTTGAGTTACATGGAGTCTATTTAGCAGCTAGATCACACGGAAACTGACCACCAGTAATGACTAAATACATGTTGGACTATTTACTGGTAGCAGTATTGGTATACCATACTAATAACATTTCTTAATAGTTTCCAGAGGGGTATTCCAGAAAGCAGGTTATGTGAAAACGTAAGTGAACCCTGAGATGAGGGAAACTCTGATATTTTTTTTTCCTGTGTGAGAGGTATCTTAAACTTTGTGTCAGTCACCATGGTAAATGACTCTGGGAACCTAACCTGCTCGCTGGCAGGTTTACTTGAAGAAACCCTGAGTCTGACAGAGCCTTTCCTTCTCAACAGCATCATGTTGAAGCAGAAATAATTCATAGTGTTACAACAGGGGGATTATTTAGATTTGTTTAGATGAGCTCTCATTCCCTGAGCCGTACGGTATCACTTCTCATCAGTTCGTCATTTATCTGAACAATATTCTCACCGTCACCGCTGACGTGCTATCAGATCTGGACCTCTCCATTTTGATCACTTTGCAGGTTAATCAATCACCTTGCAGCAGTCAGAAAAACAGGAATCATTCACATTTCATTTGGCTTTCTTTATTTCCCACATATAGCTACAAAAGTAGGCTAACCATCAGCCTGCAATGAAATTTCAAAGTACATGTTTCGCATTTAGGATAATATTAAATAACTTCTAGTACTATCTGTAGATAAAAGTGTGTGTCTGCCTCTTGGGCCCTGGGGGTGAGTGACGCCCTCAGCCTCTGGTCACCCAGCGACCTGACTCAGGACCAGCTCCTCTGCCTTCTTCCACATGTTCATTTACTCAGCAGGGTGCTAGGAGACAGGACGTGTGTTAATCAGTCTGTTGGTGGTAAAAGCTGCCACATGCTGAAATATACACTGAATAAACTTGTACCTTGTTTAATATGCAGAATATGAATAAAACCAGAGTGAGGAGCAATCACAAGACTGTTTTTATAGCCTATATTCAGAGTTTCACTTCACAGATTAAGTCAACTCAGAGTTCAGGGTTAGGCTTCGAGTTTGTTGAACCTCATTTCTGGAATACCCCTTTGATGCATATGCCTTACATTATCTCTTGTCTATTCGGTCAACAGACGCTGTTCTTTCATATATTTTAGATTTATTGCACACCAACTGAAATATTTCAGGTGTTTTATTGTTTTAATACTGATGATTTTGGCATACAGATCATGAAAACCCAAAATTCCTGCCTCAAAAAATTAGCATATTTCATCTGCCCAATAAAAGAAGTGTTTTTAATACAAAAAAAAGTCAACCATCAAATAATTATGTTCAGTTATGCACTCAATACTTGGTCGGGAATCCATTTGCAGAAATGACTGCTTCAATGCGGCGTGGCATGGAGGCAATCAGCCTGTGGCACTGCTGAGGTGTTCTGGAGGCCCAGGATGCTTCGAGAGCGGCCTTAAGCTCATCCAGAGTGTTGGGTCTTGCGTCTCTCAACTTTCTCTTCACAATATCCCACAGATTCTCTAAGGGGTTCAGGTCAGGAGAGTTGGCAGGCCAATTGAGCACAGTAATACCATGGTCAGTAAATGGTCCAAAATCTCCTGATAACTAGCTGCATTGACCCTGCCCTTGATAAAACACAGTGGACCAACACCAGCAGCTGACATGGCACCCCAGACCATCACTGACTGTGGGTACTGGACACTGGACTTCAGGCATTTTGGCATTTCCTTCTCCCCAGTCTTCCTCCAGACTCTGGCACCTTGATTTCCGAATGACATGCAACCACTGAGCAACAGTCCAGTGCTGCTTCTCTGTAGCCCAGGTCAGGCGCTTCTGCTGCTGTTTCTGGTTCAAAAGTGGCTTGACCTGGGGAATGCGGCACCTGTAGCCCATTTCCTGCACACGCCTGTGCACGGTGGCTCTGGATGTTTCTACTCCAGACTCAGTCCACTGCTTCCGCAGGTCCCCCAAGGTCTGGAATCGGTCCTTCTCCACAATCTTCCTCAGGGTCCGGTCACCTCTTCTCGTTGTGCAGCGTTTTTTGCCACACTTTTTCCTTCCCACAGACTTCCCACTGAGGTGCCTTGATACAGCACTCTGGGAACAGCCTATTTGTTCAGAAATGTCTTTCTGTGTCTCACCCTCTTGCTTGAGGGTGTCAATGATGGCCTTCTGGACAGCAGTCAGGTCGGCAGTCTTACCCATGATTGCGGTTTTGAGTAATGAATCAGGCTGGGAGTTTTTAAAAGCCTCAGGAATCTTCTGTAGGTGTTTAGAGTTAATTAGTTGATTCAGATGATTAGGTTAATAGCTCGTTTAGAGAACCTTTTCATGATATGCTAATTTTTTGAGACAGGAATTTTGGGTTTTCATGAGCTGTATGCCAAAATCATCAGTATTAAAACAATAAATCACCTGAAATATTTAAGTTGGTGTGCAATGAATCTAAAATATATTAAAGTTTAATTTTTATCATTACATTATGGAAAATAATGAACTTTATCACAATATGCTAATTTTTTGAGAAGGACCTGTATAACAATGAGCAGTTTAGCCGAAAAAAAAAGCAACATAATGTGTGGTGTGTGTTTCTGTATGGTGGGAGGGTTTAGGCGTGCAATAGAATGTTGTTTTTCATTGTTATCTATTTCAGTGTTCTTTTAAAGTTTATGTGTAATATTTAGGTATGCTGCCTGAAATGGACCGATTTCTAAAAGGTGTACCAAAGTACCAATATTTGAAAATGTTTAAAAGCCATAATGTAAGTGTTCATACATTTGTTGTATAAATGTTAAGAGATAGTTTTTTGTATTTACAATGGTACAAATACATTGAAGTATATTTTTTTCACCTGGAAGTATAGTCCCACAAGTCTTTCAGCCTTTAGTATACTGGTAATACATTTGCAAGTATGTGCAAGGTAGAAAGTAATATAGCAAAGTAATGATAAAGTATATTGACTATTAACTGCAAAGTATGTTTTTTTTTGGTATTTGGAATAAGCCAAAATTTTAATGTGGCATATTATTAGCACAGTAAAAATATATTAAAAGTATAAGGCTTATATATTTTCAAGACACTAACAATTAATTTTAAATGTACTTATAATACAAAGTACACTATAATTTTACTTAAGCATATATTAGTACATATAAAGCCATAGGCTTAAAGTATACAAAATATACTTTACGTTGTTCCACTTTAGCACATAAAAGTACACTAAATACACTTCAAGTTCAGCTTTTCTACAATTTAATTACAATTAAAATATATTTAGTACAAAATTAGTTGTTCCAAAATGATATGCTTCAAGTTAACTAAACATGAACACACTTAAAGTATAATGATGATTAGTGTGGCTTCAAGTACACAAAAGTATGCTAAATTTTAGTACACTTAGCACATTTATTTTTCAGCTGGGCACTACAATAATTATCCAATCATAGAGTCTTTAGTAAACTTTAGTATTTGCCAATTTAAATCCAAACAGAGACTGACTCTCTCTCTCTCTCTCTCTCTCTCTCTCTCTCTCTCTCTCTCTCTGTAAATAATGTTTATACCCACTGGAGCATTAGCAATTGTTTACACTGAATACCTCTAAAGTAAAATAATCTTGGAACATAACCTGCTCCTAAGAAAGCAAACTGAAAGTTTAGGTTATCAGTTTACTTATCCGTAAACTTACCCGGATATATTGCATAACCTGAGTTCTATAATGTGTCCCTGGCCTTGGTAATATTTTTCCACTCTTCTTTGCAAAAACATTCCAGATCTGTAAGTTGCGAGGGCATCTCGTGTTCATATACCCCCAGAGATTCATTTCTAGGTTTCAGTTTTTTTTCTTTAATATTTTTGGCAATAAATATGTCTGTCAAGGTTTATCGGAGATGAGGAGAGGAGATGATCTACTTGCAAGGGGTTAGTTTAAAAGAAAACTAAATACCAGGGAACACTGGAAAAAGAATCACGGAAAATCAAATTATACAACGATCTGGATAGACAAACATCTAAAACTGAGGACTATAAATACAGAATAAATTAAAGTAAAAAACAAGGAATAGGTGTGGGCAGTGTTCGAACTACACCGTGCCCTTCGGGGGAGCCCAATTTTTTTTCCAACTGGGGGTGGGGGGTGGGGCGTGCCGAGTATTGCGCGTGCCGAGGATTGAAGCGCCTTTTAGATAGTACGCGAAGGCGCTGCACTTTGAAACCCATTAATTTCAAGGACTTCCAAAGATGCATAACAGCTACAAGTGTATGCACTATGCAAGCACTATACAGGATTCACCCTATTATACTTTATCGAAACAAATTGAAGTCAAACAGCAAACAGCCATCCCCAAATAGTCTATAGCTACATAGGCTGTCTTTGACTTAAACCAGGTTAAATTCTTATTAAATTAAGAATGCCATAATTCATCCGTTCAATTGGGCCTAATGGTGTGTTCACATCGAACGCGCATTTAATTATTTATGCGAGTAGATTACATACAAAGTCAATGCAAAGACGCAATTAGATTGAGCGACGCGTTTGTCGCGAACGTCTTCCGCGCAGGTTGAAAAATTTGAACTCGAGCGAATGTTCAAGCGTCTAACTAGACGCGATAGACGCGTATTTGAAGCTATGTTCGCGTTCGGTGTGAACACACCAAGACATCGAGAGTCACGCAGACCTATAACAACCCAGCCACAACATATAATTGGGAATAATGCCTTACCTTAACACAGAATGGATTTCAAGGACTTTGCACGCAGATCAATAGCATCCACCGTTTATATTCGAATCTTTGAGTTAACATGTAGCCTACGTAAACATGATTGGAATTTGCACCGCAGCGCCACCACACCTTGATGCTCATGACAAGAATAGCATGTATAGTTATCTTTATTGAAGTGAATTAGGTTTAAATCGCAGTCAAGCATGCATGAATGATATTTTTGCTATTTTAGACATAATACTCCACGATGATCACATTACACAAAACTAAAATTGCACATCAATATAAAACATTGTCAATATTTTTTGAGACCCCCCAAAATTTCACGAATCACGTTTTCAGGGGAGCCCATGTCTTATTAAGGGGAGCCGAGCTCCCCATAGCTCCCCTGTAGTTCGCACCATGGGTGTGGGTAATAAATCAGAGACCACTGTGTTGTTCGAATCTTACTCCCCTTCACCCACTGTGAAATTGTACAGTAGAAGTGCACAGCTCTACAAACTCACAAAAAGTCCCTCGAATACAGTTGCCCAGTAGTGCACAAAACAACAAAATTATTAAAGCAAACATAAGTTCACAACACATGGAACCAAGCCACAACACAACAGAAACAAGCCATAACACAACAAAATCAAACCAAAGCACAACGGAAACAAGCCACAACACAATGGAAACAAGTCACAACACAACGAAATCAAGCCACGACACAACAAAATCAAGCCACAACCCTAGACTAAAAAAATATGGACGTAAAGTCCGTGACATCACCCCTAGGTTTCTGAACAGCGTTTTTGAAGGCCAAGAAGCCGTCGCCATCTTGGTACCGCGTCACTCCCAGATAAACGAAAATGGGCAAAAAAGCAGGATTAGCTGAGGTGACGTGACGGCTTACAGACAGCAGACAAACTATATATACCAAAAACACTTTTTGCACCAGGCTGTAAACATTTTTTTTCTTCAGTAAAGTGAATTGCAGTTTAAGTCACTTCCGTGTTGGTTTCAAGAGAGAGACAGGAAGTTTGCCGCTTGGCCACAACACAACGGAAACAAGCCACAACACAATGAAATAAAGCCACAACACAACGGAAACAAGCCACAACGCAACGAAATCAAGCCACAACACAACAAAATCAAGTCACAACGCAACAAAATCAAGCCACAACACAAGGAAACAAGCCACAACACAACGAAATAAAGCCACAACACAACGGAAACAAGCCACAACGCAACGAAATCAAGCCACAACGCAACGTAATCAAGCCACAACACAACGGAAACAAGCCACAACACAACAAAATAAAGCCACAACACAACGAAATAAAGCCACAACACAACGAAATAAAGCCACAACACAACGAAATAAAGCCACAACACGAAGGAAACAAGCCACAACGCAATGAAATCAAGCCACAACACAACAAAATAAAGCCACAACACAATGGAAACAAGCCATAACACAACGGAATTTAAAAAGCAATCACAAGTTCACAACACAACGAAAATGCTCCCGATTCATAGCGCAGCCAAGTTTAGTTTTAGGTTTGATATTCACTGCAAATTCCCCTAGGCTTTTAAAGGGACCGTCTGCAAATTCCAATATAAACGTTCAATCATTCATTCAAATTTACAAAGTTATAGTAAATGCCTAGTGGGCAGACTGACGGTATTTGCATTTGTACTTTGCAACGAAAATATAAATGAACACGCTGTTGCAATTTAAATAACTTTTATAACTTTATTATTTAACTTTTACACATTATTTTGCTGTAAGACTTTTGATCTGTTATGGCTATGGAACTCTAGCGGTTAGGCTTTAAGCTACGGATTGATCGCGCGTGTGTCGGAGACTCGTCGTCTATGGAAGATATTTTTCCCACGCAAAAAACAAACAAAAATTACATGATCAGTAACAATGATCCAGTGTTTAACGAGTTTTTTTTATGCAGTCAAATGAAATATGTGAAATATGAGAGCAGCGATGTTAACATCTGATGCCATCCACATTTCTGAGAGTTAAAGATAAGATAAGATAAATATGTAAATGTACTACGCGCTATACTCTCTCAATAATAAAATAAACACACAACAAAATAGACTAACAGGAAGCTGTTTTGTTATTAGATGCATGTTAAGGGATTTCCTCTAGATTGGAAGCAGGATTTTTATTTTTGCCACCCCAATAAATTCACTGGGTCTTACCTGGCCACCCATGAAAAAAGTTCTGGCTATGCCCAGAGCCCGTCTACGGAAAGCTTGGCCACTCCCTATTAAGTCCTATTGTACCGAATTTTGGTTGTAGGTCCACCAGAGTTCCACTGGGGACGATCGTCCGAGTGCAAAATGAATGGGAGTCTATGGAGCTAGACGGCTAAATTTGTCTCTTTCACCCGATGGCCGTTGAGAAATCTCAGATTTGATTGTAGGTTTTGCAAGGTCAACATGGGTTATAGGTCGAAAGTTGAATGAACGAGTACTTATGTCCTTTGGATTTCTTACAGGTTGAGTTGTTGTTGCCCATTACACGCTAGCATTCTGCTAATGAACGCTGATATGTCAGTGAAGGACTGATTACGACAGAGACACCGCTTGATGGCATCGTGGCATCCGAAGCGGGACAGAATGTTAAGGCGGGCTTAACTCTTCTAGCACGTGTGTTTACTGTGTCAGCTGTGTTGTGGATGCCTTGAGAGAAAAGAAAGTGCAGAGCGCGAAAGCACCAAAGTGACTGAAGGATTGCCGTAAAGCAGTATCTCAGTCGTATGATGTGTATGACGTCATTGACATTTTAAAAGACTTTTTAAAGCAAAAAACAGTGTGTAATTTCTTTGCATCTCCTTTCGAATACAACATTCAAATTACTAGACAAAAAATATATCCTGAGAAAAGTGGATTTTGAGGGGTATAGCTCCATACATTCTGTACTCGTGCTGTGAGCGCCCTCATATGGAACCAGAGTGGAACTGCAACCAGTTCAGAAGCCGGAAGTTTACTGAGAGTGGAAGTTCTTCCCTTATTAGACATTGGCTGCGTCCGAAATCGCATACTTCCCTACTATATACTAGGGGAAAAGCAGTAGGCGAGCGAATAAGTATGTCCGAATCCTTAGTATCCATAAAAGAGTAGGCGATAATTACCTGGGTAACGTACTAATCTTGAGAGATTCGGACGTGCGTACTAATAGTGCATTCGAATATGCCTACTTCCCTACTATATAGTAGGCGAAAACAGTACGTGAAAGAAGAAGTATGTCGAAAGAAGAAGTATGTCCGAAAACATCAGTATTCCTAAAAGAGTAGGCGAGAAGTTCCCAGATGACCTACGGCTTCTACCCAGATTCTGAAGCAACCATCGACGGATACTTTTCTATCCCAGGAGGCCACGGGAGAGCATACGTCATTATCGAACATCACGGAGATCAGCGACGCGTGTTTTCACGGGTGTTTTCAGATGTGAGTAAACCCGGTTCCTTGCGTTAAAATGTGTTGAAATACAGTAGACTTGAGTAAACTGTTGAATTGTTGAAGGTGTAAAGACATTAGACAGTGTAGTATAGTTGTGATTTCAGGGGAGCTCCAGAAAGCACACATCTCCAAGTCGCTGTACATAAACCATAGACATATTAAAGATGCTTATTTTAAATGTCTATTTACATCTGACAGGATAATCTTCTATAAGTAGGCATATTGCAGATGAGCACATCACAACATGAAAAAGACATCTGATGTATGTGTGCTATTTTAGTATACTGTTGTGGCAACATATGCTGTAAGTAAGGTAAATAAACAGATCTATGAAGTAACTAAACATAAGTTATTTATTTTATTTGTCCATTAGTACTGTTGATAAATTGAGGAACATTTGGGGAGAGGAGAGTGGCTCATGAAGCTGAATGCTGCATCAAAGGCTTTGAATGAGTTTACTAAAGAAATTAATTACAAAATCGATTTAAATCTTAAGTTGTAGTTTATTTTAATTATTGTAATTTCAAACTGAGTTATTACAGCACTTTTCTGATTCAGATATGAAATGTCTGCAGACTGGTGTGAGCACTGAGGATGGAGAGCCCGGAGCTGAATCCTGGAAAGGGTGCCATGGATGAGACCCTCCATCTCTCCACCTGCCCTTATGAGACCCTCCATCTCTCCACCTGCCCGTATGAGACCCTCCATCACTCCACCTGCCCTTATGAGTCCCTCCATCACTCCACCTGCCCGTATGAGACCCTCCATCACTCCACCTGCCCGTATGAGTCCCTCCATCACTCCACCTGCCCGTATGAGACCCTCCATCACTCCACCTGCCCTTATGAGACCCTCCATCACTCCACCTGCCCTTATGAGTCCCTCCATCACTCCACCTGCCCGTATGAGTCCCTCCATCACTCCACCTGCCCGTATGAGTCCCTCCATCACTCCACCTGCCCGTATGAGACCCTCCATCACTCCACCTGCCCTTATGAGACCCTCCATCACTCCACCTGCCCTTATGAGTCCCTCCATCACTCCACCTGCCCTTATGAGTCCCTCCATCACTCCACCTGCCTGTATGAGTCCCTCCATCACTCCACCTGCCCGTATGAGTCCCTCCATCACTCCACCTGCCCGTATGAGACCCTCCATCACTCCACCTGCCCTTATGAGACCCTCCATCTCTCCACCTGCCCGTATGAGTCCCTCCATCTCTCCACCTGCCCGTATGAGACCCTCCATCACTCCATCTGCCCGTATGAGTCCCTCCATCACTCCACCTGCCCGTATGAGTCCCTCCATCACTCCACCTGCCCGTATCAGACCCTCCATCTCTCCACCTGCCCTTATGAGTCCCTCCATCTCTCCACCTGCCCTTATGAGTCCCTCCATCACTCCACCTGCCCGTATGAGTCCCTCCATCACTCCACCTGCCCGTATGAGACCCTCCATCTCTCCACCTGCCCTTATGAGACCCTCCATCTCTCCACCTGCCCTTATGAGTCCCTCCATCTCTCCACCTGCCCTTATGAGACCCTCCATCTCTCCACCTGCCCTTATGAGTCCCTCCATCACTCCACCTGCCCGTATGAGTCCCTCCATCACTCCACCTGCCCGTATGAGTCCCTCCATCTCTCCACCTGCCCTTATGAGACCCTCCATCTCTCCACCTGCCCGTATGAGTCCCTCCATCTCTCCACCTGCCCGTATGAGACCCTCCATCTCTCCACCTGCCCGTATGAGACCCTCCATCTCTCCACCTATCCTTATGAGACCCTCCATCTCTCCACCTGCCCGTATGAGACCCTCCATCTCTCCACCTGCCCGTATGAGACCCTCCATCTCTCCACCTGCCCTTATGAGACCCTCCATCTCTCCACCTGCCCTTATGAGACCCTCCATCTCTCCACCTGCCCGTATGAGACCCTCCATCACTCCACCAGCCCTTATGAGACCCTCCATCTCTCCACCTGCCCGTATGAGACCCTCCATCTCTCCACCTGCCCTTATGAGACCCTCCATCTCTCCCTTATGGGTAATCTTGTTTTTTAGTTTTTTATGGCAGTAGGATATGTGGGGTTCATCGCCTGTAAATACACGATTCTAGTTTGAATAAAGCTTTGTTTCATGTGTTGTTGACTTCACTTGTGCATGCATTTGTTTATTGTGATGGTTACTTTTATTCATTATTTTACTTATTTATTCATGTTTCTTATTATTGTTGTCAGTAAATAAAATACAATTATTTCATATATTTATGCTTTAATTCATTGCTTGACTATAACTGTATTTAATGCATTTATCTAGCGTGTATTCATGCATATCTATGTCATATGACAAAACAAATTACGTTTAGCTTGTTACTAAGATGTATAATTTTCAGTAAAAAAAAGTTTTGGTCAGCATTTATCATTATTATTGTGTGTAAGTTTTGGGGTGGGCTAGCGATGCAATTCATTCTTGGGTAATCTTGTTTTTTAGTTTTTTTAGCTGTGCTTCGTGAGACACACGCACACATTTGCACACGCAAGCAAGGACTCTCGCTCTCTCTTTCTCTGTGTGCGCGCGCTACACGGTGGAGCTATAGATACTCGCGAGCTCTAGATATTCCGGGAGATTTTAATTCATTTGCGCACATCAGGGACCCGCTATTATTATGCGGGAGACTCCCGAAAATATCCGGTATCCCCTTTCCTTATGAGGATACACATAAATTGAATTGTTATTTTTGTTCTTGTTATCATTTAGGGGGGCTAAGGAACATTTTGGGGTAGCTTCAGCCCCCCTAAAATAGGCCTAACGACGTCCCTGGGTTTCATGACCCTTTAATACACATGTAATCGCCTTATTTGTTTTGTACCAATGTTATTTGCAAGGTATAAATACGTTTGTAGTATTTTCCTCACGCAGCGGCGCTGGCAGACCGACTGGACCATCGTGACACAGGCGGGAAGAGTCGTAATCGTCGAGCTTTTTCTTTACAGCATGTGGTTTTAAACGTTTTTAGATTAAATGTATTCGCTGGTTATTGTTGTATACCACTACTACTAATAAAGTAGCCATTTTTATTTTAATATTTCCCATTCCAACATTTATTTTCCACTGGCACAAAGTGTTAGGCTACTGAGCTTTTACGGTTATGGATAATAGTATTTTGTTTATTGATGAAATATGGCTAATATGCTTATAAATCTGTATATGTTCTATTGAAGTTCGGCTATGAAATGTAAAGGATGAAACATGAATAAAGCTGTTGATGTGAAGCAATAACTGGTGTTATTGAATATGTAACAGTAAAATTAATAAAAATAAATAATTGATAAAATAATGAAAAAAACGTATAAAACTGTGCTTTATTTTACAGTAGGCCTGTGCTTAAAACTACTGTAGTTAGTTTACGGTAATTTTACTGTGGTATAAATAGAAGATTGCTGGCTTTGTTGCTGTTAAGTTACTGTTGAGTTAAGTTACGTAAAAAAAATTACAGTGTACTTTTTAATGGTTGTGAAAGATGCTTTCAGGACTAAATGGTGGGAGTTACGACGTATATCAGCAGGGTTTAATGGACCATGCTAAGCGTAAATACTTTAGAGTAACAAAGTCAAGTAAGAGAAGGAAGTGCATGCAAGATAGCCAACAAAGATCGTATGTAGGATTTGAAATAGTCAGTCATACATTTCATAAGAACCTGTAGTCGATAAGTCAAGAAACAGAAACAGATCAAACTGTTAGATACAGTGACTAAAATCATGTGGTAAGCTTGTGACAATAAAGGTAAGAATCTTTTTCCCCTTTTCATCCTGCCATTTTCTGTTCTGTATATCTGCATGACTAAAACTGGCAAAATGAGAGAAATGTATTCAGATTTGGACTACGAAAAAAAATAACCTTGGCTAAATGATAAAAAAAAAAACTCATCAGAATAGACATGCCTTCTGGCTGACTGCGTTGTAATTACGATAAAGACACGCAGAGGCTGGTGACTTGGGCGAGCCTACATTTTTGGCTATATAATTCTTTCTTAATTAGGAGTTCAGTTTCATAGACCATCCCAGCATCATTCTGGACATAATTCGAATTGAAACTATGACACCCATCGGATTCGTCAGGTGCGACATATTTCATTATGGAATGTGTTGCCTATCCTTAAAGCACCTGTAATTAATGCTATCGTAATAATGGCAATGTGGTTCCTTTCTTGATAAATTAAACCTTTTGTGAATACACTCGTTTAAGCACCTTTGTATCTCAGGTATCTCATACAAAAGTCAAAAGTGGTCATAACTAAATGAATGCTGGATGTTCATAATGTCTGCCCAAAATACGGAATATTTCAGTACTTTGACCATTGTCATCGTTACGTCACTAACGGATTTGCTTTCATTTTGTTCTAAAAATCTTACATAAGAGCTTTGTAAGATCTCTTGCACTAGCACTGCCTTCTCTCTTACCTGACTTTTACCAGTATTTTATTGTTACCTCTTAATGTTTTTCTGGTTTGCATGGTCCCATAAACCCAGGAGATGTCATGACTCCCACCATCTGGTTCTGGAAGCATCTTTTACCCCCCTGACTGTAGTTGTAATTCTTAAAAAAAAATAAAAAAAATAATAATAATAAATAAACAAAGCATATTTTACAATTGACATCCATTCAAAAGTATCTGTTTATTCTGATGATATATTATCAGAACAAATAGGCTATCTGATTATATTTTCTGATGTTATTATTCAGATTTTTTCAAGAAACATAGGAATCGCAAATGTTTCCTTATTTTATATTTTTAATTTAAAATGAAATTCGAAATCGCATCGTATCAAATGACGTTTTTCATAAGATCTACCGAGTTGGATATTGACTGCTTTGATGGGCAAAAACGAAAGACGAAATGAGAAGCATCAAAATATGAACATTAAAGAGTTTAAGTAAAAAAAAACATTTAAACAGACAAGTAGGATATATAAATCAACTGATATCATTCATCTGATCATTCCCGAGATTCATCCGTCATCGCGACAGGGTTGGAACGTGACCGAAGTGATGCTGGAAGAGGAACGCGACCAGAAAAATTAAATAGCCTATAGACTGCTATTCAAAAGTAAAAGATAAATGATAATGGGATCACATGCGTTTGATCGGAATTTAGCCGAGTGGATGAAACGCATGAAAGTGACACACCCACAGGTGATCTAAGAAGAGTATATTAAAGGAGGGAAGAAGCCATTCATTTTCAGCATACCGACGGAATCAAGTAGAAGATGTAAGACTAATACATATTCTTGTTTTAGGTCGTTTCTCATATCAAATTCAATTAACTTAAGGTTAAATTCTGTTTGCAGCATTGATTTCCATTGTAATGATTTCTTGTTTGATTTAGATGAGTGTCCTGCTGGTAACTTGCATTGCTGCTCTTCTGTGTCCCTGCGTCCACAGCGCGGGCTCTTCAGTGGGTGAGCACTTCAACTTAAGTTCAACTTAATTTACTCCTAAAAAGGACTAGCAACTAAAGGCACTAAAGGCGCTTGATTTTTTTTAAATTGAAATTCTGCTGTTTCATTGGTTATATTTATTAATGCTTTCCTTTAAACCTAAACAGCATGGTGCTATGACAAGCCAACATGCAGTAAGTGTGATTTATTATATTATAAAATATCCCACTGTATAAAAGTTAATATAAATCTTATAATAAAATGTTATATATTTAAAACTTGTTCTGAAGTAGATTTTTGTTATATCTAATTTGTAATAGATTTTACCACCTGGTCCCAAATTGCTCCACAATTCTGCAATGGATCCAGGCAATCTCCCATTAATATCGTGACTACAAGTGTTCAGGGAAATCCTAACCTGACCTCATTTAACTTCACTGGTTTTGATGACAACTCCACCTTCCTGTCCATAACTAACGCAGGCGACTCTGGTAAGGAGCACGGATCTCTGCACTGGGAACCTTGATTTAATATATATATATATATATATATATATATATATATATATATATATATATATATATATATATATATATATATATATACATATATATATATATACATATACATATACATATACATATACATATATCTATATACACACACACACACATATATATATATATATATATATATATATATATATATATATATATATATTATAGGATTTGTTCGTCTTTACAAAATATAGTTGCTACATTTATTAAGCAGATTTATTCAAAGGGCCTTCTGAATGAGGAATAAATAGCCTACCATAACAAAAACGATCAATCCTTAAGAGACGGTAACATGAGAAGTTTCACATTAAAAAGCTCCAGAAAAGTATATAAAACTGAGATCTAGGTGATAAACTGTTAGACAACAGAAGATAAAAGTTATTTGATTCCTCTGTTCGTAGGCTATCATGATGAGACTCTAGAGGCAACTTAAAGGGGTCATTTGATGCCCTTTTACGAAGTCTTGATTTTGTTTTTAGGGTGTAGGCCACTAGAATATGTTTTCATGCTTGATTGTAAAAAAATAAAACAAAACAAAAGAATATATATATTTTTATAATTATTTAAATAATTTTTTTAACAATTTTAGCACATATTTTTCACATATTTTAAATTATTACAGCTCCTCTCTTGAACGGGTCGTTTTCGATGAAGCCCCTCCTTCCGAAACACGAAATTCTCAACCCAGAAGTAAGGTGTTTTCTGTGAATGCGCGAGACTTCCGATTTATTAGCCGCTATAAGGAAATAATATAGGCTACCTGAAGGCTTGCTACATCAAAGTTCCGTAAACTGTAAAGTTGTTTGCAACCAACCAGCATGTGTATAATTAGGCCCTAATACAATACTTTAAAATAATATGGTTAGAAATACCAGTTTGCAGCAATATCAAGCATAACGTTTAAAAATAGCCAGAAGCGAATGATAGCGGAAGACTTGGCTTAGACACATTAAAATTACAATTACAAATGGCCGCGTCTGTTCTTAACTAAAAAATAAGGTGAATGGGTCGCAGATGAATGAAGCATCAGTAATGCACAACGTCACTGTAATCCATGTCCTGGACCTTGTATTTAATATGTCCATTGTCTTCACAGTGGTGGTCACCCTGGATGATGATAAAATGACAGTGCAAGGAGGCGATCTTCCAGGTCTATACAACACTAAACAATTCCATCTCCACTGGGGGAACGGCAGCTCCTCGAATGGCTCCGAACACACTGTGGATGGTAAACAATACCCTATGGAGGTATGAATTAATTCATTTTCCATGCAAATGCATTGCATTGTTCCACATATTATCCCAAATGCATTATCTTTATACGTCTGATTCTGATTCTCAGCTGCACATTGTGAATGTCAATAAAAAATACAACAGGAGTTTGTCAGATGCTCTAGCTGCTAATGACAGTACAGGAGTGGCTGTTCTTGGTTTCTTAATTGAGGTGAGCAAGACCACGTTTATTATATCCAGACGGAAGCGCAAACCTTAAAGTATATTAATGGCTTAGTTGTATGCTCATGTGTATGTATTTTTATTTAACCAACAGGGAACCAATGAAAAAAACATAACAAAAAGTTGGGATATTCTAACATCCTTTTTGAAACAGATCACTACTTCAGGTAAAGAAATAGTTTGTTGTTGATAGTTTACCCAGAAATGAACATTTTGTCACTCGTCCTCACCTTCATGGCGTTCCCCATTGAAACGCAGTATAAGATATTTTGAAGAATGTTTCAAATGTTTTTGTTAGTGTCAGTGGGGTACAAAACCACAATGGGATTCAGGCACAAACCATAGAGAAATACCTTCTTTTGTTTTCCACATAAAAAAGAAAGTCATACAAGTTTTGGAACAACATTGTTAACCGATTTTTCATTATTGAGTAGTGAGCCAGATCAGCGTCAGATAGGGTTGCCAACTTCAGAAAAGAAAAAAAGACAATCGTGGTTCTTTACAGGAAAATAAGGGACACTCAAAATATTTGTCCTGTATCACACAGAATATGTCATTTCAGGTTTGTATGTGTTTAAAAGGTTCACAGACATAAACACGTTTGTTTTGCTTAACCTATTTATGTAGCCAACAATTTAATTCTAAAACGAATTTTAAGGTCATACAAAAAAGTCACATTACACACAAACCATAGTTTAAAATAAAAGCATTTATCTGAAATAGAAAGCTTTTGTAACATTATACACTGAAAGAAATGAAAGAAAGTAATAGCCTACTTTTATTCAGCAGGGACGCATTCAAATAATTAAAAGTGACAGTAAAGACATTTTTAATGTTACAAAAGCTTTTATTTTATTTCAGATAAATCTCTTTTGAACCTTTTATTCATCAAAGAATCCTGACTTTTTTTTAAAACATTAATAAGCGAGCGACCAGACCGCCGAGGATTCTGTTCGCAAATCAATCAATGATTTGTCCCAAAAGAATAATTAATTCTCAATTTAGAGTTTGTTATTCGTATGGTCTGATGCGCGTGAGTGTGGGCTGTGATTGGATGATGACCGGTGTCGTGATCCCTCTCAAGTGTCGTGTTGCTGTTGTATCAGGTTAGATCAGCTGATTAGGTCCTGTACGGGACAAATAAATTAGGCCCAATATGCGCAACATCCCGGCTAATACGGGGGTCATTCCTGGTATGCAGTGACATTTTGGCTTCGTAAGTGTTGGGGAAAAAAGTACATAATTTTCATGTTTTTAGCATTCTACCAAAATAGTGACATGTTTAACTATAAGGAATACATATTGGTCAAAAGCTCAGTGACTCAAAAAAAATAATAATTATGGGTAGATGTCCATTAAAATATTCCACCCTGTTAGGGCCATATACATAGTTATCACAACATGTTAATAATGTAAATGTTAAAAAATAATGAGCTTTTCTTGGATAGTATATATCCCTAATGCCATCTTAGAATTTTTTTTCTTCTTGAAACAAGCTACAATTTTTGATGAATAAGTCTTGATTATTAAAAAACAGGTACTTTTTGAGCCCATTTTTGCAAATAGGATGGTAAATAATAATAAAAAATGGCTAAAAAACATATACACGCAGTTATTGCTCCTCACCTCACAAAATAGGACAAAAGTATGCCAAAAATTTAATGTTGCTGTCAAATTATTATTTAAAATGACTTGTCTACCAGGGTGGAAGGAGCATAACAGGGTGGGACTGAGTATAACGGGGTGGGACAGAGTATCACGGGGTGGGACAGAGTATAACAGGGTGGGACGGAGTATAACAGGGTGGGACAGAGTATAACAGGGTGGGACAGAGTATAACAGGGTGGGACAGAGTATAACAGGGTGGAAGAAGTATAACAGGGTGGAAGGAGTATAACAGGGTGGGACGGAGTATAACAGGGTGGGACAGAGTATAACAGGGTGGAAGGAGTATAACAGGGTGGAAGGATTATAACAGGGTGGGACGGAGTATAACAGGGTGGAAGGAGTATAACAGGGTGGAAGGATTATAACAGGGTGGAAGGAGTATAACAGGGTGGAAGGAGTATAACAGGGTGGGACGGAGTATAACAGGGTGGGACGGAGTATAACAGGGTGGGACAGAGTATAACAGGGTGGAAGGAGTATAACAGGGTGGGACAGAGTATAACGGGGTGGAAGGAGTATTACAGGGCCTGTGGTTCTTTCATCAGGCACAACTCTGTGTAGGAAAATTAAAAAAATGTATATACATAAGTATAGAATTTGCTATATACACTAAATACGAATTATTCTATTAGAATTTCCACCCTATTAGAATTTTTTTATATATCTAACAGGGTGGAAAATTTTGAGCTAAGTTCGCCATAGCTCTTTGAGTGATCAACATTTAGCTAGCTAACCTTCTACAGATGAACAGAACTTTTATAATGTCAGATTTGTTTTTACATTTTTTTTGATAGGACAAACATTCTCCATAACATAGCCTAACAGGGTGGAACTTTAAGGGTGGGACAAGTAGGATAACATTTCAAAAACTAAAAAAAAAAAAAGTTAGGAGTTAGAGTTGAAGCTTACCTCAGTTTGTACAGTTGAATTCCAGCGGGAAAATAAATGATGTCACTTCTTGAAAATGGTCTCAATGAAAATGCAGTCGGTTTTGGAAGGCGAGAAAGTACTAACAGGGTGGAAGATGACCTCAGGGACACTGTAATTGAAGAAAATCGTAAAAAAAAGAAAAAGAAAAAAAAAGAGGTTTTTATCATTTCATGGTTCATATTTCTAGCGGAAGTTGATTACTTTGCACTGAGGACATGATAAAATTGAATGCATACATCAATAAAAAAGTGTGAAAAATACAAAATAGTATGTATTTTTAATGTCTATTATCTCTGTTTAAATGATAAGGAAGACTTAAATCTACAATTTAAGCCATTTATTATGAGTAAATAAATAATTGAGACAAGAAAGTCACTTTATAACAGGAATGACCCACGGGACAGTTGGCAACCCTAGCGTCAGACTTCACTCAATTCTGTGAAAGCGATGTTTGCCATGTGATCTTGAACTTCGAAACATCTTTGGGTTCGTACTTTGGTTAACGATATGTATTGCAAATATTATCTAAGTTTGATAGTCTTCACTGATTCAGCGTCAGTAATTGAGTCTTGTGCTAAGTGCAACATAAGACATTATTAGAGCCCAAATTCGTGTAGTATTTTGTTCTTGATTAGCCAAAGTTACGAACGTGGTGTATTAGTGGTCTTGCCACTTGATCATGTTTCTTTTGTTAATTACCTAATTCTGAATTTACTACTTGTTTACTACTATACGTTGCCGGTTTGTGCCACTTTCTAATTCTGTCTATTGGTGTTCTTACAGTAATTTGCAAACATCTACAGTCATATCTTCATTGTTATTTGGGTTAAGAGTGATCACAACTTTTTGTTAACGTAGTTAATGTAAAGCATCGAATATGCTGAAGATTTTGTTTCAACAATTTCTAGTTGTGTAGTTTTTGGGTTATCAGTTACAGGAATCATTCAATTTGGTGTCACTTGTTTTGTTATGTTTGTTTTTTATTTTATGTTATTTATAACTTTTTCTGATAAAATGTACTCAGCACTATACGTTATTCTATTTTATCGGTTGTTTCTGTTTATTGCGCATGCTCCAGCAATTATATCTCACTTAAATGTTATGCAATACCTCTAACATCAAGCACATAACATCATTTTTTTATCAGTATGAGGAGTCTTGCAATTCATACCATTAAAAAACACCGTATATTTTGTTAATTTCTCTTAACCGATATGATTTAACAACAAATTAGCACAAAACTGAAGACGGCTAAGTATTTTCCTTACACCCTCTTGATGTGTTTGTGTATTTAGGTAATACAACCACAGACATCATGAATAAAACCACAATGGACAGTCTGCTTCAAGGGGTGAACAGGACTAAATATTACCGGTACCAAGGCTCTCTTACCACACCCAACTGCAATGAAGTTGTGATTTGGACTGTCTTCAAAGATACCATCAAAGTCAGTCAGGACTTGGTAAGTCAAGGCAACACTAAAGTAGAGTAATTCATACAAATCATATTCGTCTAATACTGGATGGCAACATTCTTCATATTCTGAGTTAAAACCTAAAAGTCACTCAGTTGAATTTATTCCTTCAAACAGATCAACCGCTTCAGCACAACTATCTTTTTCAAATCAAGTGCTTCAGTTCTGATGACCAACAACTTCAGAGGAGTTCAGCCACTGAATGACAGAGTTGTGACATCACAGCCCTCCACAACTTCATCTGCAACCACATCATCCACATCATCCACATCCACATCAACCACATCAACCACATCAACCACATCAACCACATCATCCACATCAACCACATCTATATCTATCATCGCAGTTCTTCTCTTGTCAAGTTTGTGTTGGCTGTAAAAAATAAATGTGTGTTTTTGTGCACACCAATATAATCTTGTTTAATTTTATTGATTTAATTAAATTTTCTGTAATATTTTACTTTTTCGCACAATTTGCTATCTGTCACAATAATATGAGGCCTAGAGTAAGGAATACATTTTTTAAAATCCAAAATAGACTGCTAATATTTTATATGAAACTTAGGGTATCTAATCATATGCAACATTAGGTGATTCTGTAGTATTTAAGAGGATTTATGTTTTAAATGTCTAAAGCATGACAGCTATGACAGACCTTTATTAAAATTAAATCAATAAATGTTTGCTGTTTAATAACAAAATGTCTCCCAGTCAAAATGCTTGTGTGTGTGTGTGTGTGCGTGTGTGTGCGTGCTAGCGTGTGTACTACCATTTAAAGGGATAGTTCACCTAAAGATGAAAATTGTGTCATCATTTACTCACCTTCAAGTTATTCCAAACCTGTAGCCTAAGACTTTCGTTTATCTTCAGAACACAAATGAAGATCTTTTTGATGAAATCTGAGAGATTTCTGTCCCTCCATTGACAGCCCAAATTAGTCCAAATTTTCACTTTATATTAACAGATTTAATTTAGGCTTTAATTTACATAAACACATTAAGCATTAAGCATTTTCTTTCAGAAACAAGACTTGCATTTTGTTCACATATTTGAGTTTTTCTTCTGTTGAGATTGAAAATTGACATGCCTGTATATATTTTTTTATTAGAAATGCAGTATATATTTGGTGGTGTGATTTGGGCAATATGAGCAGAAATAAGACACTGTTAAGGAGTTCAGTGTTTAGTTATTATCATTAACAAGCACCAGCCTCTCCATTTGGGATATTACATCATGTAGGCAATGTATTCCTTTTAATATGTATGCTTTATCAATTTTAAAACTCTTTGAAGTATCATCATATAAAGTGAAGTAATAATCTGATAACATATAGTGAGAAGAAGATAGCAACGTCAAGAAGTTATTGAAAAAGGAATGGTGAAAGTTTTAAGATGAGCCAAAAAGGCAAGGGAGGAAGACACCTGTGAATGAGATCATTGGTTATGAACTGTATAAAACAGTGAGCTGTAAGACAATCTCTTCTCTAACTGCTAGTTGGTCAGACTAGTTCTTAAGACACGGTCTTAACATAGTGGCTACGTTTAAGCAACTGGCCCCAGAGGTCTCCACTCCTGAAAAATATGAATTGACATTAATTGCTTTGGAAGGCTATTCATCAAAGCTGCATGTCTTCTGAGGGTGGAGACCTGTTACACCTGATTCACCAAAACAATTATCTGACAGCCTAAAGCACATCTGTCAAGCTCCACTCCTTGACGGCCACTGTCTAGCAGAATGTAGTCAAGTCACCTTTATTGTTAAAGCACTTTATACAATACAGATTGTTTCAACAGTAAAATAATGATTCAATGATACAAACAGTTCAATTTGGCTATAAAGCAGCTCTAAAAAAAAGTGTCATTTTCAGCTGAAGTCAGTTCAGTGTTAATTTGGTTCCGCCTACTTTTTGTACACCCTAAATGCATTTACTCTTTTTGTGAAGAAAAAGTATACTTTTGAGTGTGTAGCAAGTGAGTAGAGTAAGCTTTGGGTTATCAGGTCATAATTGCGTCTTTAACGGTTGCTCTCTGTCGCATCCTGTCACCTTAAGTGGTCTGTCAGTCATTTTGTCACAGCTAAAATCCTCCACATTTCATTTCCTACAATATTGGAGAGAAATGCAGTAGCACGTTGATCTGCAGTCGCGGGTCTTTCATGCAGAGAACTCATATTAATGCATAAAGATGCATTTAAAAGTTAATGGTCAAACGGATCATAAAAGTCCACATTGTTATTGCAAATGAAATATAACACGGATGACTTTAAATAAATATTTTGTTTATCAGGTTATACTTTGATTACTCAAACCTTTATCTAAACCTCTCACCATCGGTCACGCATATCCGCCAGGTTTTGTCATTTTTTAACACTTTTTACTTGAGTTTGTGGTTCCTCCTCCAAAGCGCAATGGGTTGTATGGGGCGCAATATTAGCCTTTAGAGTGAGCACGGATCCACACTTAGAAAATCGACAGGAAATAATAGAGCATCTGGGGACTTCTGGCATACTCTTTTCAACATACTATGCTTTGGGACACTTATTTTAATCTCACATACTGTTTAGGATGGATAGTATGGACATTGAGACGCAGGGCAACACTTAAGAACCAGCATTGCCTCTCCCTGCCATAAGCTTTTGAGTGCTTAACAGTTTTGAGACACTTTTGTCTGTTTTTTGCTCCATTTCAGCAATGAAAATAGTTCCCAACAAAGCCACCATTGTGCACACCTGAGCAACTGTGGTGTTTCGTTAATGAATTTAGCATTTTTTAACAAATCAATTGAGTCAATCACTGCATCCAAAATTGAATACTTCCCTACTATATAGTATGCAGTACGCCAAAAAAGCAGTAGGCTATGTCCGAATACATAGTATTCGAAAAACAATCGGCAAAAAGTATCCGGATAGCCTACTACTTCCTTCGAGATTCTGAAGTGTGCGTTCGATGGATACCTTACTATCCCATGAGGCCACGGGAGATGATTTATGAATGGAAGTGAAGCGACACAACTGATGCTGGCAGGTCAGGGGACAGTTGCGGATGTAATACATGTACATCTGAATTTCATTCATTCTACCCATATTCACAGAACATACTTTTATTACGCTCGCGACGTAAGTTAAAATTCAAATGTAGAGAAAAATTCAAAACTGCTCGGACAGTACGCGATCTCGGACGCAGTGAATGAGTCGGTGACCCATGCACTTGCCTTGCTACTGCATGAATCGGCTGTTTAAAAAAAAAAACGTATTGAATAAATGATTCAGTAACATGCCGCCACCTACTGGGAATTTAAAAAAAAAGATACGGGTGGTTTTAGTTCCATATTTCATATTAGATTAGTGGTAGGGCTAGTAGGCTATATTTTTTTGCTATTGTTTTTGGGCTGTTTGGTGGTTTTCAAACATTTAAATGTTATAGGATAATTGGTTAACAAACAAAACCATTTGTGCATGTACTCAATCAGTCATCATGACGTTGAAAGCCAGCACTTTAAGCCAATCAGGAGCGATAGCAGGCAGAAGTGATGATTAATAAGTGACTGGTATTTATTGCAATAAGGAATCAGATTTTGAACTCCAAACCCAACTCTCAAAATGTGGATTACACCTGTGGTGGGAGATGACTTGAAGGCTCTTGGTAGCGAATTATAACTGTATCTCTGAGAGCACAGTTTAATGACTTAATAGACTATTCACAGCAGTGCCATCTTTGATTTTTAACGGGAATGAAAGTGAGGCTGTGAGGGATAGACATACATCTCTTCAGCGGGTTGTACTGTTATTTAATGTGTTTTTATTGGATGGAAATGCCTTTATAATCTTATTTAATGTTTGGTATGTTTGAACTTTCTTATTTTGACAGCTTTGGCATTCATAGCAATTAGCCTAAACTTTTCACCAATATAAACACAAAATCACTGGGAGGGATTTGATCAATATCGTACTCGGTTTCTAGCGTAATCTCGGTTCCCTGAGATAATGGAAACGAGTATTGCGTCACTAGGCGCGATGGGAAAAACGAATTTTTCTCAGAGTGTTGAAGCCTTTATTGAATAACGACATCGAGAACTGCCCCCAGGAAAGAGATTCGCTGCCTGGGAGACCGAGAGCTCTTGGCTAAATTGATCCAGAGTCCCATGCATTCCAAATTGTTGAGGAGAACGGATCCGTGAGTATATAACTTGGCCTTCGACTGGGCTAAAATGAGCCAGTCATCGAGGTAATTCTGTCTCAGAGGGGAGAGGACTGCATCCCCACACTTTGTGAATGTGCGTGGTGCCAGAGAGTGCGAATAGAAGGTCAGCATACTGGTAAGCCACCCCCTCGGACGCGAATCTCAAAAACGGTCTGTGATGGGGAGCTATTTGGATATGAAATCTTGAAATGAATCTTTCAGATCCACTGAGAAACCCAATCCCCTGGTCGTATCTGTGAGAGGATTTGTTTCAATGTTAACATCTTGAACGGCCATCTCATAAGGGGCCGATTCAGTCTGAAGTCTAGGATGGGCCTGAGGCCAGCATCCTTTTTGGGGATGAGGAAATAGCAGCTATAGAAGCCTGATTTGCAATGAAAACATCATCTCCGACACCTGGAACAAAACAGGGTGTTAGGAGGTAAACACAAGACATTCTTTTCCTCTATTCCTCATCAGAGGTTCAGGGTGGCTTCTGAGGCTCAGGATCCAGCATTATATTTGGCCAGAGACCCTGGCGTTTAGGAGGGAACCGCTTGGCGGTGTGGGTGCTGAAGAGGCTCAGGCGCTGGATTGGGCTGAGCGGTCACATGCGCTGGTTTCACTGGCTACGGAATCTGCGTGGTTCTCTGCAGCTGGAGCGCTTTGGCAGGAAGTGGCGCATTGCCTGCAAAGACTTCTGTGCAGCAGTGAAGCGCTCAGCAAAGTATTCACTGGAACGTGACATGATATTGTAAAAAAATAAAAAAATACATACTGAGTGTCAGGATCCCATAATTTACCCATTATTCCTGCTGATGCTTCACGTCTTATTGCCTGTATCCACTTTTGTCTCCTTAAAGGCTGGCTTTTACGGTTCGGAAGCTTATAAAAATGTATTTCTGTTTTTTTTTTTCAGGTTGTTTGCTGTACAGCTTGTCACACAGCAGCTTTTAGGCATTTCTCTGTCTTTTGTTATAAATCATAAATGACAAGGAGACAGCCTCTCGCAATGCAAAGTCAATGGAGACGGTTGGTGTGGCGAACAGGACGGCCGAGGGACGCGAGAGAACGGCGCGAGGCCGGTGGTGCGATTACTAATGAGCAACACCTGTGAAGCACACCGGTCTCGCATCTCTCATTCTCACGCACCAGCCAGCTTTTATCCGGTCTCCCCATGCCAATCACTGCAATCAGAAACAGGTGTTCGTCATTTTGCACTTGACCCACTTACTCACCGCTCGGCTCCGCCCCCACTCTCCTGCTACAGACCTTGCTAAACCACGCCCCCTTACTACAGTTGGATTGATTTGCCCCCTGGTGGGCGTGCTCTTCAGATTATGACGCGTGCCAAGCCTCCACCACAAGCCGACCACTAGAACCACTGAAAAGAACAAAACAACAAGTTAAATAAAACACAATAGATCAGTTGGTTATATCTAAAATACAAGCATAATCAGTGGAGTGCCACCTCGAGGCACGACAGCCAGAGTGTACTAGCAACAATTGTTACAATCCTAATTTAACAAAGGCAAAACAACCTGACAATTAAAAACAAATGCATATTAGCAACAAATTAATAAAAGTAAATAACAGTTACCTCAGGTACTTATCATACTTGTTACTCCTTTCTCATACCTTAACACAGGGTGTAAGGAACAGGGTGTACATTCTGTAAGGAACAATACATCACGCCACTCCAGACAGGGAACCTTGGAATCAGACAAACCTCATAAAACAAGCGGGCAGCAGACTGCTGCAAAACATACAACCTCAGTCACTGGGAAAACCCAATGAAGACATTAGACAGGTTTTGTGTAAAGTGTAATATTAATCGATTAAATTGTGTTATGTAGCTTTATGCTACCTGTTGTGCTAATGCACATGCTGCAGGAGCTATTCTATTCCATACAATCATTTTTTTAAATAATTCAAATAATGTTTCAAGAATAGTTTTTTTTTCTAACAAGACTTAAGATAATAGGTTTGTCAGTACCATAGACAGCACTCGGTAGGTACTCAAGATGGCGGCAGTCAACTGGAAAAAGAGCGGATGACGTAAGAGTACACGTGACTGATATTCATGTATACTACGCCATAAAAGTAGCCTACTCTTTTTGTGAAGAAAAATTACATACTTTTGAGTGTGTAGCTGAAGAGTAGACAGGCTTTGAGACATACTATAACGTCATACAACTGCATCTTTAACGGTTGTTTAGCTGTCGCATCCTGTCACACATTTCATTTAATGTAATTCATCTTATCAGAGAGAAATGCAAAAACATGTTGATCTGCAGTCGCGGGTCTAGCTTCATAGACTCCCATTCATTTTGCACTCATGGGCAAAGTGTCGTATTTGGTACAATAGGACTTAATAGGGAGTGGCCAGGCTCTCCGTAGACGGGCTTTGGTATTACCCTTCATAGAGAGCACAGATCCACACTTCGAAAATCTACCGGAAATAGAGCATCCGGGGACTTCTGGTATACTTTTTTCACTAGCCTACTGTGCTTTGGGACACACTTATTTTAATCTCACATGGGCTACTGTTTAGGATTATTTATTGCTACTAATCTCTTTCTCATCAAACAATCAGACTTGATTGTTTGTTGAATGGCTTGCAGTGCTGGGTAGTAATTGATTACATGTAATCTAGATTAGGTTATCAGATTCCAAAAATTAACTACGCTACTTGTAATTAAATTATATTGCAATTTAAAATACTTGAAATTAGATTGTTACTTTTATATTGATTATATGATTACATGTTATTCTTACAATGGCAGTAAATGATTCATAATTCATTGATTCTACTTCTTTTTTATTTTATACATTTTCCTTTCTGAATTGGTTCAAAGTCAGAGTTGGAAACATCATGAACATTTTTTTTTATTTTACCACAAATTGTGTATGTATGCAAATTGTATAATATCCAAGGTACACATTTCTTGTCACTGTTGAAACACATAATAAATCATTTAATAACTTATATTGACCTATTAAGATTTTGTTCACATCTTCCATGTAAATATATTTTTTACAATTTTATTAAAAAGTTTTCACAGGTAAATCAATAACAATTGCGATTTTAACAATATTTCAAGTATTTTTAATCCAATTGCATAAAGGCATAAAGATTATCATTCTGATTTCAAAGTAAAGGATTCATTAGTTTGAAAATACATTGATGCTAATCAGCACGTGGTTAGCTAGCACAGTTCTGAACATTTGTAAACACACAAAAACTACATTTTATTTGATAACACCCAAAAAACAATGATGTTACAACCAAACTTCACTACATGTTTCGGTCATTATTGTTTCGGTCGTGACCATTTTAGATACTTTTGAGCCTAGCTCAAATATGATAAATTTGTACATGGTTACCCAGATAGCATGTAATCATCGAAACAATGTTGACTCAGTGTTGATGCGTCAACGCTAATTTCATTGAATTAACGTTACAAAGTAATGTTGCTTTAATATCACTCTTGCACCCTCAGTTAATGTTGAAATAATGTTGGGAATTCAACGGTAATAGTATTGATTCAACATTACAAAGTGATATTTTATCAACATCACTTTTGCACCCTCAGTTAATGTTGAAACTATGTTGAACAAAAAATCAATGGTAATGCTATTGAATCAACGTTACACTATGATTGATTCTACATCACTGATGCGGAATCAATATTGAAATTAACAAAAATAATCAATGGTAATATTGTTGAATCAACGTTACTATGATGTTGAATCTACATCACTGCTGTTGAATCAGCTCTGAAATTAACAAAAAATAATCTTTGGTAATATGGTTTGATCAATGTTACAATGTGATGTTGATTCTAAATACATTTAGTTGAAAGACTGAAAAGGAAATGTCAAACAATGTTGCCATCTGATGTACCAATTAATGTTGAAACAACATTAATATTTCAATCACACTTCAATGGTGCGTCAACAAATTCCTGACCATTTAAAATTTTTTCGAAAACCTTTTAAAATATAAATGACACCTTTCCAGCAGTTGAGTCAATTTATTTTATTCAATCAATCAATGACAACAAATATATTAAAATATCATTTTAAAAAGAGAAAGGGGGAGAAATAGGCCAAAAGCATTTCAACCTTTAAAAATAAAATTGGCTTCAGAAGTTTGATGTCATCATAACTACAGGTCCAGCGGTTCAGGTTTTTAAAAATCTGTCTTGCATCAGACTTCTGCCCCTTTTCCTTTGGGTTCTCTGAAATAGAAAGCATGATGTTACTCAAGAACGAGTCAAATCAGTTGTCATACACACAGTCACATTCAATAATGTTAATATAATAAACACAATATGATTCACTTTTTTTTAAGTCACTGAAAACAAAATATCTAAGATTAGTCGGATTTATCTCCAGCGCTAATTAAACACACCTGAGGCAGATAATCAAGGTCATCAGATCAATGAACACTTCCAGGTGCTGGAGCTAAACTCTTCATGAAGAGGAACGAACACCTCTGAGCTATAGCCATTACATTTCTAAGTTCATTTTCTGTGAAACTACAGCATTCAAATAACACTTTTATCTTGTAGAATAAAAAAGACCTTAGTTTTTTTTCAATGAAAATTTCTATAAAGAGATAGTTCAACCTGAAATTAAAATTCTGTAATAGGAAATAAATACCATGGAAGTCAATGGCTAACATCAACTGTCTGGTTGCCAACATCCTTCACTCTATCTTCTTTTGTGTCCAGCAGAAGAAAGACATTTCATACAGGTTTGGAACAACTTGAGGGTAAATAAATGATGACAATTTTAATTTCAGGCTGAGCTATCCCTTTAAAGCTGCAGATTCACCTTATGTAGAGCCTAAACTCTTTAAATATCACAAAAATAGCCAAGTCAGTCACTTTATTAATAAACACTAGATGAGGTGTTTCAGTGGAAACAAGCTAAACTGAATGGAAATCAGTTATTTCTCAAATTTAATACAGATTCAGGAATATGAATGATTACCTGATTAAGCAGTGATAAGATACAGGATATCATCAAGTCCCAGGTCAGGTGATTATGCTGTCGACAACAACTCAGTGTATGATCAATGTCAGCATTATCAGGAGGGTGCTTTTTAATTGTCCATCTTCATCTGCCTTCACTCCTAAATGAGCAATGTGTTCTGCATGCAAACACTGACCGATACAAGACATGGGCTATGTTAACATTCTTGCTCATATTCATGTCTCTTGCACCTTAAGAAATCTGTTAAATGACATAACTTTATTCAGGAAATCCCTAATAAACTTTACTAAAGCAAGATGCATTTTTTAAGAATGTAGAAAAATAGATGCTTTATTCAAACACTTTAATAACTTTGTAATCTAATTACAGTGAGTAACAACAGAAATCAAACGCAAATAAGCATGCAAAACAAAGGAACAGAGAAATAAGGTAGATGCACCATTGTTTGAAACTCTGCTAGAGAAGTCGTGTAAGTATGTCAGGTGATTCAACAAACAAGAGGTATGGATGCACCTGTTTTCTCTCTAATGAGGAAGTAGAATGCTGAAAAGTGCACATGCAAAGACAAAATGGGCGTTTACCAATCAGTGGCCAATTTCAAACTACAATACAGGGGCACGTTCAAGATCACAACGGTGCGCAACGTTTTGCTACGGTTTCCGGGTTGAAGGTCATGTTTCCTGGAAACGGGGTACACCGGTGTGCAACGGGGTTTGAGATGCGTTTTCTCGTTTGGTGGGCGTGTTAGAACTGCAGTCCAATCAGCAGCAACAGGTATATAAATCACCGGCTATTAAAGAGAACTCGCACAATGGAAGTAATTTACAAATGTGTTCGATACGCAACAACTGAGGATATTAGAAGACATGTTTGTTGTATTATTGTAAAAACATAGGATATCAACATAATGAGGTGGTTGTTTATATTTTTAGCGTCATTGCAAGTGTAGCCTATGACATTTGGTAGGCTATAAAAATAAACAATGCATGTAAAGTGCTTTTCCTAAAAATGAGAAAGAAAATACAGGGTATTAATAAAACAGTATGAGCAACAAATAAAGTCAGTATGTGAGGCTAAATAGATGTGTTTTAGTCTTTATTAGGTAAGATGTGCTTCCATTTCAGTTTCCACAAATCCCTTCACTTGATTGGGATGTTCTCTTGTGTTCTGGGCAGCAAGTGCAGTAACTGTAACATCGGGCATATTTTGTAGTATTAAACATATTTATACCGACTTCAAGCTCCGAAAATTCTTCACAAAGAACACAAAAACCCTTCTCAGCTGCCGTAGTTGCAACTCTTGCGTCATCACAACAGTGCGTTCAACGCGTCACCGTTTCTGTTCAAAAAACGTTCTGCAACGTTTTGTCGGCGGTGAACGCAGCCCTGGTAAATGTTTTTCAACCATTTTTCAACAGACTTGCTAAAACCCACAGTGGATTACAGCAAATCGTGTAAAGCGGTTGAAAATGTCCATTGTGGTTTGAAAACGCCCCACTGATCGAGAAACACCCACTAGTGTTCTGGAGATATACGCCTGAATGATCTTGTGCTCATCAAATTACTGTTTGTTCAATGTCACTGTCTCCACCCATGTGTGTTGTTGGCTTTCATCAAAATGTCAATGCTGATTCAGCGCACTTTAAACATTGAAATGTCAATCTCAACCAAAATGATGGTTTAAATCAAAACTCAACATTGTATGAATGTCACCATGCTATCTGGGTACCTAGTTTTGAACAGTTGTACACACGTAAAAACTAAATTTGATCAAAATAACACCCAAATATTCGAGTAAAAAGGTGTTTGGTAGTGACGTTCCTTAAAGTTACACACAGATTTTCAGACTTTTGAACACATTTACCTCAAAATGATTGGACCTATCTCACCATGTAGCTAGAGAGGGACACAGGAATATTTCCTGATCAAAAATGTAGGGTTGTAGTTTAAATCAGTCTCAAACTCTCTATTTTTATTTTTTAAATCAAATAGTTATTTTTAAAGACAACAATGAAAATAAATAGCAATTTTTTTCAATATCATTATCACAGGTTGGAATTTAGGGGTTAGGGTTCGGGACAGCCACAATTGAAAGTACCCAATAAATGATGATTTTATATATTTTAGATATTATTGTGGGATTCAATATAATAGAATGATCGTTTGTCGTTAGTTCATTCGTTCCTCAAAGTGGGACTGTTGTTTCAGTTATTGACATTATTGAAATGTGAATTTGACGTCATGATTTGATGGTGAACTCGTTTGACATGCCAGATTACAACATCACACGTTAAAAGAGAGAGAGAGAGAAAAAAGAGAGAGAAAAAAAGAGAAGATATCAAAACCCTGAAATACCACTTTGAAAAATAAAGCCAGAGATAAAAAATGTATTCTTAAATGAATTTCCCCATAAGCGGCCCCTGTAATTGATTTTCTAACTTTTTAAAATATGTATGCCATTTTTAATGTAAAATTCTTAAATTTAGTCAATCAAATTAGAATAAAATACTGTTACCAATTAAATTAATATCAACCAAAGTCATCTTTGCACTGCAGAAGTGGCACAGAAGCTGCATATTAAGTTGTATTCAGAAATATAAAATAAGTGACAAAATAAAACAATACTTAGATTATGAAAGTAACCAGTAGGTGGCAGTAAATCATTGTTTTGATGAATGAGTCATTAAGTCATTGACCAAAACATGATTCATTCAGGAATAAAAATCAAGTGGCTGTCTATATTAACGGGCCATTGAATCACAAGCCTGTTTTATTTATTTTTTTCATCCTATGCGTTTAAACACATTCTCACTCCCAAAGTGTCTAACACTGGCACTAGTGCTAGTGCACCACAAGGTGCAGGTGCCAAAAGTGCCACTTAGTGTCTTTTATTTAGCTGCAATTCAATTGCTCTAAATGCAAAATCTGACATAAAAATAAAAACTGACATGAAGGGCATAAAAATTGTATCATTATGAAAGTATATGTTCTGGACATATACAAGTCCAACCATACTTTGTCAGTCCAAAAGCCCCTCATGACATCATGATATTTCCTCATGGAGTTTCAGATCCTTGCTTAGATATGCTTTGGCTGAAAGTTACAGATGTGTATTAGTTTATTTGTTGATTGAGGTATGTTGCAATGAAACTCAACAGGAAGAGTCCCTTGAAAAACAAGAATCAGAAACCCCACAAAACAAGACAAGCTTGGAAAAAGTCAAAAAGTTATAAAAAAAAACCTTCAGAGCACCCTTTCCATTTGCGGGCATTAAGGGATAGTGCTCATTAAGTGAAACGCCCCATAAAGATTTACATCCAGAACAGCGGGTCAGGAATCGGATAGTGTTTCCTCTCAGACCCGGCTAGTCATTTTCGAAATAACTTTAGGGCTTACAAATTTTACAATTTTACAAAAGTCCTTTTAAATAAAAGTATTTTTAATTAAATAAAAAAGTATTTAAAAACATTACGATAGCAGTAAAAAGTAGTTTACCCAAACGATATACACATTTGCAATAACGCTCTCTCTGTCAACTTATAACTATTTTGTGAAAACAATTCACCAGACAATTCCAACTCCACTGGATTTTATCTTAGCTTCCAAAAAATTATAAAAAAAATGTGAGAACACAGTTAGGTATTGACACAAAAAACAATGAGAGAAAAAAAAAACATAAAAGGGCTTTTGACTGATTTGAGCTCTGCTTTCAGCAGTCCTGACCTGAAGTCCAGGGATTACTAGCGTGTAGTGCACTGGAACTGCACACTACTGTTGCACACACAATAACACATGACAACAGGCATTTTATCATCTGCTTGGTGTGGCATCCTGCCAATATCGCTAGCCTGAAGCCCTGAAGTTCTGACAGTAAACCTGTTCGAAACTGTCACTAAATTGACGTGTCAGATTCATCTTGAGATTCTGTGCTTTTTTATGGCCGCATATGACACCTATGCTATCATTGTGAGGTTCCAGCAGTATAAATTAAGATTTGTCATGTATTTGTCATGGTTACATTCATACATATGTTAAATTCATGCTGTTGATCATATTCATTTATATTTTATTAATGCACCAAGTGCAGATAGTTGCCTTGTTAGCAGAGGCTAATAACACAAACTCCACCCATTGTCTGATTGATCCAATTGCATTTTTTTAATTGCATTTCAAGGGTTAAATAAAAATTAAGAAAATATAACAAAAGTTCCATTTTTTTCTCTTCATGATTAAGTTTCCCAAAGGTTAGTTTCATGGAACATGCAGTATAACTCTGGACATGAATCGAATTGAAATTATGGTGACAAATTAGATGCATGTCAAGTTTGTTTGAGGTGGAACGTATTTGCGTTGTGGAATTTTGTGCTTGTCCTTAAAATGAGCAGCTGTAATTACTGCTAAAGGATTGTCATCACAGTAATAATGACAATGTGATTCCTTTCTTGAGAAATTAAACCTCCTTTTATTCTTTCATATGTTGTAACACATATACCACATTTGTATCTCAGATCTCGTACAGCTCAAACAAAAGTCATAAGTGATCATTGCAGGCTACTTTAGATTAATATATGCTGGCTGTATATAAAGTACCTAAAGTATAGGAGCTTTAACCATTGTCATCTTTATAAAAAATTCGTTTCCGTGGGAATCACAGCATACCAATTCTTGTGAAATTGCCACCCAGTAAAATTATAAAATATTGAATATTGACGTCTTTGATGGGCCAAAACAAAAAGGAAAGAACCATCAAAAGATGAAAATTAAAGAGTTCAATTAAAAATGAAACAACAAGAAGGATATAAAGAGAGTATGATTCAGATCAACTAATGTCATTCATCTGAAAAATTTGTTAAGAATGTGAAATGCGCTACAGTAACCTCAAAAGAAGAATGAGGATGACTCACAGTGGCAAAACAGGCTATTGAGCTCTCTCTCTCTCTCTCTTGCTCTCTCTCTCTCTCTCTTGCTCTCTCTCTCTCTCTCTCTCTCTCTCTCTCTCTCTCTCTCTCTCTCTCTCTCTCTCTCTCTCTCTCTCTCTCTCTCTCTCTCTCTCTCTCTCTCTCCTTTTATTGAAGAACAAGAATCAAAATAGGTAGGAAAACCACATTATGAAATGTTTTTCTCTAAAAATATTATCCACAATTATTGTCGCCCCAAAACATTTTATGAGTAAAATATCTCTGAATGCACTGAATATCACTTAACCAGCTCCATATGTTCAACGAGTCACGATAAATGAGCTCAAAGACAAGAGTTCAAAAACAAGCTATAATGTGTTATGTCACATTTGCCTTTGTAAACACTCTCGGGTAGGTTTTGGGTTTCGTGTAGGCTGGGTGTACGTTATTTTAAAATGGAGCATTAAGCTTTTAGTGCCACTCACCGGACATTTTAATTTAGAAATGCAGAGATACATACAAACTCCAACGTAATAAAACGTTGCCATATTCACGTTCATCTGTTCCGGAAAAAACTAAACACGCTTTTAGCACCACTCACACGAAACTTGCACGTTACAACGCAGCCTTGGCTGATTTTTTTTGTTCAGATACATGGTATCATGGATTCTAGCAAATACCAACAGATTTAAAAAATCTAAACCTGACTGCCTCTGCTAGAAATCTTATAATGGACAGTGGTTGGATCTTCCATCAAGACAACGATCCAAAACAAACATCAAAATGAACACAAAAATGTGTCACTGAGCACAAAATGAAGCTTCTGCCACGGCCACCCCAGTCCCTGACCTGAACCCTATAGAAGATGAGTGGAGTGGAGTGAACTGAAGAGAAGAAGCGCCAACATGGATCTGGGAATCTGCAGGATCTGGACAGATTCTGTATGGAGGAATGGTCTCTGGTCTCTTGTCAGGTGTTCTCCAAACTCATCAGGCATTATAGGAGAAAACTCAGAGCTGTTATCTTGGCAAAATGAGGTTGCAAAAAGTACTTAATAAAAAGGTGCCAATAATTACGGCCAACGCAACATGTTTTGGAGAAAAACATGAAGGCCTATTTCATAATGTGATTAACCCCTACTTTCAATTATTTTACTTCAATGAAAGGTTTGATTGGTGTGAATTTTTTTAATGAAAGATCAAAAGGATAAACAATGCAAATTTATTTTACAGCCATCTTTGATTATATTTACCAGGGGTGCCAATAAATCTGGTATCGTTTGAAGTTATTGCTCTAGTACTAATGAACTCTTGTTAGTTTAATATACAGTTTAAAATGTCCATGACAGAGTGATGTTGAGAGGTAAGAATGTGATAATACTAGTACTATGTTTTGGGAAGTAGGATGAATAACACCTAGTAATGTGATCACATGCGTTTGATCGGAATGCACAATCCTGCAATGGATCCAGGCAGTCTCCCATTAATATCGTGACTTCAAGTGTTCAGGGAAATCCCAACTTGACCTCATTTAACTTCACTGATTTTGATGACCACTCCACCTTCCTGTCAATGACTAACGCAGGCGACTCTGGTAAGGAGCACTGGGAACTCCTGTGGCCAGTTGCATAAACTCAGCCATTATGTTAAGACAGTGTCTTAAGATCTAGCATGACCCACAAGCAGTTAGTCAAGGGATGGTTAGTCTTTCTTTTTGGTTTCAAACTAGCGAACTTAAATTTGCAAAATAGGAAGTAGTGTACAGATCAAGCATCGGTGATGCACAATGTCTGTGTATTGTATGGACCTTGCATCTAAGGCCCTGTCTTCACCTACAGTAGTGTTATGATGTGTTTTGGTTGATCGGATCACAAGTAGACGAGGGAGACACATTCCTGTTTACACCTGTTGTTTTAATCTGTCTCTTTTATCTACTTTCAACCACTTCTTTCCTGATGTCTTCGAGGGGAGGTTCTATGGGCTCAATGGTTCTATGGTTTTTTCAGATCTTTCTATCTAATGGAAAAAATAGGCTCACGCAATTTACATATGAACGTGCCCGAGGACGACTGAAAAACATTAAGAGAGCAGCAGATTTATTTTCTGCTCTGACAGCCGCAAGACCAGCCCAGCGCTGTGAATGTGTGTTAGAAATAAGGAATGGTGAGAGAACATTGTGCTTTGGACGTTTTTCATCTTCAAACCAACTTTGGTCTTTAGTCGACAAAGTTTAAATCCCATCTGGCTAGAGCTCTTCCCATAATGTTCACACGTTAGGTCAGTAGATGGTCTTTTGTGGCTATTCGAATGCATTCGACTAAATGAGCGTTTACACTACGAAAGCAATCCAGTCGAATGCGTTTTCAACTACCTCTAGAAGTGGTCGAAAGTGGACAAGCTCAAAACCTTTATACCCCGTTTACACCGATATTTAGAATGGTCCACTCTAAATGAGTGATCCGATCGACCAAAATGCATCTTGATATCAGATGTAAACAGGGCCTACAGGTCCTTCTCAAAAAATTAGCATATTGTGATAAAGTTCATTATTTTCCATAATGTAATGATAAAATTAAACTTTCATATGTTTTAGATTCATTGCACACCAACTGAATGGACTTCTCAAGTCCAGTGGTACCCAAATTCTCAACAATAGAGCAGTTTCCTTCATCTCTCGGTCTGAAGAGGCCCTGGAGAGTAGTGGGAGGAGAGGATCTTCACCACTCTCATCCGACTCTTCTGTCGCCAGCGGGCAGCAGTGTGCGGTCCGAGAACGCCACCGAGCCACCTCCTGCACCTCCAGCCCTGTGGAACCAGGTTAGTGTTGCACAGCACACTCAGACACTGCACTGCACATGCTCCCAGAGAGAGCCTCCCGAGCCGTGTCCCTGTATTCCACCTCGCTGCCCCACTCCAGGTACGCCTGCGGTCCCTTTGGTCCCTTTGGTCCCGTCTCTGAAAGCCTAGTTAGCGCTCCCCAGTCCGTCTCGCTGGCTCATTCGGACCATCAGGCTCGACTATGCGATTCAGTTCTCCCGGCGTCCACCCAAGTTTCGGGCCATCCACTCCACTACAGTGAGAGCAGCCGATGCCCATGTCTTGCGTGCGGAGATTGCAGTCCTATTGGCGAAGGACGCGATAGAGCCGGTCCCTCCAGCCGATATGAGGTCAGGGCTCCCGTCGCATGTTGCAACTCGCCCGCCATCTTCTCCTCTGGAGTCAGAAGCATCTCAGGTAGACCTGTTTGCCTCCTCAGAGACCTCCCACTGCCAGCTGTTTTACTCCCTGACCGAGGGAACACTCGGCACGGACGCACTGGCGCACAGCTGGCCCCGGGGCCTCCGCAAACATGCATTTCCCCCAGTGAGCCTACTTGCACAGACACTGTGCAAAGTCAGGGAAGACGAGGAGCAGGTCCTTCTCGTGGCTCCCTATTGGCCCACCCGGACTTGGTTCCCAGAAATCATGCTCCTTGTGACAGTCCGTCCCTGGCCCATTCCTCTGGGGAGGGATCTTCTGACTCAGAGACAGGGCACCCTATGGCACCGGCGCCCAGACCTCTGGAAAGTCCATATCTGGTCCCTGGACGGGACGCGGAGATTCTAGGTGACTTACCCCCTGAGGTACTTAACACCATCACTTCAGCACGGGCGCCGTCCACGAGACGTGTTTACGCCCTGAAGTGGAACCTGTTCGTCGAGTGGTGTTCGTCGAGTGGTGTTCTTCTCACAGAGAAGATCCCCGAAGATGTTCGATAGGGTCTGTGCTTACCTTCTTGCAGCAAGGGTTGGAGCGAAGGCTGTCTCCCTCCACCCTCAAAGTACATGCTGCTGCTATTTCAGCATATCATGACCACACAGATGGCAAAACAGTTGGAAAGCACGACCTGGTCGTCAGGTTTCTTAAGGGGGCGAGGCTATTAAATTCTCCTCGACCCCCCTCCATACCCTCTTGGGACCTTTCCCTGGTGCTTCGAGCACTTCAGGATGTTCCCTTTGAGCCTCTGCAGTCAGTAGACTTAAAGCTTCTTTCCATGAAGACTTTGCTACTGGTTGCACTGGCCTCTGTCAAGAGGGTAGGAGACCTGCACGCATTTTCGGTCGATGAATCGTGCCTAGCGTTCGGGCCAGGTGACAACCATGTGGTACTAAGACCCTGGCCTGGCTATGTGCCCAAGGTTCCTACCACTCCCTTCAAAAACCAGGTAGTCAACCTGCAAGCGCTGCCTTTGGAGGAGGCAGACCCAGCCCTGGCTTTGCTCTGTCCTGTTCGTGCTCTGCGAATGTACGTGGACAGAATTCAAAGCGTCAGACCTCAGACCAGCTCTTTGTCTGTTACGGAGGCCAGCAGAAGGGAAAGGCTGTCTCCAAGCAGAGGATGGCCCACTGGATAGTGGATGCCATCACCTTGGCTTACCAAGCACAAGGCGTGCCCTGCCCGCTCAGGTTGCATGCACACTCCACGAGAGGCGTTGCATCCTCCTGGGCTCTGGCACGTGGCTCCTTGCTAACAGATATCTGTAGAGCTGCGGGCTGGGCGACACCTAACACGTTCGCTAGATATTATAGCCTACGTGTAGAGCCGGTCTCCTCCCGTGTTCTCACCCTAAATGGGTAGAAGCACTGAGAGGCCCGGCTCTGTTGGCTTGCTGCACCCTACTGTGCACCCTTATTGCTCCCGAGTGAGAAACCTGTCGAGTCCTCCAAAACCCCTCGGCCCGGACATGGCGGAGCGTCCGGTGCCAGGCCTTTATCCGCTGAATCCTTGAGAGCCGGATCTGGGCTGGGTTCCATATGTGTGACCTTACAGGGATCCCATATGTGTATATTCTCCACGGTTGCTCCTAAGACGGAAGCCCATGTCTTTCCCTTGGGCTAAGTCACCCATTGTTCATATGCAGTACAACCTTTGGGTTAGTCCATATGTATTTCCACATAACTCTTTGAAGCAGTGGCTTCCGCAGCATTCTCCTTCCTAAATAGAAAGGGCACGCTTCCCCAGTGTTATCCAATAATCCCACTGTATGGGTTATTACGGAACAACAGTGACAGATACACTCTGTGTAAGCCTCCTCCTATTGTCCTTCCAGCCAAGAAGGTGTAGAGGCTTGCATGGGGCGCTGGATGGGGTGCAGCAGCTGTGGCGCTTTGGTAGGGATTCCCAGGGATTGGTCAGTCATGACCTATGTTGTAGTGACTGACCGATAGGGAACGTCTCGGTTACATAAGGTAACCCTCGTTCCCTGAGGGAGGGAACGGAGACGTAGGTCCCGTCGCCACATCTGCTGTCACCTGCTGGGGCGGCCAGCTTATGGGGCTTGGCTCCTCAGCAAAAAAGTGCAAATTGCAGCAGCTGCTCGTTATATACCCGCGCTAACGAGGCCACGCAGCTGATGCAAATGATTGCACGCCAATGTCTATTGGCTTGTTTTAGTTTCATTCGAAGTAGATTGGCCTCTCTAGCGAGATTCCTATTGGTCAGTCATGACCTACGTCTCCGTTCCCTCCCTCAGAGAACAAGGGTTACCATATGTAACCGAGAGGTTTGTGGTCGCCCTAAGCTTGTTTGCTGCTTTTAAAGCTTTTGAGTGTAATGTTTTTGGAGTAATTGTTTTGGAGTTGGTCTTGCAGGTTAAATATATATAGAGAACTTGGTTTTGGTTTAATTAACTAAAAAAAGATAAGTGTGGGGAAAACTTCCAAACGATTGAATCTTTGAGATTTGGCATAAAATTTAAATAATCTAAAACATTTAAATTAATAGGTAGAGTTTGTAACACTATCCTTTTGCATTTCCTCTCCTTCAAGATGAATCCTTGGTTTATGGTCTCAGGTGACGTCACATGGCCCATAATTGCAGAAACATACTGTAATGGCACGCAACAGTCTGCAATAAATATAATAACCGCCAATGTCCATTTCACTGGCTATGATGACAAAACAACCTTGACTGAGATTAAAAACACTGGCAAGACAAGTGAGTACATGTTCAAATGCATAGATGACAATAAAACGAGCTGCAAGTCAAGATGACATGCAAATAACATATGCCTGTGGTAATTTGCCTTTACTCTTCAGCTAAAGTTACACTTGATCACAAGAGAATGCATGTGGAAGGAGGTGATCTGCCAGGCTTGTTTGCCAGTCAACATTTTCATCTCCACTGGGGTAACGGCAGCGCCATGCCTGGATCTGAACACACTGTGGAGGGCAAACAATAGGCCTACCCTATGGAGGTATGAAGATTGTACAGACTAGTACAACTTTTTGTACTTGTACTTTATCACTCATCTTTTGTCCTGCCCATCTGTTTCAGCTGCACATAGTGAATATGTTTGAACATAACGGGTCAACTACATTGGCTGCTCTTGGTTTCTTCATTGAGGTATGTTTCTTACCAATAAATGGTTTGAGACTGTATGTTTTAGCTGAGGTTTTTTTTCTTTTGTTTTGAACAGGCCACTGAAGACACTGGTAAACCAGAGAGCTGGAAGACCTTGACATCTTACTTGACATCTTACCTGGCAAACATCGCCAAAGCAGGCTACTCAAGTACACACTTGCTGCTTTTGTTCCATTACTGAAATTCTTTGTGAATTATGTCCTGTTGTCAGATGTACAGTGCCTTTTTTTTCTCTTCTCTCTAATGGCCCTCCTGCTTCTCAGGTGATAAAGCATGCATCACTGAATATATCTCTATGAAAAATCTGGTTCCTGGAGTGGACAGGATGAAATATTACTGTTATCTTGGCTCTTTGACCACACCAAACTGCAAAGAAGGTGTTGTGTGGACCATCTTTAAAGACCCGGTCAAAGTCAGCCAGGATGTGGTAAGTCTATAGACACTAAAAATCAAGGTTCTTTACTGGCGTTCATGGGTCCATAAAAAGCCCCTAACATCCACAGTTATTTGGAAAGGTAATTTATAATGTTAAAAAGGTTTTTCAGCTCTAATATTCTTCACTAACGTTTTTCACAGTGATGTCATAGAAGAATCATTAGGGTTCCACAAATAACCTTTTATTAAACAGTTCTAGTATTAAGAACATTAATCTACACTCTTAAAAAGCACAGCTCAAAAGGGGGGTTATTCATTGATCCACAGATGCCAATCAAAAGCCTTTATTTTAGTGTGAGGAAAAAGGTTATAAGAACTGTTCACTGAAAGGTTCTTTGGGGAGCTAAACAAGGCTCTTATATTGCCCCCCCCCCCCTTTCTTTTCTTTTTTTCCTTTATTTAAGATTGGTACTTTTGAATAAAACTTTCGGGGGAAAGGCTTATTTAGCGGAGCTGATATCTGTTTGGTTGCAAACAGTTTATAAGGTTTGGGTAGTTTATGGAGTGTGTTTTTTTTTTCTCTGGTCTCATGCACCAATCTTCCCCTGACCCTAACCTCCCAAATTGAGCACCAGGGTTTAATTCAGCACCAGGGTTTACGTCAACAAGGCGACCAACTCTCCTCTAATGGTGGACACGTTCAGGGGTGTACAGCCAGTCAACGGCAGGATCATAACGTCACAGGTGGCCGGAACCACAGCAGCTACTTATCAGCTAAAGCTCAAAAGCTGCTGTTTTGTGGGTGTGAATGAGGTTTTGTATAGTGGGGTGTTTTTGAAACTCTTGCAAACATGTTTGATGTGGACCGTATAGTTGTATTCTACAATTACCATTAAGATGTTTTGTCATCCGTTTTGCACTTTAGAATGAAACGACTAAAGTTTTAATAATTCAAGAACTGGTGAGAATTTAAATAGTTTCGATCTAGCAGATGTAACTGGCGCTTGTTTTGACTTTCATTCAGTGGCACTTGTCTGTAGTCAGGGTTTTTTCTCCTCTTGCAGGGATCCCTGGTCTGGAGTTGTACTAGTGTATCCTTTATGTACAGTATATGCACAATGGTTTGGGTCTTATCTTTAAATGGTCATTTATTTAGTCTTTGCATCACCATGTGACTGCCTTGTCAAAACACTGCCTTTCATTCATACTTGATTCAACTAATCTGTAAGCCTTTTTATTTGCTATGTTTTAATGTATGTTCTGTTTGGAGAGAAAATAAAAGTATGCCATGTTCTCAGTCGGGAAGCAAGTGTTTCATTCATCTCACAAGCTTATGAAATGCAATGCTTTATGGAGTGGTGTGGGAAGATTCTCTTCTGAGAGTGAAGACAGCCTAGAATCTGGAAATATTGTCTGTAAGATGGTCTCTTTGTGCTGGTAAGGAACTGTTGATAGTTTTGGACTTGTGCATTCAAACTTTAATTATATAAATACTCGGGAGTCAAGACTAGATCTTCAAGACCAACATTATACCTGAATCCAGACCAGACCCTGTCAATCCAAATGCCAGGCTGTCCATTTAAAATGGAAGAAAGCTGAATTTGCACTAATTTCAAACCAGTTCTAGATGTCAGTCTTTCAAAACCAATTTAATGAAATATATAACATGGTAATTCCATCAAATACCCTTTTTATTTTTTGGTGAGGGGTATTAAACAATTCCACTTGAGTTACGGTTTGTATTTGTATATTCCGTTTAAAGTTCTTACATGAGTTTTTTTTATCCTAATGAAAGGTTTAGCTGAGTATTAAGTAAACCTGTTAATAGAATAATTGATTAAAAAAAAGAACAACGTGTTAAATTTTAAACATGTTTTATCAGAGTTTGACTGAACAAACACATCAGGCATCATTGTCAGAATATACATTTTATTGGTATAGAAAATTATTCAAATATAAAATGTTATGAATCTGGGTGATGTCGCATCATTAAGAACAAACCTTATCTAACAATTAAAGAAAGCATATTTAGAAAATAACATTTACCAAGATAACTTAACTTAGAACAATTTATTTTCAAACAGATTTGTAAATGACTGTAAATGAGAGTAAATGATTGACTTTTGGGTGAACAATCCCATTAATGTTTAATATTTAAATATCCTGAAACAGACTCCAGCAACCCACCATTCAGCTTTCATTGATACAATCACCTGTGCCATTAATTATAAAATGTACCTGAACTTTTAAAACTTATGTAGTTTCAATATCAGTTACTTTTAGGGGGCTGTTTACATGAAACTACAAAAACACAAATTTGTGAAAATGGTGACGTTATGCGGATGCATATTACGAGTTCAGTCTGTAGTTGCGTCGAGTTAACAAAGAAACATCACCAATTGTTGACCATTTTTAATACATGGTTGTTGTATAAATGAGCCCTTAGTGTTTTTCCAATGAGCTACTTTAACTTGAGTCAATATCCATAAAAGTATATTTACTTAAATATGCTTAAATATGATAATTGGATACTTATGCAGACTATCTTTAGGATTCCTTTCTATAATAAAAAATGAATACTCATAAGTTTGTTACATCTGACATGGATGAAAGAACCTGACATCAATTTACCTTGTGATGTGTAATAGCTGACGTCATAAAACACCTGAACCAAATGGACCTTAATCGCACCTGGTACCACCTGTCGCAATTAAATCATTTTGATACCTGTCCATAGTCGTGTCTTTGCACATTTCAGGACTTTAAAAGTCTTTGAGAATAAAGTTTTCATACACGGTGGGTTTCCAGCAGAGTGCAGGTGTGGTACAGGAACCAGCTTTTGGCTTTAATCAGAAGAGAGGCAGCCAAGTGCAATATTTGCAGACTCGTGAACTTACTTTAACTGACTAAAATGGTAAGATAAAGCATTAATAAAAGTTTAGTGTAAAAATAAACCCTTATAACAAATGTAATCTGTGTAATGCTTTAGTGTTATTGTTTTGTCCTGGTAAAGAACTTGTGTTCATGAATCCATTTAGCTGAAAATTACAGAACTGAGTGTTTGCATTACTTCTGTTGTTCTTTTAGATGAATGCTTTCATGGCCTGCCTTGCTTTTCTGTTGCTGATGGTGCACACTGCATCATCATCTGTGTGTGAGTGTTTGTTTGTCATTCCTCTGATTAATGTGACTGTGGATTGTCATGTTTCAAACATTAATGTGTTTTTTATTTTTAAGCGTGGTGCTATAACAGCCCATCCTGTAGTAAGTTTCCCCCATACTTTAACCAAAGTAAACAAAATACTTCACTGTTAACAGGGTGAGAATGTTTCAATAAAATGTTTGCATTTCAGATGATGTCACTTGGCCCAGAATTGCAAGTAAAGACTGTAATGGCACTCAACAGTCTCCAATAAACATCATCGCTGCCAATGTCCGAGCTAATGCCAACCTGACCTCTTTCAACTTCACTGGCTATGATGACAAAACGACCTTGACTGAGATTAAAAACACTGGCAAGACAAGTGAGTATATCTTTGTCTTAAATGGGTTTTATTCTAGTTTTGTGCAAGACAGGCTTTGTGTGTGGTTTAAAACATGATAACCAGGGCTGCATTTCCCACAGCCAACCAGTTCTGTTGTTACGAACGCAATTCAGTGAAACTTGAGGCAAACTTGGCCCTCACCCCAGGGCAGTGGAACAAGGAAGAAAATGAAAGCTCTTTTGTTTTAAGTTGAACTATTTACTTGATCGCCACGTTTTTAGAATGCCGTGTCATGCAAAATGTAAACTGGCTTGGAACAGAATCTCTTCAATTTGTTGTGGTTACTCTCCAGTTAAAGTTACACTTGATCACAAGAGAATGCATGTGGAAGGAGGTGATCTGCCAGGCTTGTTTATCAGCAAGCATTTTCATCTCCACTGGGGTAACCACAGTGCCATGCCCGGATCCGAACACGCTGTGGATGGCAAACGATACCCTATGGAGGTATGAATATTATGTAATAAAATAAAGTTTTCTTTTTATTACTGGTCTTCTGAAAGATCTTTTGTCTCAGTTGCATGTCGTAAATATGGCGGAATATAATGGCAGCATGTCTGGTGATCCAGAAATGGCAGTTCTTGGTGTCTTTATTGAGGTATGTTGCCTTTTCCTTCTCATATTTGGAAGAAAAACCTTTTCAACAATGTTTAATTGAAATGTCACACACAGGCCACTAATGACACTGGGAAGCCGACGAGCTGGAAGACCTTAACATCTCATCTTCAGAAAATTGCCAATGCAGGTTTGGCCATGATCCTAGAGTATGAGGAAAGAAGTGGTTGCATAAAATGTGCTGGTAATGTTCATGCGTGTATTAATTTTGTTTAAGGTGATGAAGCACGTATTTCCCACAATATCTCCATGAATGATCTGCTTCCTGGAGTGGACCGGACGAAATATTACCGTTATATGGGCTCTTTGACTACACCAAACTGCACTGAAGGTGTTGTGTGGACCATCTTTAAAGATCCCATCAAGGTCAGCCGAGATTTGGTAAGTCTATAGAAATTGTCTTCGATTTGCACAGTTTCCATCCAGGGGTGCGTTTCCTGTACAATGACACAACTCTCTGCTTATACCATAGTATGATGCATCTTTGAAGAAATCTACTAGCTAGTCATGGCTGTTTTGCAAATTGGTCGTTCAACCACGTTGGTCAATGAGGTCCTGCACATGAAATAACTTTTTAATGAATCTGTTTGAGATTGAATTAAAGCTAGATGTTGTGCTATAAATTGAGGCCATGGCATCTGAGAACCATTTCTAATTTTTCTCGGTTATTTTGCTTTATTTCCAAATTAAATCATGTGCTCTAATACACAATAACGAGCCTGTACAAGAGCTTTAATATATTCTAAATAAAAGATTGTACTGAATGTCAGCTTGCTTATTTGGCTCAATATAAGGATTTGAGTCCATATGCAAGCAAGAATCTATCCTAACCACAGGTCGAGAGCTGTCGTTCCAACTACACAACTTTGCAATGCTGTTTGCGAATGTCATTAGAACTATGGTTTGGGAAAACCAGACTCTTTAAATTATTCTGATTCAACAAAACTTGCATCCATAGTTGGCTAACAACGCTTTTGGGAAATGCACCACAGATTCAGTCTCTCTAAGCCCCTCCTTTTCACAGACTGCTCTGATTGGTCAGATGGCCCAGTCTGTTGTGATGGGTCTACTGCTTTACAGTGTGTTGGAAACTTAAACTATTACCATATCTGAATTTCAGCTCCTGAGGCTTCCTAAGCACTTGATACACAGTGATACGAATAGTAATGATTGTGTCCGTTTTTCTTATCAATTCCAGTGCTAGTCCTTATCCTTTTGAAATGCATGCAAAGTGGATTTTGCAGCGCTGAAAATTACGTCTTCTCGACATGCTGGAAACACGAACCAAACTTTTTCAGTCTCAGCTACAACTACAGTGTTTGAGGGGGGGACAAAATAGATGTTTTATGTTTGGTTGACTGCGTTTCACAGGTCAGCTTAGGAACACTAGAACATGTATGATGTGCGTGCATGAGCCCCCTGCGCGATCAGTTGGATTTAATTAAGATATAAAGAACTAAAATGCGTTAGTCCCAAAAACGAGAGTAGCCTATACTGCTTGACATTTACTTTTCTTTTTTTTTTTTTTTTTTTGTTAACCACACCCATCTATTCTAATCTTGGCGGTTAATGATCAATTGAGCTTCAGTTGTCGGTTCGCCTGTAGATTTACTATTTCAAGTTCACGCTACCTCAAACTTGCGTAGGCCTACACAAGCTGAGTCCATATTGATAACGGCCAAGTTTTGCATGTAAATGGCCATACTACCAGTTTTTTTTCTTTTTCGTACGTTTGTTTCATAAATGAGCCCCAATAACCAAGTATTGCCTAAGAATAGCCTAGATGCGTTTTGAAAACTACTCAAATGTATGCAAATAGTTTCAATGAAAGTGGTAAGATTTCTGCACTTAAAAAAAAAACATGGCATAGTTTGTATAACCAAAGTCCCTTTAAAGACACTTTGTAAGATTTGATTAAAATGTCAGTCACTAGAACTGTTATATATCTTGATTTGTGTGCTTACATTATCCCAAATGTTTCCAAGAATGTTTAAATCAAGAAGAAAAAGCTGTTTTAACCATGACACGGACCGTGTACCTGCGTCGCCTATAAGTGACCTCATACCCAATTTACCCTCAATTTCTGGTGTTTCCATGGATTCTGCAAAACCAAAGACTCTTTAATATATTGTTTTATTAGAAAGGTGAGCAACTGTTTGGATGCATCCATTGACAGAAAACTAATCTAGCGCAACAGTCTTTTGTTTAAATCTTGTTTAACGTGAGTACAATAATTACCATGCTGAATATTGATCTAGCTCACTGCAGTGATCCAAGTGTCTCATAGTAGCGAACGCACAGAGTAGCAGTATAACAACTTTCAACACTCAAACGTATCTAAATAATAAAACGGGGCTGTGTTAGCCCACATACGCATGACCGGAAGAACCTGAAGCGGTGTCTAGGGATATTCGCTCCATCAGCCTTGTTCCGCTCCAGATTTTGTAATGTTATTAAATCCTTAATACATTACCGGTTATCCGTGAATGATTTCTGCGTTCTGAGTCCCGTCGTATTCTCCACTGACTGCAGAGGTGAAGACCACTCATGTTTCTGCCAAATCAAGGCGTCATCAAGCTACGCCTTTGTTTTGAATAAGCGACCTCTAGCTGTGAAAAATTACATGGTGTGCCTTAAGGCATGTTATTTTGTATAGGTTTTCTTACAAATTCTTAATTAGGCCTCAATTCTTGAGATTTTCTCAACATCTGTGGCTGCTTTAAACCGCTTTTGTTTTTTCTAGATTGACCTCTTCACAAAGACTGTCTACATCAACAAGACCACCAATTCTCGTCTAATGACCAACACTTTCCGGGGTGTTCAGCCCCTCAATGGCAGGATTGTGATGTCACAGGTAGCAGGTTTTAAAACTTCTGGCCTACTCAAACCAACTACACCAACCACAAAACCAACTACATCAACAAAACCAACTACACCAACGGCAACAAAACCAACTACACCAACAACCACAAAACCAACTACACCAACAACCACAAAACCAACTACACCAACAATAACAAAACCAACTGCAAAAACCACTACATCAACTGCAACAAACCCATCCCAGGCTCTCATGCACCCACTTCTGAGTCTCGTGCTCCTGAACTGCATCCTGCCTTTGTTCTAAAACTGGTCCATTAAAAATGAAGGTACTTTTGAACTGATGCCTTTAGACCTGATGGTATAATATTCACTTGAAATGTTTACAGATGTAAAAAAAAAATAAAAAAAAATTGTCAAGGTTTAATATTGTTTTGGAAAGATTTCAGTGTTTTTCAGTTAAATGTTAGTTTCCTCGAGCTTAGCGTGTTTCCTGCAACTGTTTCATATGGAAGTGGATGTCTCCCAGGTTGTGCACTAGGTCTTGTACATTTGGTTGTAGTGTTTTATGGAAGTGTTTGATTTGGTGCACAGTTTTGAAAAACATTTTTGAGCATGTGTTTGGACTTTTAAATGCACTTATTTTAATATTTGACGGTGTCAGCTTTGCAGTTTGAAATGGAAAGTAGTAAATGTAGATAGGCTGAGGGTGAAGGATATTTAATGATTTAAATGTGACTTTAGGAGGAAAAAAACCTGTTAATCTTTTTTTTTTTTTTTTTTTTCTCAGAAAGGCAAAACTGTATCTAGTTCTTTTGACGTTTCACTCATGGCTATTTTGTAGGTTTTCACTAAAGTTTGGATTTGTTTGTAGTAGCCTACACCAGGCTGGTCTCATGAAATGAGTCTCTATAACACACATTGTATTTATCGTGCAATTTATACAATGTGTGCTTTAGAGACGTGTTTCATGAGAGCGGGTTGATCAGGGTTTTTTCGTTGTTTGTTTTCCCCAATCCCTTCTACAATGTCTTTGTCTAATATGTGACTGTTGTCAAAACACTTCAGTGCAGTATTCAACCAGTCATTTGAAAGTTTTACTCCTTGCTTTTAAAAAACAAATGCATATTACTTTTGTCTTATCATTAAAGTTACTAACTGTATCAAATTTATTGGTTTACATTTGTTTTTTTCTTTGTCAATTGTCTGTCAAAGTAATTTTAACTGCAGATGATTGAATTGATTCCACATAAATCTTGTGGTTTTGATTTATTATTGAATGTAAATGATATAATGGTCTAGAACCATTTATAAATATAATATTAGTGCTAGGGAGATAGCGCTAGGGAGATAGCACTAGACTAGCTGGCATACATAAGTTTAATTTGAGTTAAAGCAGAAAAATTGTCATATTTGATCCTTTAAATGTGATCTTGTGTCAGTTTTAAATGTAAAAATATTGCTTTATGGTGGTTTTAAGGGAAGGTGAGCGATAAAGAAACTGTATATTTATAAAAAATATTGTTAAGGGGCTATATGTAGAATTCAGAAACCCTTGTCATTAACAATGACCAGTGGCTGTTAAGTGAATTGCAGCCAACATCTTACTGCTTGCACACACTCTTGTGCACGTAAAGTACATACAGGAGACTGAAGGTGATTCAGTGCCCTGATATACTAACTCATGTCAAAGTTCTTTTTCAGTCTTCACTTGAAGGGTAAAAAAGTTGGAGCTTTGCAGCTACTGTTAAAGATTAAATTATGGTGACGTGAAACGAACGATTAAGCTGTGTTCATGTCATGTGTCATTGCATGGAGGCTCTAAGGTGCGCACAAATGTTTACTTTAGATTTTTCCCTGCAAAAAAGGACTTCACATAATCTGTTTTAAAGACAACCTACGAAGTAAGGGAAGGTGTCATGTTCTAAGTTTTGTTACAAGCTGTTCACACATTGGCAATATAAAAAAACCGAATGCATGGAAATTCTTACATCAGAGACCCTTTAAGGACATTTCTAGTCATCTGATTATTTAAGATGAGTGTGTTTTAAAATGTACAGATGTTTGAAACTAATGACCAATTCAACTATGACCCATCTTCTAAAATGTCTCAAGACTGCATGCTAAATGACATTGTTCATATAATGTACTCTATAGTCTAGTATATGAATTTTATAAGTTAATTTGCATGAAGTGTCCTGCATAAAAAAAAAGAAATGTGTTAAAGCTACAATATATACATTTTTTCGCCGCTAGGGGTTGCTAACCTCTTACAATAACAAAGGCGTAGGTTTAAGATGCAGAATTATGGAACTTGTCAAGTTGGTGGATCTAATAATGGCTGCGTTCGGAATCGCATACTTAATGAGTAGGTACTTAATTTCAATGAGTACTTAACGAGCACTAAAAGAGTAGGTACTTTATAGTCAAATCTCGTTGAGTATGAATGCGATCCGGACATCATCCGCCATGTTGACGTTATCATGTGACCTACGACGCGTTATGAACGACACATTTAATTAATCTATCTGTAAATGTCTTGATATTCATTAAACTTGTACATTTTGTGGTATTGTTGAAGAAACAGCTGCCCGTTTATTTTGTGAATACATTTAGGGTTGATTTAAGTTGTTATATTTTAAACCCTAATGTGACCCACAGTTTTATCCTTATAACGATATATTTTTTTCATTAAGAAACCCCAAAATCGTCATCTCTTGAATATGTTGTTAATTTCTTTATTTTATACCCAAAAGGTTTCTCCTTTAAGTTTTCCTCTTTTTCTTGATTTATGTACCTCTCGTTTCATCCCTCAGACTTATAACAAAAAACTTTTTTGTGTTATGAAGAACTATTTAAAGATTGCCTTGTTATTGTTCTTTTTTTCCTGTGTATAAATATGTTATGTACACAAACCAATGATCTTTATGTTTTTTGTTTTGTCATTATGATTGTTCATTGTTAGATACAATTATGGTATCTTTCCATGATCTTGTATGTAATAAGTTTAAATGATATGAGCGACAGGTGCGCTAACTCTTCATAACATCAGTAACTCGACAGCAAAACCTAGAACAGTTTTCTTCTGCGTGTGTAACGTCTGCACACAGGAGACGGGCGGCTTCTCGAAGATCTCTCCTTTGGAGAAAACGTCTCGGTTACGTATGTAACCCTCGTTCCCTGAGTAGGGAACGGAGACGTTACGTCGGATGACGACGAATGGGGTTTCGCTTAGAAAGCCTATCAGCTTCGAGTATTTAAAAACGAGCCAATGGCAAAGAAATGCCATGGGTCTGCGGAATTTGCATGACGTAACTCCACCCCACCTCGTGGGTATATAAGGAGGACGCCGGCAACATGCAGTTATGTTTCTTCGCTGAGGAGCCAAGACTGAACTCAGGCGATCCCCGCGGTACAGAGGAAGTGGCAGGAAGACGTAATGTCTCCGTTTCCTACTCAGGGAACGAGGGTTATATACGTAACCGAGACGTTCCCTTTCGTTGTCCCTCCGAGCTACGTCGGATGACGACGAATGGGGTTTCGCTTAGAAAGCCTATCAGCTTCGAGTATTTAAAAACGAGCCAATTGCAAAGAAATGCCATGGGTCTGCGGAATTTGCATGACGTAACTCCGCCCCACCTCGTGGGTATATATGGAGGACGCCGGCAACATGCAGTTATGTTTCTTCGCTGAGGAGCCAAGACTGAACTCAGGCGATCCCCGCGGTACAGAAGAAGTGGCAGGAAGACATAACGTCTCCGTTCCCTACTCAGGGAACGAGGGTAACATACGTAACCGAGACGTTCCCTTTCGTTGTCACTCCGAGTTATGTCGGATGACGACGAATGGGGTTACCAGTCTATTCACGCCACCTTCACAGCTGTCTTCCAGTGCCCTGCGTAAATCTAAGCCCTCGAGAGACTTTGGACGAAGGACTCCTATTTATCACAGGAATACCAAGGTACACTGGGAAGCATATCCCATAGCTTTAGAGGAAATATGCAATTAACACCAACCCAGAGGAGGGGGCATTTGGAAATACACATATGACCCGAAGGAAACATATGGAGAAACTCTGAGGTGTCCAGCCGCAGGTGGAATATTTCAACCTCAGGGGTGGCAAGGTGGCTTGCCAAGGGAAAGACACATGCTCAGAGAGGCTTACAGTGGAAATACACGTGTGGGTGTAGCTCCGGGGAGGGACCATGCACACGGGAGGCACCTAGCCGACGCCCAGGCAATAGACACTGGCGCTAGCATCAGGGGTGCTGGAGGAACTCAGGGCTTGCGGAGAAGCTCACCTGAGCAGAATATCGCACGTATCCAGTCCGTGGAGTGGAATGGCGAGCAAGCGAAGACACCTGAGCGGGTCCGGTACTAGCTAGTTGAAGCGAGTACATAAGATGACACTGGCTCCACTCGGAGATTGTAGAATCTGGCGAATGTGTTCGGTGTCGCCCAGCCTGCAGCTCTGCAGATGTCTGTTAGCGAGGCGCCATGCGCTAGAGCCCAAGAGGATGCCACACTCCGGGTGGAGTGGGCAGTCACACCAAGGGGGCACGGTCGACCTTGCTGCTGCTATGCCAAAGCAATGGTGTCCACAATCCAGTGAGACAACCTCTGCTTTGAGAGAGCCTTTCCCTTCAGCTTCCCACCATAACAGACAAAGAGCTGGTCTGAGGTCCTGAAACACTGCGTCCTGTCTACATAGGCGCGGAGAGCGCGTACTGGACAGAGCAGTGCCAAGGCTGGGTCTGCCTCCTCCGAGGGCAGCGCATGCAGGTTCACCACCTGGTCCCGGAAGGGAGTGGTAGGAACCTTGGGCACATATCCAAGCCGGGGTCTCAGGATCACGTGAGAGTAAGCCGGCCCGAATTCCAGGCACGCTTCGTCAACGGAAAATGCGTGCAGGTCCCCGACCCTCTTGAGAGAGGCCAATGCAACCAGGAGCGCTGTCTTCATTGACAGGAACTTAAGCTCCACTGATTGCAGAGGCTCAAAGGGAGCACTCTGCAGGGCATTTAGAACCACTGAGAGGTCCCAAGAGGGAACGAGAGGAGAACGAGGAGGATTCAGCCTCCTCGCCCCCCTCAGGAACCTGACGATCAGGTCATGCTTCCCTATGGACTTACCTTCCACGGTGTGCGGCAATAGCGGCAACATAAACTTTGAGGGTGGAGGGAGACAGCCTTCGCTCCAACCCATCTTGAAGGAAGGAAAGCACGAAACTGATCGAACACCTCCGGGGGTCTTCTCGGCGAGAAGAGCACCAGTTGACGAAGAGGTTCCACTTCAACGCGTAGGCGTGCCTAGTGGACGACGCTCTAGCGGAAGTGATGGTAGCCACCACCGTAGGTGGTAGGGTACTCAAACCTGCCTCGTCCCGTCCAGGAGCCACACGTGGAGGTTCCAGAGATCGGGACGAGGGTGCCACAAGGTACCCCGTCCCTGAGAAAGGAGGTCCTTCCTCAGAGGAATTGGCCAAGGAGGTGCTGTTGCAAGGAGCACTAGTTCGGAGAACCAAGTCCGGGTGGGCCAGTACGGCGCAACCAGAAGGACCTGCTCCTCGTCCTCCCTGACCTTGCGCAAGACCTGCGCAAGAAGGCTCACTGGGGGAAACGCATAATTGCGGCCCCGCGGCCAGCTGTGCGCCAGAGCATCCGTGCCGAGCGTGCCCTCGGTCAGAGAATAATACTGGGCGCAATGGGTCGAGTCGTGGGAGCCAAACAGATCTATCTGTGCGTCCCTGAACTGGTCCCAAATCAGCTGGACCGACTGGGGATGGAGTAGCCATTCTCCAGGGAGGGGCTGAAGCCGTGACAGCTCGTCGGCAGCACGGTTCAGGGCTCCGGGAATGTAAATGGCACGAAGGGACCTCAGATGCCTCTGACTCCATAAGAGGAGGTGGCGAGCGAGTTGCGACATACGGCGGGAGCGTAGACCACCTTGATGGTTGATGTACGCTACAGTGGCAGTATTGTCTGATCGGACTAGTATGTGTTGACCCATGAGCAGCGCTCGGAAGCGGTGCAGGGCAAGGCGTACTGCCAGCAACTCGAGGCAATTGACATGCCATAGGCGCTGGGGTCCTGTCCAGGAGCCCGCGGCAGCATGTCCATTGCACATGGCGCCCCAGCCCGTGGTGGAGGCATCTGTTGAGACAACAACATGCCGAGACACTCGTTTATATGACGTTCATGCAGCCCTGAGAAAACTGAGGTTCAACCACGGGGTGAAGGTCTGACGGCATGTCGGAGTAACTGGTACTCGGAGCGTGCCTTGTTGCCATGCCCACCTCGGGACTCGGTCGCGAAGCCAAAGCTGAAGCGGTCTCATATGAAGCAATCCGAGCGGCGTCACCGCGGCTGCAGATGCCATATGCCCCAGGAGCCTCTGAAAAAGTTTCAGTAGAACCGCACTCTTGCCCTGAATTTGTCTCAGACAAGTCAGCAGTGACTGCGCGCGCTCGCTCGTAAGCTGCGCGGACATGGCGACCGAGTCGATGTCCATGCCGAGAAAAGAGATCCTCTGCACAGGGCAAAGTTTGCTCTTCTCCCAGTTGACCCGAAGGCCCAGACGAGCTAGGTGCCGGAGCACAAGGTCCCTGTGTTCGCAAACCTGATCTCGAGAGTGAGCTAGGATCAGCCAGTCGTCGAGATAGTTCAGGATGCGAACCCCGTAAACCCGAGGGGAACAAGGGCTGCCTCGACGACCTTCGTGAAGACGCGAGGAGACAGGGCTAGCCCGAAAGGGAGAACAGCGTACTGGTATGCCTGCCCCTTGAAAGCAAACCGGAGGAACGGTCTGTGTCGAGGAAGAATGGAGACATGAAAGTAGGCGTCCTTCAGGTCGATCGCTGCAAACCAATCCTGGGGCCGAACACATTCGAAAATGCGTTTGGGGGTGAGCATTTTGAACGGCATCCTGTGAAGGGAGCGATTCAGTACGCGCAGGTCCAGGATTGGTCTTAACCCACTGGTTTTCTTGGGGACAATGAAGTAAGGGCTGTAGAAGCCTGTTACGTGCCCACTAAATGAATTTAAACAGGGACAACATAACACATAAAAAAAACGACACCTCAAGCGTCAAATGATAATACAAAAACAATTTATTGTCAATCGTTTAAATGATAAATAATTGAGTCGCAAAGAAAGCATGGTGGTAAAATGAATAGTAAAACAAACAGAAAGAAAAACCCTGCTCACAGCTGTCTTTCGGAACAAAGCTCTCTCCTGCCTCCCGTCCAAAAAGAAAGACAATATTCCGGTGAGTCTTCCGGGTCCGCTGACTGCTGTTGTAACTAAACCTACACTAAACAACGTGATAACCCAACACCAATACCACCAGCTCGAAATAAAGAAAAAACGGGTAAGACGTGGTACATACACAAGCGTCCCGCTAAGATCGGCATAAGAAAGAAACATGAAACATGACGCTGATCATGTAGACGCCTCTGTGGAGACGAGTGCCTGAGAGCACTCTGAAGGGCGCGCGCGCTGCCATCAGAGACGACTCAGGAATGAAAGTGAGAGCGTCAACACGGGTGTGAGAGAGACAGCGGATGTCGATCTCGGCGTCCTTATAGTAGCAAGCCCCGCCCACTCGCAGCTGGCGATACGTCGCGTGACCTATGGGGAGAGACAGCGAGAAAGAACAGCACAGACATTGTTCCCAACAGGCTGACCAACGTAACACCCCCACCCTTAAAGAAAATAAATTGGGATTAATTCAATAACCAATAAACAGATTATAAATAACATTTACAAACCCACAAACAGCAAGGACTCCAAAACATCCTGAACTAAAACAGGGAAGAGAAAAAAAAATTAAGCAATTTATTTGGCAATTTTCAACAGGACCGAGACAATGCATCTGCAACTACATTGTCACGTCCTCGAATATGTCTAATCTCCAAGTTGCAACCTTGAAGGATCAAACTCCACCGCATTAAACGTTGGTTGGAATTTCTCATGCGATCAAGAAAAACCAAAGGGTTGTGGTCTGTATAGACCACCACCGGACACAAAGCACCTCCGACATAGACCTCGAAGTGCTGAAAGGCAAGCACCAGAGCAAGGGCTTCCTTTTCTATTGTCGAATAAGCACGCTGACAGCGGGTGAACTTACGCGAAAAAAAACAGACAGGGTGTTCAAAACCATCCCCGTCCTGTTGCAGAAGAACGGCTCCCGCTCCCAGATCACTCGCGTCAACAGCGATGGAAAAAGGCAGAGAAAAATTAGGAGCGGCTAGCACAGGCGCAGTAGTCAACAGTGCTTTTATAGAGTCGAAAGCAGCTTGACTCCGTGAAGTCCAGATATAAGACACCTTCGGACTCAGCAGATCAGTGAGAGGTGAGGCAAGAGCAGAGAAGTTTTTACAAAACGACCGATAGTAGCCGACCATGCCAAGGAAGCGGCGGAGTTCGCGGCGGGTTGTTGGAGAAGGATAATTCAAAATTGCCTCCACTTTAGACTGGACAGGGCGCACCTGCCCCCGACCAACCACTTTACCCAGATACACCACAGTGGCCTGGCCAAACTCACACTTAGCCAGGTTAATGGTCAAATTAGCTTCAGACAACCTGCCAAACACAGTAGAAAGATGGGTCATATGCGAAAACCAGGAGTCACTATAGATGATCAAATCATCTAAATAAGCCTCGCAGTTGGACACCCCTTCAAGAACGCCGTTGATAATCCTCTGAAATGTGGCAGGAGCGTTACGAAGGCCAAAGGCCATAGCGGTGTACTGGAGGAAGTGATCAGGTGTTACAAAGGCTGAGATCTCCTTGGCACGGAGCGTCAACGGAACCTGCCAGTAACCCTTCAATAGGTCAATTTTACTGACGAATACAGCGGAACCCAGACGATCAACACAATCGTCAATGCGCGGTAATGGGTAACTGTCAGGCCTTGTGACAGCATTCACCCTCCTAAAATCCGTGCAAAACCGGGTGGAACTCCACGGACTATTACTAGACTCTGCAATGCCGTTTCTCAGCATGAACTTCACCTCATTTGAAAACAACAACCTTTTATGTGGATTTACACGATACGGATGTTGTTTAATTGGGCATGTAGCGCCCACATCAATGTCATGCTCAATTTTCGTTGTCCGATGCGGCACATCAGGAAACAGGTTCTCATACTGCTTAAACAGAGAGACTAAGTCGTTACGTTCCAAGGTGGACAAGTTAGACAAAAATGAATCTAAATCATTAAGAACCTCAGAATTCTTCATTCTTCCTTCAATAACCTCCCTCGAGGGAATACGACCTTCATCTTCCAACAAAGGACTAAACACAGCGCCCTGTTGTACCGACGGAAACACATTCTCAACATGTGCCGTCACCGCCAGCGAAGCAGCAACTTCAGCACCCCACTTCTTGGACAGCGCCACTTTTGGCACGCGAACATCAGTTCTGTTAACTGAAGTGGAAGGCGATTTGAGCTCCGTAACTGAAGCTTCTCCTCGATCACAAAACAGCTTCAGACGATTAATGTGACACAACGTAGTCTTTCTCCTTCGATCTGGAGTAGAGATAACATAGTTTAAGTCACCCACTCGTCGTTCGACACGATAGGGACCACTGTAACGAGCCTGTAAAGCAGAACCCAACCCAGGAATCAACACGAGAACTCTATCCCCAGGACTGAAACTTCGAGAAACAGCCCTCTGATCAAATCTCTGCTTCATTCTCTTCTGACAGACCCCTAAATTATCTCTAGCCAACTGACATGCACGACTGAGTCTACTACGCATCTTAGACACATAATCCGTCACACTGAGACAATCTTTAGGCTCAGCAAACCAAGACTCCTTCAACAGCTTTAAAGGCCCCCGAACCGAGTGCCCAAAAACCAGTTCCGACGGGCTAAAACCCAAACTCTCTTGTACCACCTCCCGCACAGCAAAAAGAGCAGACGGAACCCCTTCGTCCCAATCACGCTGGAACTCGAGGCAAAAACACTTGAGTATACTCTTCAAAGTTTGATGGAACCTCTCGAGTGCACCTTGAGTCTGCGGACGGTACGGGCTAGATGTAACATGATGGACCGCGAGCTGACGCATAACTTGTGCGAACACACGAGACATAAAATTGGTGCCGCGGTCTGTCTGAACTGTTTTTGGGAGGCCAAAAAGAGAGAAGAAACCCATCAGGGCCTTTATAATGACCGGAGCTGTGATTTTGCGGAGCGGGACAGCTTCTGGAAAACGAGTCGAGCTACACATTATGGTGAGCAACCATTGATTCCCAGTCTTTGTTCGAGGCAATGGACCAACACAGTCCAGTATAATATTTTCAAAAGGCTCAAAAGCAACCGGAATTGGCTGTAAAGGCGCAGGCGGAATCACCTGGTTAGGTTTACCAGTAACCTGACACACGTGACATGTTCTACAGTATCTCACAACGTCTCTCTTAATACCTGGCCAAAAAAAATGGCGTTGAACTCTATCAGTAGTTTTATTTACGCCCAGATGACCTGCAAAGTGATGGTCATGAGCCAAACTCAGAACCTTATCACGAAAAGCAACTGGGACAACAACTTGAAAAAGAACTCTCCACTCATCTTGCGCTGAGGCCATCAGAGGTCTCCACTTGCGCCTTAAGACACCATCTCGTAAAAAATAGCCATGCGGCGTATGCTCAATATCTTCTTCAGACAAACTTTCTGAAAAAAAAGAAGACAGAGATGGGTCACCTTTCTGTTCCTTAATGAGCTGCTCTCGACTCATAGACAAATTATGAACATCAGAGGGAAACGACAGTGAACCAGAATTCAAAAGTAACTCACTATCGCTTGAGAGTGAAGGTCGAGCAATAAAAGTATCGCTAAGGTCAAGCTGTTCCTCAATTCCATTCTCTAGTTCATTTCTCGCCATGGCTCGAGTAACGACGCTAGAGGAAAAAACTTCAGGGAAGCTAATGGACAAGTCATCTGTACACGTTTTTGGAAGTGCATGAGACACTATGGGGCAAGGCAAAACTTTTCCCCCACACAAATCATTACCCAGTATCATCGCTACATTTTCAATGGGCAAGGAGGGCCGTACGCCCACGGTAACGTTGCCAGTAACTAAGTCAGACATAAGAAAAATCTCATGCAGAGGGACATTAACATGACCCATTTCGAATCCACGCACCAAAATACTATCACCAGTAAAAGTCTCATCACCGAATGGCAATACATCTCGTAAAATAAAGCTCTGTGAAGCGCCAGTATCTCGCAGAATTTTTACCGGAGTTTTTACACGCTCACCGGGCAAAGAGACAAAACCATCCATTATAAACGGCCCAAAACCGTGCTTATCCAACTTATTGTTGTTCCTACCCACCGATAAATTTGAAACACACAACCCCACCTCTGATCTGTAAGAAGCGGGCTGTCTTGTCGCCTTGTTTTTACGCTTTAGAGTATAACACTCAGACAGAACATGACCTCGTTTCTTACAGTAGGCGCAGGTCGGAACGGTAACACTAGACCCCGACGGACGGCGGTCTGGAGAGCGAGCAGAAGCAGGCACGGTCTCTCTAGACATTTTAGACATATTTGAATGACCCGAGACATTTTGCGAAAGTTTTAAATTAGGAAGGACACGCTTATGTGTGAGCACATACTCGTCCGCCAACACGGCTGCGCGAGCAGGAGTCAGATTTTTATGCTCACTAACATGGGTAGCAACCGCTTGAGGAAGACCGTTTTTAACATCTTCAAGAATAATCAACTCACGAAGAGATTGAAAAGTTGTTACTTCTTGTGACCTAAGCCAACGATCAAATAACATTTCTTTTTCTCTAACATATTCGACATAGGTGAGAGCTTCAGGCTTAAGATAACTGCGAAACTTTTGCCGATAAGCCTCAGGCACAAGAGCATAAATGCGTAAAACAGCATGTTTAACTTTTTCGTAATCTCCTGCGTCTTCGAGAGTTAATGAGGAATAAGCTTCCTGCGCTTTTGCACTGAAGACACATTGTAACGTCATGGTCCAAATTTCTTTAGGCCATTTAAATGTTGTAGCCACGCGCTCGAAATGCGCAAAAAACTTATCAACTTCGCTCTCATTAAAAGGTGGAACGAGGCGAATGTTACGAGTTATGTCTAACTGATCTGGCTTAAATGCAACACCAGCCTCACGAGCCTTCAATTCGAGTTCTTTAATGCGTAACGCTTGTGCAAATTCAAGATCTTTCAATCTAAATTCGTGTTCTCTTTTTTCTCGTTCTCGTACTGTCTGTCTATCAGCCTCTAATCTAGTTTTCTCGCGTTCCCATTCAATTTCCTTTTCTCTTAACTGTAAACGTTTCAATTCTAGTGCTGCTTTAGTAGGTGAAGAATCAACAAGAAGACGCTTACCCAGATCAGGTGATGTAGACACTTCAGGAGACACTTTTCCAAACTCACCCAGTTCTCGCAACTTTTCCACAAGCATATCCTGCAGATCAGCCTTGGAAGGGCTACCACTCACTACAAGTTTATAGTGGCCAGCGATTCTAACAAGGTCATCACGTGTAATCGTTAACAACAACTCTTGCGAAGGAGCGAGGATAAACGCGTCTAAATCAAACATTGCGAGTGATTCCAAATTCCCTAAATGGGCAAAAATCAAAAAAGAAAACAAAACAAAAGGCGCTCTCCCACAGCGCGCAGTACAACCACCACAGAAAAAGATTTTTACGAAAGGAAAAATCGAGAAGAACAAATAAATAAATATGGTCCAAAACCCGGCAAAACGAGCCCCCATTTATATGTTACGTGCCCACTAAATGAATTTAAACAGGGACAACATAACACATAAAAAAACGACACCTCAAGCGTCAAATGATAATACAAAAACAATTTATTGTCAACCGTTTAAATGATAAATAATTGAGTCGCAAAGAAAGCATGGTGGTAAAATGAATAGTAAAACAAACAGAAAGAAAAACCCTGCTCACAGCTGTCTTTCGGAACAAAGCTCTCTCCTGCCTCCCGTCCAAAAAGAAAGACAATATTCCGGTGAGTCTTCCGGGTCCGCTGACTGCTGTTGTAACTAAACCTACACTAAACAACGTGATAACCCAACACCAATACCACCAGCTCGAAATAAAGAAAAAACGGGTAAGACGTGGTACATACACAAGCGTCCCGCTAAGATCGGCATAAGAAAGAAACATGAAACATGACGCTGATCATGTAGACGCCTCTGTGGAGACGAGTGCCTGAGAGCACTCTGAAGGGCGCGCGCGCTGCCATCAGAGACGACTCAGGAATGAAAGTGAGAGCGTCAACACGGGTGTGAGAGAGACAGCGGATGTCGATCTCGGCGTCCTTATAGTAGCAAGCCCCGCCCACTCGCAGCTGGCGAGACGTCACGTGACCTATGGGGAGAGACAGCGAGAAAGAACAGCACAGACATTGTTCCCAACAGGCTGACCAACGTAACAAAGCCGGACCTCATCTCGGCTGGAGGGACAGTCTTGATTGCACCCTTCGCCAGCAGGGTGGCAATCTCTGCTCGCATGATGGGGGCATTGCCACCGACCAAAGTGAAGCGGACTCCCCTGTAGCGGGGAGGAGACCGTGCGAACTGAATCGCATAGCCGAGCCTGATCGTGCGGGCGACCCAGCGGGACAGGTGGGGAAGCTCTAGCCAGGCTCCCAAGAACTGTACCAGCGGGGTCATGCGGACCACATGCGTCCCCCCGGAGGGGCAGCGAAGCGGAGTAACTGGCTCGGACGTGGACGGCATAGCGATCCAGTGTGGGGGCGCAGTTAACATCCGCGCCCTGACAGAGGAGGCCAGGGAAGGACCAGCGTTCCACGGGGGCCTGCTCTGCCAGGGGTCTGGCGACAGAGTGGGACAGGGACGAAACGGTCCGTGGACGGCACGCCGTGTCAACCGACTCTGGGACAGAGGGGGACGAGGAGAGCACGGCTTGTGGGCGGCGCTCTGTGTCATCCGAGAACTCTGTGTGCTCAGGGATGAGGGGGTTGTTTCTTTCTTTAACCACATTAGGTTGCTGCCCACCCGTGGGTGAGCAGCGGGGAGTGGAGAACAAAAGATTCTCCCCCGGCCCTCCACCGGGGGAAGGAGTGGTCCTGCTACCATCTCCTGGGAAACAACCATCATCCCTGAGCAGCCCGTCTCAGGAGCGGCGCTTGGCCCGGCGCTTGGCGGGGGGCGGGGCTGGAGAGGGCTGTGGCGCCTTCCTACGGCTTCCTCCGCGACTGGGCCTGGTTGAAGGCTGCTGCTTTGGCCGAGCGGGAGGGGCGGGAGCCTTAGGAGGGCGCCCTCGGCGGGAAACAGGCTGAGGCGTCTGCCCGGCCGACGACGAGGCAGCAGCGGGTCGGCGGGGCAGAATGTGTTTGATTGCCTCTGTCTGTTTCTGTGCAGTTGAGAACTGTTGGGCGAAGTCCTCAACTGCGCCGCCGAAGAGGCCGGCCTGGGACAGGGGCGCATTGAGCAGACGTGTCCGCTCGGAATCCCGCATGTCAGCCAGGTTCAGCCACAGGTGTCTCTCCTGGACCACCGCAGTGGACATCACCAGACCGAGGGAGCGTGCGGCTACCTTCGTCGCCCGGAGAGCGAGGTCGGTTGCGGCACGCAGCTCATTGAAGAGCCCTGGGTCTGTCCTGCCCTCGTGCATGTCTCTGAGCATCTGGGCCTGGTAGACCTGCAGAGTGGCCATAGCATGCAGAGAGGTAGCCGCCTGTCCCGCCGCTCTGTAAGACTTCGCCACCATAGATGACGAAAATCTACAGGCCTTGGATGGGTACTTAGGCCTGCCCCGAGAAGAAGCACTCTGAGGACACAGTTGCATCGCAACAGAGCGTTCAACCGGAGGAAGCCCAGTGTACCCACGGGTGGCCACCTCATCGAGGGGAGGAAAGGCGGATGAGATCAGCGAGCGGTCCCGAGAAGACAGGGGGGTCCTCCAGGACTTCGAGATCTCATCATGCACATCCGGGAAGAAAGGTATTGGGGTTTGCCGTGGACCACGGGGGTCGGCAGCCTTACCCAAAAACCAATCGTCCGGGCTCATACGGGCAGGTGGAGTGATGGAGGGACTCATACGGGCAGGTGGCATGTAGGCTAGTAGTGTTATGCTCAACACTAGCCTACACGCACTCTATGGCAAACCACTGCACAGATAAGCAGGAAGCACGCGCTCGCTGGATATCGCCATCACACCAACACCAGAGGAACTCGTTCGTGAAGCTGACAGTTCAGATATGGCTTGTGGAGTGAAGAGAAACTCTTGGCTCCGAAGCGAAAAACATAACTACATGTTGCCGGCGTCCTCCTTATATACCCACGAGGTGGGGCGGAGTTACGTCATGCAAATTCCGCAGACCCATGGCATTTCTTTGCCATTGGCTCGTTTTTAAATACTCGAAGCTGATAGGCTTTCTAAGCGAAACCCCATTCGTCGTCATCCGACTTAACTCGGAGTGACAACGAAAGGGAACTGTTGATTTTAAACTCGAAAAATGTAAGTATCGCTCCTTAAAAATGTATATTACCTCAGAATGAATTGCATGGTAGCCCACCCCAAAACTTAAACAAAATAATATTAAATGCTGACAAATACTTAATTATATTACTTTTTTATATCCTAAAAATTATATAATTTAATAAAACAATCTAAATGTAATTTGTTTTGTCATATGACATTTATGAATGAATACACACTAGATAAATGCAGTGAAACATCTCAATTGTCAGTCAAGCAATGAATTAATGCATACATTAATTAAACAATTATATTTTATATACTGACAACAATAAGAAACATGAATAAATGAGTAAAAGAACAAATAAAGTAACCATCATAATAAACAAATGCATATACAAGTCAACAACACATCAAACAAAGCTTTATTCAAACTCCAAGCATGTATTTACAGGCGCTGAACCCCACATATCCTACTGCCATCTCAAAACAGCGCTTCCCATTCTGCGGCTTTATCCTGATCCAGAGGAGTCGTGTCGTGCCTTCGTGCCGGAGCGCTGTGCTTCACAATCTGAGGCGATAAGGGCAGGTGGAGTGATGGAGGGTCTCATACGGGCAGGTGGAGTGATGGAGGGACTCATACGGGCAGGTGGAGTGATGGAGGGACTCATACGGGCAGGTGGAGTGATTGAGGGACTCATACGGGCAGGTGGAGTGATGGAGGGACTCATAAGGGCAGGTGGAGTGATGGAGGGACTCATACGGGGAGGTGGAGCGATGGAGGGACTCATACGGGCAGGTGGAGCGATGGAGGGACTCATACGGGCAGGTGGAGTGATGGAGGGACTCATACGGGCAGGTGGAGTGATGGAGGGACTCATACGGGCAGGTGGAGTGATGGAGGGACTCATAAGGGCAGGTGGAGTGATGGAGGGACTCATACGGGGAGGTGGAGTGATGGAGGGACTCATACGGGCAGGTGGAGTGATGGAGGGACTCATAAGGGCAGGTGGAGTGATGGAGGGACTCACACGGGCAGGTGGAGTGATGGAGGGACTCATCCTGGAGCTGGGCTCCTCTCCTCAGTGCTCACACCAGTCTGCAGACATTTCAGATCCTACAAAAATGCACAAACATTATACAAAAGCAGTAATTTTAACAGTACAATGTAATTTGATTTATGTATTAAAAGTAACAAAAATGACCTTCCTTTATATTTAAGTAAAATCCCTAAAACCTTTTTTCCCAACAAATGCTGCATCCTCTTTCCTCGCAGTATCTGCTCCACCACAACAGCTCTGCAGCAAATGCACACAAATCAAGAATCAGAAAAGTGTTGTAATTTCTCCGTTTGAAATTACAATAATTAAAATAAACTACAACTTAAGATTTAATAGATTTTGTTATCCATTTCTGTAGTATATTCACTCAAAGCCTTTGATGACAGCATTCAGCATCATAAGCCTCTCTCCACCGGATACACACACGCGTGTTCTTCTATCCCTCAAACATCCAGACAAGATTCACCTCTGTGATTGATCTGCTCAACGCTAGCCTACATGCTCAACACTAGCCTACATGCTCAACACTAGCCTACATGTTCAACACTAGCCTACATGTTCAACACTAGCCTATAGGCTCAACACTAGCCTACATGTTCAACACTAGCCTACAGGCTCAACACTAGCCTACATGCTCAACATTAGCCTACAGGCTCAACACTAGCCTACATGCTCAACACTAGCCTACATGCTCAACACTAGCCTACATGCTCAACACTAGCCTACATGCTGAGACTGGAGCTGATGTGTTAACTCACTTTTTATCCAACTTAAATATTCCTCAAGTTATCAACAGTAATAAGGGACAAATAAAATATATAACATGTTTAATTAATTTATAAATGTGTTTATTTACAGGACATTTGTCTTTTTCATGTGATGTGCTCATCTGTAACATTAATACTTATACAATATTTTCCTTTCAGATGTAAATAAACATTTGAAATAAGCGTGTTTAAGATGTATATGGTTATGTAAATCCACTTTAGAGACGTAACGTTACGTGTGCTTACTGCTATAGCCTACATAATAAAACATGTTTTTACAGCAAAATCACAACTATACTATACTGTCTAACTCCTTTACACCTTCAACAGTTAAAATGTTTTCTCTATAGTAGTTTAACACATACGTTTTAAACACAAGGAACCGGGTTTACTCACATTTGAAACCCCTGCGCCGCTGATCTCCGTGATGTTTGATAATGACCTATGCTCTCGCGTGGCCTCCTGGGATAGAAGAGTATCCATCGGTTGAGCACTCGAGAATCTGTGCAGAAGCAGTAAGCCATCCGGGAACTTCTCGCCTACTCTTTTATGAATACTGACGTTTCGAACGTACTTCTTCTTTCACATACTGTTTTCGACTACTATATAGTAGGAAAGAAGGCATATTCGAACGCACTATTAGTATACGTACGTCTGAATCTCGCGAGAATTAGTACGTCACCCAGGTAATTCTCGCCTACTCTTTTATGATTCGTACATACTTTTCGCTCGCCTACTCTTTTTCCCATACTATATAGTAGGGAAGTATGCGATTCCGAACGCAGCCCCGGTTTATGGATGAGTGAATACATTGATGTTTTTAACACGACTGTGGTATGAAGTAGGGCGCGATTGCTAATAAACGACAGATATCAGCGCCACATGAGAGTCCCGTGGATATAAAGGAATAAGGACATTTCATTCTACCGAACTACCTGCAAGTGCTGTATTAATGCTCACACAGGTCAGTTTATTAGACGAATGAAACTTGTGAGGTAACGCAGCGCTGCTTCACTTGGTCTACACTATAACACTAAACTGCTTTTGAGTGTGTCAAAAGTTATGTTATTCTGTGTTCGTTTGTTAGCTGTATGAGGATATCAACATTAGAATAACATACAGATCATATCCTAACATTTCATCATGCTGAACTATATAACATTGATTAGTGTTTTGCACATTTGCTCACCTGTCAAATAAACTACATGTAAGAGCTCTGTCAAGTCGAAGTTTGTCACGGACGTGGAGCTCTCGGCATCTCGAAAACGCCACCCTGAAATTGATCCTCGTTTTAGTTCTCCTTTTGGCCCAAAGTCTGCTTGCCATGGTCCATAATGTTTGAACGAAACAACAACAACAACAACAACAGCATGAGCATACCGCTAGACGTAACGCTGTTGTCCACGTCTGTCGCCATGGTTGTTATGGCAGTATGAGCATAAACCAGAGAGAATGCGGATATTACGTCATTGAGAGGCGACAAGTGAACAGGGAGTCCGGGACGAGCCATTATTTAAAATTGGATTTTCTCTGAAATTAAAAATCTTTGGGAACTTTTGGGATATTGTAAGTACACAATGGCAGGAAATATATCACACTGTGCAAGTGATTTTTGGATATTTTATTACAAAATTCTTACATATTGTACCTTTGATACATTTCTCACACTGTTTATACTACAAAATGGGATAGAATAGTGCATTAGTACACAATTTTCAATTCGTGTCAGGACAAATAGATAACATTTGGAATGAGATGTGTGGGTGTTATACATAAAGTTAAAGTTACAGGTTCTGTAAAGACTACAAGAACTAGCTCCCTCGCTTTCAAACCCGCCCATAGGGGGTTGGACCTGATGCGCTAACAGACCTATCACAGATCAGTGCCAGTGCGTTTGATTTCACTGGCAGAAACTTTTTGAAAATTTGTAAACAGACGAAATCATAGGAGATATGTTGCTTTACAGCAGACGACTATTTCAGTGTGTGTTCTCAGTAGCCACTAGCTGCTAATAGAGTCGAGTCAGAAAGAACCTTACCTCCAGGCAAATTTAGCGTTACTAGCACTGCTAGTTGCAGACGTTCCTGTTCGTCGTCATCATCTGACAAGGTAAATATCGACGGAATTGCGTTTTTCACAAGCGCGGGTCTCTTCAAATGGTCTGTTCACACCGAACGCGAATTTAATTATTTGCACGAGTGGATTACATACAAGGTCAATGCAAAGACGCGAATAGACGCATCATTTGGCCGACGCGTTTGCCGCGAATGTCTTCCGCGCAAGTTGAAAAATTTGAACTCCAGCGAATATTCAAGCGTCTCTAGACGCGATGGACGAGTATTTGACGCTCTATTCGCGTTCGGTGTGAACACACCATAAGGGGTTGGGATCGAAATCTTCTGGATTGAACTGTAGACTGCACACCGTCAGATGTTTAAGTGCTTCAATGGCTGTGTCCTCTCCGAACTTCGGGTTATTGATAGCCCGTAGCCACTTTTTCACAAGTCCAAATCTTTGGGTAATCTATGAAAACTTACTCCGTGTATTTTCCTTGTGCTGGCTGAAGATGCCGGTACTATGCACGTGCACACCATTTCGAAACAAAAACGAGGAGTAATTCAATAATTAGTTCGCAAAGTAACTCTTCACTAGAAATTGTGTGAAATGATTTCAAGGCGGTAACGTAGAGGTGGGAGTGGCCTGCGGAGCTGAGCATTGCAATGCACTATGGGGATTGTTGTCTACAATCCACAAGCACTAAAAAGTCATTTTCTGCCTTTTATCGGCCAAGGAGGACCCTGTCACGGTGTGGGTTTGTCTTGTCATGTTTAGTGGTTCCCTGTCTGTCTATTAGTCTTCCCAGGTGTTTCCCGTTAACCCCGCCCCCTTGTTATCCTGTTTAGATCGTTTGCCCCGGTATTTAAGCCCTGTGTTTCAGTCCAGTCTTTGTGAGTTCTTGTATTGTTGTAATGCTGTATGCACGCTGTCCTGTTCCAGAGTCTGATTACCTTGTCTTTATTAAAACACTGCTGCATGTGGATCCTGCTTTTGTCTCTGCTTCAGCTGCTACATAACAGAAGAACTCACCACACAAAGATCCAGCAGCATGCTCACCAGTGTCTCTTCCCCAAAAATGGGCGACCAGATGGAGGCTTTCCTCTTTGACCAAAATGGGGCCTCGCTGGAGGAATTTACAGAAGTATATCTTCACCTGCACCAGGACGTATACTGGGAGGAAGATTTCCTTAAACAGCGGTTCTGGAGAGGTTTGGATGATCCCTTAGCCCAGATACTGCTGCTCGATGACCTACATCTGCCGTTCTCAGAGTTTCTGGACAGAGCGCTTTTGGTCTGTGGTTCATCCCTCACGGTAACGGCCGTCCAGCCAGAGGCCGTCCAGCCAGAGGCCGTCCAGCCAGAGGGCGTCCAGCCAGAGACCGTCCAGCCAGACACCGTCCAGCCAGACACCGTCCAGCCAGAGACCGTCCAGCCAGAGACCGTCCAGCCAGAGCTGCCTTCACCGCTGGTGCACGCCTACCCGCCAGAGACTAAGCACATCGCACGTGAGTCCACTCAAGAGGACACTGCATTGATGGTGATGTCTGCGGCGATTCTGTGTGTGTGGGCTACACACGCCTCAGTTCTGGCCCATGAACCCAGCCCAGAGCTTCCTTCGCCGCTGGTCCCGTCCAGCCCAGAGTTTCCTTCGCCGCTGGTCTCGTCCAGCCCAGAGTTTCCTTCGCCGCTGGTCCCGTCCAGCCCAGAGTTTCCTTCTCCGCTGGTCCCGTCCAGCCCAGAGTTTCCTTCGCCGCTGGTCCCGTCCAGCCCAGAGTTTCCTTCGCCGCTGGTCCCGTCCAGCCCAGAGTTTCCTTCGCCGCTGGTCCCGTCCAGCCCAGAGTTTCCTTCGCCGCTGGTCCCGTCCAGCCCAGAGTTTCCTTCGCCGCTGGTCCCGTCCAGCCCAGAGTTTCCTTCGCCGCTGGTCCCGTCCAGCCCAGAGTGTCCTTCGCCGCTGGTCCCGTCCAGCCCAGAGTGTCCTTCGCCGCTGGTCCCTGTACTTCCTGTCAGCCCAGAGTCCTCGCCGCTGGTCCCGGCCGATCCAGAGACCGTTCACGTCACGTCTGCCGAGCCAGAGACCGTTCACGTCACGTCTGCCGAGCCAGAGACCGTTCACGTCACGTCTGCCGAGCCAGAGACCGTTCACGTCACGTCTGCCGAGCCAGAGACCGTTCACGTCACGTCTGCCGAGCCAGAGACCGTTCACGTCACGTCTGCCGAGCCAGAGACCGTTCACGTCACGTCTGCCGAGCCAGAGACCGTTCACGTCACGTCTGCCGAGCCAGAGACCGTTCACGTCACGTCTGCCGAGCCAGAGTCCGTTCCTGAGCCCGAGCCAGAGTCCGTTCCTGAGCCCGAGCCAGAGTCCGTTCCTGAGCCCGAGCCAGAGTCCGTTCCTGAGCCCGAGCCAGAGTCCGTTCCTGAGCCCGAGCCAGAGTCCGTTCCTGAGCCCGAGCCAGAGTCCGTTCCTGAGCCCGAGCCAGAGTCCGTTCCTGAGCCCGAGCCAGAGTCCGTTCCTGAGCCCGAGCCAGAGTCCGTTCCTGAGCCCGAGCCAGAGTCCGTTCCTGAGCCCGAGCCAGAGTCCGTTCCTGAGCCCGAGCCAGAGTCCGTTCCTGAGCCCGAGCCAGAGTCCGTTCCTGAGCCCGAGCCAGAGTCCGTTCCTGAGCCCGAGCCAGAGTCCGTTCCTGAGCCCGAGCCAGAGTCCGTTCCTGAGCCCGAGCCAGAGTCCGTTCCTGAGCCCGAGCCAGAGTCCGTTCCTGAGCCCGAGCCAGAGTCCGTTCCTGAGCCCGAGCCAGAGTCCGTTCCTGAGCCCGAGCCAGAGTCCGTTCCTGAGCCCGAGCCAGAGTCCGTTCCTGAGCCCGAGCCAGAGTCCGTTCCTGAGCCCGAGCCAGAGTCCGTTCCTGAGCCCGAGCCAGAGTCCGTTCCTGAGCCCGAGCCAGAGTCCGTTCCTGAGCCCGAGCCAGAGTCCGTTCCTGAGCCCGAGCCTGCACCGCCCTGGCCGCCCGAGGGGTCGTCTCCGCCCTGGCCGCCCGAGGGGTCGTCTCCGCCCTGGCCGCCCGAGGGGTCGTCTCCGCCCTGGCCGCCCGAGGGGTCGTCTCCGCCCTGGCCGCCCGAGGGGTCGTCTCCGCCCTGGCCGCCCGAGGGGTCGTCTCCGCCCTGGCCGCCCGAGGGGTCGTCTCCGCCCTGGCCGCCCGAGGGGTCGTCTCCGCCCTGGCCGCCCGAGGGGTCGTCTCCGCCCTGGCCGCCCGAGGGGTCGTCTCCGCCCTGGCCGCCCGAGGGGTCGTCTCCGCCCTGGCCGCCCGAGGGGTCGTCTCCGCCCTGGCCGCCCGAGGGGTCGTCCCCGCCCTGGCCGCCCGAGGGGTCGTCCCCGCCCTGGCCGCCCGAGGGGTCGTCCCCGCCCTGGCCGCCCGAGGGGTCGTCTCCGCCCTGGCCGCCCGAGGGGTCGTCTCCGCCCTGGCCGCCCGAGGGGTCGTCTCCGCCCTGGCCGCCCGAGGGGTCAGGAGCCGGCCATAGGGGGGGGGCTATGTCACGGTGTGGGTTTGTCTTGTCATGTTTAGTGGTTCCCTGTCTGTCTATTAGTCTTCCCAGGTGTTTCCCGTTAACCACGCCCCCTTGTTATCCTGTTTAGATCGTTTGCCCTGTGGGCGTTTGCCACAGGGCCCTATTTAAGCCCTGTGTTTCAGTCCAGTCTTTGTGAGTTCTTGTGTTGTTGTAATGCTGTATACACGCTGTCCTGTTCCTGAGTCTGATTACCTTGTCTTTATTAAAACACTGCTGCATGTGGATCCTGCTTTTGTCTCTGCTTCAGCTGCTACATAACAGACCCAAATTAGAAATTTATGCTACTATTCTACTTCATATATCACCCACTTTCAATACATATTCATGTCTCCACCGGTGGAATTACCCTTTAAATGCAAATGCATTTATAGGGTTAGGTCACACAAAAATTTAAATTCTGTCATTAATGACTCACCCTCATGTTTAAGCAGTTTTTATGTTATGTAAGGGTTGCTTAATTAGGGTTCATGATAGCATGAAGTTCCAATAAGTTTGTTTCAGAAGCAGTAGAATGTACAGTACTGAAAGAATGTGAAATGAGGAATGTGGAATGCTCCATTGACAGCTATTTAATTAACACTTTGAAGGCCCAGAAAAACAGGAAAGACGTCGTTAAAATAGTCCATGTGACTACAGTGGTTCAACCTTTATTTTATGAAGCAACAAGAATACTTTTTGTGCACCAAAAAAAACAAAAAAAAACTTTATTCAACAATTTCTTCTCTTCCGAGTAAGTCTCCGACACACGTTCACGAGAGCACCACGATACGTGTGTGTGTGGTGATGATGCAGGAGTTGGCGTTCTGATATATGACCCAGAAACGCAGGGCTGTGTTTACGAGCAGAGGAAGATGCACGCTCAACATAACACAGTTCATAACTATGTCTGTAGATTTCTACACAGAGGATGAATTGTATGTTTTTGCACAACCGTACTTATTTGAACCAGAATATACAGAGAATGAACTAAAAGAGATAGAAGAGGATGCAACACAACCACAAGCTTCTTAAAGACATAGAGCAATGGAGAGCTGGTGGTGTAGATGTCATCAGTGCCAAGCGATGCCTACTGAACAGCAGAGTGTGTGCTACATCCATTGTAATATTGTCATGCCACATCTTGAAAGTTTGGATAATTCAGATGATGAGACGACACATGAATCACACGTGGTGATCTCGTGAACGCGTGCCGGAGACTGATATGGAAGAGAAGAAATTGTTGAATAAAGTAGTTTTTTTCTTGTCGCTTAAACAATAAAATGAAGGTTGAACCACTGTAGTCACATGGACTATTTTAACAATGTCTTTCCTATCTTTCTGTGCCTTCAAAGTGTTCAATAATTATAATCAAATAGCTGTCAATGGAGCATTCCACATTCTTCCAATACTGTACATTCTACTGCTTCTGAAACAAAATCTTTTTTATTACTATTTGTTATAACAGGTCTCGAAGGACTACATTCATCAAAATGTAACAAGTGTAATCATTTACAAGGTTTATTTTATATATATATATATATATATATATATATATATATATATATATATATATATATATATATATATATATATATATATATATATATATTAGGACTGGGAAAAAATTTATCGTGATTAATCACATCCAAAATAAAAGTTTTGTTTACATAAAATATGTGTGTAGTGTGTATAATTATTTTGTATATATAAATACACACATATGCATGTATATATTTAAGAAATATTTGCATGTATATACTGTATATATATTTGTACATTATTTCTATTATATATAAATATACATATTTTTATATTAATAACACATTTTTCTTAAATATATACATGCATGTGTGTGTATTTATATATACAAAATAATTATACAAACTACACACACATATTTTATGTAAACAAAACTTTTATTTTGGATGTGATTAATCATGATTAATTTTTTTCCCAGCCCTAATATATATATAAATGTATTGTGGATAAGTTCTATGTTTCCTAAGTTGGTGGGATATTACTCCACCTGCCCCCCTGTAGATCCGCCCCTGATTAAGGTAAAGCTCATATTGCCGGCTTAGTGTTTGGTTGAAGAGTCCTTTGAGTGTGATATAGAGAGTTTGGGGACTCAAATTTAAATTATACCTAAAAAGAGGGAAACAAATAACTATTTACAAATGGGAAATGAAATTCCTATTGATTATTTACATAAGTATTTTACATTTTGAAAAAACCCTGCAACTTGATCATTTGACATTTATTTCAGTAAATTGTTAATTTACTGTATACTTGAGTGTTTTCAGTTTATTAATTTGAGTTACAAAGGGGATATAAATACATATTGGGACTTCTTTTTTGGGGGGTCAAACAATTACTTTATTAACAGAAGATAAATCCTAAAATCCTAAATTCATTATTGTTTATGTGATTCAATTTTAATGTTTAAGGGACCCAAGGAACTAAGTAACAAACACAGTTACACAAAAAAAAGTTAAAGTGAGTAAATAAGCACACTTAGCTCACAATAGATTTGAAAAAAAAAAACAAAGATTATTAATACGAACTCAGAGCGCTCCCTTTTATTTCTACAAAGGAAAGGGTTAAAAGTGCTACACAAAGCATGATTTTCCACCTCTGCAAACTAAATTTTAATAATACGCAGGTCGCTCTTTGACATCAATTACTATGAATGGGGTCCAAATCTTACAGTTTCAAAAAGGATGTAAGCCCATTATTCATTCACTAGTCTACAGGAGATATTGCTTTTTGTGAGTGACAGAATAAAGTTTAAGTGGTTATTAACTGACATGCGCATTAGTTCTCCTTGCGCATGAGAGTTCAATGATTTCCAATTCCTCAATAAGTTATTCTTTTGAGTCACTCTTTTCAAGGATTCATTTAATCTGGTGTGGCCAAATGAATACATACTTGTTAAATATGATCTAAAACCTGAATATGAACTCCAACTATTAATAAGATAAGTATAAATGTTTGAAACATTAATGCTGATTGTGTAAGGAAAAAAGGTTCTGGAAATGGGTTTTCAGGTGCAGTACAACACTATTGCATTACAATGCAGCTTTTTTTTTTTTTTTTAACAAGTTTCACAGGTTTTCTTTGTGTGAAGTTTCATCCAGATATGTCCTTGATTGAAATTCAAGCTAATTTTCAGTTGAGGCCTAATTAAACTGTAAAGGTCTTGATAGAAGAACAAAGATGGGATTTACTCCAAGTGTTTATTATATATTCAATTCATCTAACATTTATTCAAGAAGTGAGTGTTTACAACATTAAATTAAGTGTATTGTTAAACAATTCTTTACCTCAAACTTATCTGAAATGTAATCCAGGGGGTGTGAATTTCTGCTTTGCTGATTGTTGAACCAAGACCACTTAAGGATCCGGTTCCATTTCAAAGGGGAGAAAAGGACAAAATGTTGTGTTATGCTTTCGGGTGGCATAAATGTGTGTGTAAACTACTGTCAAACTTGGCTTTTTGTCGCAAGTTCTTTGTTCAGTGGATCATGCTCATTGTTAAAAAAAATCCTTTATTTACTTAATCAGATCACTCAGTCATTGTGAGCAGAGAGTGCCATTCAGTAATGTGATACTAGCACTTACAATTACATCAACCTTCAAACGAAAAATAATCGTATCACGGCAATACTGTTATATAAAAAGAACAATAACAATGCCAATAATTTTTATAATTATAATGACAATAACATGGTTATTATAATTAAGTAAAACCATAAAAAATTTGTCATTACTTAAAAATATTTAATTTCTGATAGTTGTCAGAGCAACCTTTTCATTCAGTTTAACGAAGTACAAAAATAACTTAAACTAAATAAATTAAAACTAATAAATAAAAATGAAAATGAACTGTTAAGACATATTATAAAATAGCATAAATGAAATGCAAAACTAAATTACTTGGACTAAAATGGCGCTCGAGGTCAAGCAGACAGCGGCATTCAGCTCAGAGCGCAGCCGGACCTAGGACTCTTATAGTGGGCGACTCCATAATCAGAAACATTAGTAGCAGGGATACAACTACGTGCTGCCTTCCACAAACAACAACTTCTGATGTAAACAGAGAACTTCAGAACATTCTGATGAAACATAAGACTGCAAATCGACTCATCATTCATGTGGGGAAGAATGATATTCATAAAGAGCAGTCGGAACTCCTTAAGAAGGATTTCAATGAACTTTTTGAAAGACTTAAAAGACTGAAAGTTCAAACATTCATCAGTGGACCACTCCCAGCAAGAGAAACAAACAGGTTTTCACTGTTGCTTGGGCTTAATACATCGCTGAAAAAAACCTGCAATATAAAAGGAGTGAACTTCATTGACAACTTCAATCTTTTCTGGAGTCAGAGGCAACTGTTTCAACAGGATGGCCACCACCCAAACAAACTTGGTTCAAGAGTGCTAAAGGACAATATCTACTTCTCCCTCCGTCATCCTTCTGCAATGTGTGCCAATCCACTCAACCTGAATGGCACACACACACACCTGGATACAGTATGAATGACCACAGGATTTCACTTCAGCACCTGAATGGGCATGCGGTTGACACATCACACAAGGACAATGATAACACTACGCAGCCACAACAACCTCTGCTCACGGACACAATCTCAGCTGAGCCCTGCCCACAGAGCTCACCACAGACAGACTGTGACATACTAGCACTGCTCCAAGATTCAGCTCCCAAGGACGACTTTCTGGAAAACAGCGAGGGAAACCAGGACAGCATATTACAGCCTCCAATAACACCAGAGCAACAGCCCCTCTCACCAGACACGTTCTCCATCTCTCCAGCATCTCCACTTCTGTGCTTCTCAGAGAAAATGGAACAACTGGTGTATGCTGGAACTAGACTATCCCACTCTTTTGCTGCAAGCCCCCAGATACCAACCAAAAAACGGCAGGCCCCACAACCACCAAAGCCTGCAGGCCCAGCTCGCGCCAGGGCTCACACCCTCCTCCAGCGGCTCGAGGTGAACCAAAAACAACTGATACCAGCTCTCAGTGATATGTGTCGGGTCCCCGCTATGATAACAATAACTTTCTCAAATGTTTACAGAACAAGCGGGAACCTAGTGTGCCTGTATCTTTATCTTTGTCTATTGCTGTTCGATTACATGATAGAAAGTCTAAGGCCTTCAAAAGCCATACAGCAAACCCATCTAATCTGGTGCCTATTACACGCCAAACTAAGATTGCTGTGGGGACAAAAAGTAAGACTGTTAAGTTAGCACTTTTGAACATCCGCCCACTTAAAAATAAATCACTTCTAGTCAACGAATTAATAACCACATACAACCTGGATTTTATGTTGCTAAATGAAACTTGGCTAGAGGACAGCTGCAGAGCAACAGTCCTCAATGAAACAGCCCCTCCTAACTTTACTTTTATGAGTGTCTGCTGAGCTGTCAGAAGAGGTGGAGGTTTAGCTGCTCTTTTTAAAGATGTCAATCAATGTAAGCAAATATCATTTGGGAATAACCCGTCTTTCAAATATCTGGGTATTGTGTTAAAAGGTGCGCCACACATTTTACTTATCATTGTTTACAGGCCTCCAAAATACTCTCCAGCCTTTGCTGAAGACTTTACAGAACTGTTATCAACAATTTCCTCAGAGTTCGACCGTTTTGCTATTGGTGGAGATTTTAACATTCACATAGACAATTCAGAAACCAATATGGCAAAAGAAATCAAAACTGTTTTAAAAACTTTTGATCTGACTCAGCATGTACATGGACCCACACATAATCGTGGACACACTCTAGATTTACTTATCAGTAAGGGTCTAAACATTTCATCGATTGTTATTAAGGATGTAGCACTGTCTGTTCATTTTTGTATTTCCTTTGATATATTGATCTCTCCTGCCATTGAAGCTAGATCTGTGTCTGTCAAGAAGAGATGCTTAAATGAGAACACTAGTGTACTATTTATGAAGGCTATATCTTTAACACCAAGCATATCTGCTGACTCTGTTGATTTTCTCCTTGATTCTTTTAACTCAAAAGTTAAGAGTGTAATTGATGATATTGCTCCTGTGTAAGTCAGGAAAAAGAATGGCAGACAGAAAGCACCTTGGAGAAACTCAACAGCAGTGCAAAATATGAAAAGACAATGCAGAAAAGCAGAGCTTATGTGGCGAAGAACTTGTAGTCCATCATAACATCTACAAAGACTGCATCCATGCTTTCAATAAGGAACTAGGTAAAGCTAGACATACTTTCTTCTCAAATATTATAAACAGCAATATAAACAACACACACACACTCTTTTTGCTACTGTAGAGAGACTGACAAACCCCCCAAGCCAGATTCCCAGTGAAATGCTCTCAGAGAGAAAGTGCAGTGAGTTTGCTTCTTTCTTCTCTGAGAAAATCAATAATATCAGAAAGGTGATCAGGTCATCCTTGAGCAGCACTGGGGTCAGACAGATCAGACAACAGCCCGAGAAAGAAGTCACTATGTCTGATTTCAAAGAAATTGATGGCAACATTTTGGAAGAAATCGTACAGCACCTTAAAACATCAACCTGTGCCCTTGACGCACTTGCCACATCTTTCTTCAAAACTGTTACACAGCTTAAAAGCAGATCTCTTAGAAGTGGTAAATGCCTCACTTCTCTATGGGAGTTTTCCGAAACTCCCTGAAAACTGCAGTTGTCAAGCCGCTCCTGAAAAAGAGCAATCTGGATAAGACCATATTAAACAACTATAGACCGATCTCAAATCTTCCTTTCATAGGCAAGATCATTGAAAAAGTTGTCTTCAATCAGCTGTACAAATTCTTAAGCTCGAATGGATACTTTGACTACTTTCAATCTGGTTTCCGACAGCATCACAGCACAGAGACAGCGCTCATAAAGATAATAAACGATATTCGCTTAAATACTGACACAAGCAAATGATCAGTTCTAGTACTACTCGACCTCAGTGCTGCATTTGACACTGTCGATCACAACATACTTCTTGACAGGCTGGAAAACTGGGTCGGGCTTTCTGGGATAGTCCTAAAATGGTTCAGGTCATACTTAGAAGGGAGAGGTTATTATGTGACTATAGGAGAGCATAAGTCTGAGTTGACATCCATGACATGCGGAGTCCCTCAAGGCTCAATTCTTGCGCCACTCCTATTCAACCTGTACATGCTCCCAATGAGCCAAATAATGAGAAAGAACCAAATCTCTTACCACGGCTATGCAGACGACACACAGATCTACTTAGCCCTATCGCCTAAAAATTACAGCCCCATTGACTCCCTTTGGCAATGCATTGATGAAGTAAACAATTAGATGTGCCAAAACTTTCTTCAGTTAAACAAAGACAAAACTGAAGTCATTGCGTTTGGAAACAAAGATGAAGTTCTCAAGGTGAACGCATACCTTCAGTCTAGGGGTCAAACAACTAAAAATCAAGTCAGGAATCTGGGTGTGTCTCTAGAGTCATACCTTAGTTTCAGTAGTCATGTCAAAGCAATAACTAAATCAGCATACTATCATCTGAAAATATTGCAAGAATTAGATGCTTTGTTTCCAGTCAAGGCTTTCATCACCAGCAGGGTGGATTATTGTAATGGACTCCTCACTGGCCTTCCTAAAAAGACCATAAGACAGTTGCAGCTCATACAGAACGCTGCTGCCAGGATTCTGAGCAGAACCAGAAAATATGAACACATCACACCAGTTCTCAGGTCTTTACACTGCCTGCCAGTTACATATAGAATTGATTTTAAAGTATTATTACTGGTATATAAATCATTCATCGTTCTACGACCTCAATACATTGCAGATATGCTCACTGAATATAAACCCAACAGATCACTCAGATCACTAGGATCACATCAGCTAGAATTACCAAGGGTTCACTCTAAGCATGGTGAGTCTGCTTTCAGCTATTATGCCAGCCGTAGCTGGAACCTTTGTAAAGCACTTTGAATTACCATTGTGTATGAAATGTGCTATATAAATAAGCTTGCCTTGCCTTGCCTAAAATGAAAGTGAAAACAGAAAAATATATTCAAAATATTAACAAAAACTATAATAGTATATCAATAATACTCTCATGAGTAGCAAGGTGTGGTGTAGATAATCCAACAAAAAGATAAACGAAGATAAGCAAATAAACAGAAGATAAACCATAACCAAACTTAGCTTAAACGTTAAGGAGAATGACAACTAAGAGTAGCAACTAAGTTGGTAACCATGGTAACAAACAAGAGGGTAATGAGTAACCCAGGAGTTATAATAAGAACACAGGCAAACTAAGCAGAGTGAAAACAAAACCATGATACAGAATGTTCATGTGACAAATACTAAAATCCCACTGCACCATATTAAAACACTATTTAAAATAATTCCTTATAAGTAAATATATAATATAAATATATTTCAAGGGATGTTATTTTTTTGTTGTGTTTTTTTGCACATACAATGAAAGTCATTGTTCTTTTGACCCCACTGACATTCATTGTATGGATAAAAAAAAAATTGTATGGAAAAAACTGTGAAGGATGTCTCGTCCGTGCACTTCTGGTTGCGGTCGGGTGATTTCACCATCTGAGGGCACAATAACTTCTTTGCGTGTTTGGGCATTGATCACGCTAAAGCAGCTTTTGGGGATGCTTCATGTTCTCATTGTGGGAACATGACCATTGCAACACTGCGGTCAAGACTCCATGAACTCACTAGAGCAAGAGTCCCCTCATCCACACCCCGATCTACACCCTCCTCGCGAGGTGGTACTTTGGCTGGTGGCCAGGGTGACCTGAGGGTTACTGTGTGAAACAAAGCGCCAACGATAATTCCTCGTCCCACACCCCCCTCTTGCATGCCGCAACCTGCGAGAACACCGACTGAGCGCGCAGAATCTTCCTGATCCCGCGCGTTTCTTTCGGTCCTCCAGATGATGATTCGATGTCCGTCGCAGCATCACAAGGCGGGCTCGAGTCATCGGGAGATGACGATTCGGCTGTGCTGCCACCCTCTGGCGGATCCAGGATCCCGAACTGACAGCCACGCTTTCTCGGGCAGCCGATAGAGTGGAATCCTCCGCCCTGTCCCGAGTGCTCGCGGCTGGATGATTGGTTTTTGGGTGCCGCGGACGCTGCTTCCTAGCTGCTTCCTATTGCTTCCTGCCCCCAATACCTTTCTTTCCCGGGGTGCATGAGGAGGTCACAAGGTCCTGGAAGAAACCACTGTCTTCCCGCGATCGCACTGCGACCTTCTCCACCTTTCCTCCCCTCGATGAGGCCGCGGCCAATGGGTACACTGGGGTTCCCCAGGTGGAACGTTCTGTTGCGATGCATTTGTATCCTCAGAGCGCTTCCTCTTGTGGTGACCCAAAGCACCCCTCCAAAGCCTGTAGGTTTTCGTCGACCCTTGTCGCGAAGTCCTATAGAGCTGCGGGGCAGACTGCCAGTGGCCTCCCTGGCCAGTTCCTCTGAGGAAGGACCTTCTTTCTCAGAGACGGGGCACCCTACGGCACCCTCGTCCCGATCTTTGGAACCTCCTCGTGTGGCTCCTGGATGCGACAAGGTAGGTTTGAGTACCCTACCACCAGCGGTGGTGGCTACCATCACTTCCGCTAGAGCATTGTCCACGAGACATGTCTATGCATTGAAGTGGAACCTCTTCGTCAACTGGTGCTCTTCTCACCGAGAAGACCCCAGAAAATGCTCTATCAGTGTCGTGCTTTCCTTCCTGCAAGATGGGTTGGAGCGAAGGCTGTCTCCCTCCACCCTGAAAGTATATGTCGCCGCTATTGCCGCACATCACGACGCAGTTGAAGGTAAGTCCATGGGAAAGCACTACCTGATTGTCAGGTTCCTGAGAGGAGCGCCCTCCTCTCGTTCCCTCTTGGGACCTCTCAGTGGTTCTAACTGCCCTGCAGAGTGCTCCTTTTGAGCCTCTGCAATCAGTGGAGCTTAAGTTCCTGTCAGTCAATACAGCGCTCCTGGTTGCATTGACCTTCATTAACAGGGTAGGGGACCTGCACGCATTTTCCGTTGACGAAGTGTGCCTGGAATTTGGGCCGGCCTATTCTCACGTGATCCTGAGACCCCGGCCTGGATATGTGCCCAAGGTTCCCATCACTCCCTTTCGAGATCAGGTGGTGAACCTGCAAGCGCTGCCCCTGGAGGAGGCAGACCCAGCCTTGGCACTGCTCTGTCCAGTATGTGCCCTCCGTGCTTACGTAGACCAAAAGCAGTGTTTCAGGACCTCAGACCAGCTCTTTGTCTGTTATAGTGGGAAGCTGAATGGAAAGGCTTTTTCCAAGCAAAGGTTGTCTCACTGGATAGTAGACGCCATTGCTTTGGCATACCAGCAGCAAGGTCGACCGTGCCCCCTTGGTGTGAAGGCACACTCCACCCAGAATATGGCTTCCTCTTGGGCTCTAGCGCATGGCTCCTCTTTAACAGACATCTGCAGAGCTGCAGGCTGTGCAAAACGAAACACATTCGCGAAATTCTACAATCTCTGAGTAGAGCCAGTGTCCTCTCGTGTACTCGCTTCAACTAGCCGGTAACTGGATCTGCTCAGGTGTCTTCGCTTGCTCGCCATTCCACTCCACAGACTGGATACGTGCGATTATTTTCCTCAGGCGAGCTTCCCCGACAAGCCCTGAGTTCCTCCAGCACTGTTGACGTCAACGCCAGAGTCTATGCCTGCGGCAGCTTTCGCGTCGGCTAGGTGCCTCTGTGTGCATGGTTCCCCCCACATGTGTATTTCCACTATAAGCCTCTCTGAGCATGTGTCTGTCCCTTGGCAAGCCACCTTGCCACCCCTGGGGTTGTAATATTACACCCTGCGGGCTGGACACCCCAGTGTTCTTCCATATGCATCCCTCCGGGTCATATGTGTATTCTGAAGTCCACCCCCTTCGGGCTGGCACTGATTGCATATTTCCACTGAGATATGCTTCCCAGTGTACCTTCGTATTCCTGTGTTAAGTAGGAGACCTTCGTCCGTGCTAGTCTCACGACAGGGATCTCAGACTTACGCAGAGCACTGGAAGACAGCCGAGTGGCGTGATTAGACTAGGAACCCCATTCATCGTCACGACGTAACTCGTAGTGACTACGAAAGGAAGCGTCTCGGTTATGGATGTAACCCTAATGTAACGCTACGTCTCCCTGCCACCTCGGCTGTACTGCGGGAATTGCCTGAATTCAGTTTCAAACCCCATTCGTCGTCACAACGTAACGTCTCCATTCCCTACTCGTTCTATTGACTAATGGCTGACTAACGTCATGACTGAAACACTCACCTGTCAAACTTAAAACTTAGAACAAGCTCTGAGCAGGGTTATTTCCTAAAACTAAACCCACAAGATCTTTATTACTTGAAAGAAAATGAATGTTAATTAAAATAAAATTATTTACACACAACAAATATTATTTAATTGTTATTTAATTGCTTAAAAAAACAAGAATAAAAATGCCAAATACACACAATAAAATTACTAAAACTTTAAATTTAAAATGATAACAGATAATACAAAAATAAAAATGAATTACAAATATTTTAAACTATGATTTCACTTTATTTTGATGGTCCCCCTCAGACTTTCTGTTGACTATAAGTTACGTTACTCCTGCATGTCAAATAACTCTCATTAGAGTATTAGTTAGTCAACAGAATGTCTAAAGGGGACCATCAAAACAAAGTGTAACCTATAATATTATCTCAATAATAATAAATTGGCTTGAAAAATTATTTTAAGTACATACATTTAAGTCAATGGCAATCATTAAATTTGGACTCTTTAAATTTGCTAAAGATTGAGGTGGTTTTTTGTTGTTCATAGAAATAATACAATAATACCTTATTTTCATGAGTTGTATTCCTAATGAGCCTTTTCTCTTCATTGTGATATCGGGGCAGTTGCATTACTTTTATAAATTGCATTTGTATGAATGTTTTAATAAATATTTAGATCCAGACAAAAAAGCAACATGCTTCTGACCATATACTTTTATCAAAATATCCCAGCAAAATTCCAGGAACTGTGAATTTAAGCAAGGCCGTAGATGAGGGCCCTCATTTATAAAATGTTGCGTAGAAACCATCCTACATTTGACCTTATGATCATTTCTCAAATGTGTGTATGTGTGATACGTCATATAAATGAGGCCCCACATGTGTCAAACTCCACTCCTGGAGACCCACTGTCCTACAGAGTTTAGCTCCAAACAGCTTCAAAACACCAGCCTGGAAGTTTCGAGTGATCCTGAAGACCTTGCTTAGCTGGTTCAGGCGTGTTTAACTAGTGTTGGAGTTAAACTCAGCAGGACAGCAACACTCCAGGAATTGAATTTGACACCCCTGCTTAGATAGCACAGCTAACCTCTTGAAGCTCTGCCACGGTGTGTGTTAATGCCCACAAGTGGATCCTACTTGTCATTGCAGCTAGAGATCATATGAACTACATACAGCATATCTCAAGCTGCCTTCATGATAAAAATTAATTAATTTAGATAAATCTTCGTACTCTATATTTTTACCCTGTAGTCGCAGAACAATGCAATAGGGTAACAGTAAAAGCTATAAATAATGAATTCATATAGTTTTTCATTATTTCATAATTTCATTACAACCTTGAACCTTATTCTAAAAAAACTTTAAAATATATTTTAATATAATTGTACATTAAACCTGCATAGATCAAACAATGTCTTTTACCATGTGAATCTGCTCTTAAGTAATATACAGGTGAAACTCGAAAAATTAGAATATCGTGCAAAAGTTTGTGTATTTCAGTAATTCAAATTAAAAGGTGAAACTGGTATATTTAGTGTATATATATTTATATACATATGCATGACTATACTTTTCAGAGGGCCAACATTTCTGTATTTAAAATCCTTTTTTTTATTGATTTCAAGCAATATTCTAATTTTCTGATATTTTGAATTTGGGTTTTCATAAGCTGTAAGCCATAATCATCAAAATTATAACTTTTGCACAATATTCAAATTTTTCGAGTTTCACCTATATGGATATTTGATATCACTTTAAGTGCTTTGAGACAGTCCATGTAAAATAAGGCTGATGAGTTATTGCAGGTCGAGGCCTATATGAAGACACCTGGATAAAGCAGTACTATGACTGACAGTAACCACGATGAAGCACTCATCTGTAAGGCTCCGTTGAAGCCACAGTAACAGTCTCCTTTTTCACGTGGGTTGTCTGGAGGTTTGGTTGGAGTTGGCTCTGGACACTTCATCCAATCAACTGCGGTCGATTTGTGACTGACACTGTCTTGGTCCAATCCTCCGCTCTTCAGCACCCAATACGAGTTGTTCTTGAAGAAATAGGTATCTCCTGTGAGGCAAAGAATGAAGAGGGATCACAGGCATGATGGGAAAAAGTTACCTTCTATGAAACATTCAGGGAGAGGACAATCCCATAATACATTGTATCAAACTCAGTAAATAAAATGTGTTCAAGATTGTGGACAATATTTTTTTAATCCAATTGTTGCTTTTTTCAATCAAATAATGAGTGAAGATGATAATGTTAAAAATCATGGTTGATAATAATTCTGTTTCATTTGTCACACGGGACATGGAAGATCAAGCCGAGCACATTGCATTGTGGGATATAATACAGTAGTTAATTCCAGGTAGGGGAAGATGAACAAGGTGCATTTACTTTTTAATTATTACATTTAGATATAGCACATGCATCATGTTATTAAGCGAAATACAAGGAAACATTTGCTAATTTATTTCTCATTGCACAAATGTAAAATTACTATTGGGGTTAGATGGCGACCTACCAAGGGTAAACTTTTACAGAATGTTTAAATTATTTTTTTATATCATTTTTATTCATATTTATATACTGGTATATAAATGGTCAATAATATCAAACACTAAATCATCATCTAGTCTATTTAAAAAAAAGTGTTTTTTGCCAGTTTAGTTTCTCAGTAAAATAGATTAATCTAAAAGGTAATTTTATTCTATGATTTATATGCAGGCATATGAATACATATTTAATTGCCCATATTTTAATTGAAGATATTTCATAATAGCAACATTATAAATTCAATTTGAACGATTTCACTCAATTTGCCTTTAGGTAAATGAATAGTGATGTTTGAAATGTAACTCAAGGAATTATTGAATAAAAAACCCATGAATTTAAAGAAAAAGAAGAAGAAGAAGAAGAAGAAGAAGAAAAAGAAGAAGAAGAAGAATAGATATATATATATATGTATTATTAGATAAATATATATGTAATGGAATATATAAAAAAGAATGTACGACAACCAGATTAAAATAACCAACAATAAATATTTTCATGGGCATTTGCATAGACATTTGTATAATTTTGAACACTTGCAAGAGGGGAGTGTCAGTGGGGGGGTCGGACCTTGTTAATGAGGCTAACTGCAGACGGAAAGAAACTGTTTTTGTGGCGAGAGGTTTTAGTTCTGATGGACCGCAGCCTCCTGCCAGAGGGGAGAGTCTGAAACAGTTTATGTCCGGGGTGGGAGGGGTCAGCTGCAATCCTTCCTGCTCGCCTCGTAGTCCTGGAGGCATACAGGTCCTGAAGTGATGGAAGATTGGAGCCAATCACCTTCTCTGCAGAGCGAATGATACGCTGCAGCCTGCTCTTGTCCCTGGCGGTGGCGGCATTGTACCAGATGGTGATGCAGGTGGTGATGATGGACTCAATGATGGCGGTGTAAAAGTGCATCATCATTGTCTTTGGCAGACTGAACTTCTTCAGCTGCCGCAGGAAATACATCCTCTGCTGGGCCTTTTTGGTGATGGAGGAGATGTTCAACTCCCACTTGAGGTCTTGTGAGATGATGGTACCCAGGAAGCGGAAGGAGTCCACAAAGGTAACTTGAGATTCACACATGATGATGGGGGAGGGTAGGGCTTTGCTCTTCCTAAAATCCACAACCATCTCCACAATCTTCAAAGTGTTGAGCTCCAGACTGTTCTGGCTGCACCAAGTCACCAGATGGTCGATCTCCCATCCGTAGGCGGATTCATCCCCACCAGAGATGAGCCCAATGAGAGTGGTGTCGTCCGCAAACTTCAAGAGCTTGACGGACTGGTGACTGGAGGTGCAGCTGTTGGTATACAGGGAGAAGGGAAGGGGGGAAAGAACGCAGCCTTGAGGGGATCCGGTGCTGATGGTCCTGGAATCTGATACATGTTTTCCCAGTTTCACGTGCTGCTTCCTGTCCGTCAAGAAGTCAGTGATCCACCTGCAGGTTGAGTCAGGCACGTTTAGCTGTAAGAGCCTGTCCTGCAGCAGTGTCGGGACAATGGTGTTAAAAGCAGAGCTAAAATCCACAAACAGGATCCTGGCGTAGGTTCCTGGGGAGTCCAGATGCTGGAGGATATAATGAAGGGCCATGTTTACTGCATCGTCTACAGACCTGTTGGCTCTGTAGGCAAACTGCAGGGGGTCCATGAGTGGATCAGTGATGGATTTTAGATGGGACAGCACAAGATATTCAAAAGACTTCATAACTACAGAGGTCAGGGCAATGGGTCTGTAGTCATTTAGTCCCGCGGGCCTTGGTTTTTTGGGGACAGGAATAATGGAGGAGGCTTTGAGGCAGGCTGGCACATGGCATGTCTCCAGTGAGATATTAAAAATGTCTGTGAACACCGGAGACAGCTGATCAGCACAATGCTTCAGGGTGGAAGGAGACACACAATCTGGCCCAGCTGCTTTGCCGGATTTCTGCCTCCTGAATAGCCTGTTGACTTCCCTCTCTGAGATGGAAAGAGGAGGGGAGGGGGTGGAGCTGGCCAGCTCTGAGGAGGGGTTGGAGGAGATGGTGGACTGGGGCAGAAACTGAGCAAAGGGGTCACGGGGGGTGGTGTCCAATTGACTCTCAAAGCGGCAGTAGAACTGATTTAGTTCATTTGCCAGGCGAGAGTCATTTATGGAGTGGGGGACTTTGGGTTTATAGTTTGCGATCTGTCTGAACCCCCTCCAGGCAGAAGTGGTGTCATTTGCTGAGAACTGGTTCTTTAGTCTCTCTGCGTACAGCCGTTTAGCTTCTCGCATCTCTTTGCTAAACCTGTATTTTAACGCCCGTCACTCGGCCCTGTCACCACTCCTAAAAACATCCTCCTTTTCCAACCTTAGCTGTCTGAGTTTAGCTGTAAACCAGGGTTTGTCGTTGTTATAACTCACCCTGGTACGTGTTGGTATACAGCTGTCTTCACAGAAGTTGATGTAGGATGTCACAGCATTACGTGATCAGAGTGTCCCAGTGGAGCACGTGGGACAGCGTGGTAGGCACAGCTAACTGTGGTATAGCAGTGGTCCAGAGTGTTCCCCTCTCTGGTTGGACACTTTATAAACTGTCTGTATTTGGGGAGTTCTTGGCTGAGGTATCCCTTGTTAAAGTCACCAAGAATAATAACAAGGGAGTCCGGATTTGTCCGCTCCACACAGAGTATCTGGTCGGCCAGCATGCGCTGTGCGTCCTGCACGTTGGCCTGAGGCGAAATGTAAACACCAACCAGAATGAATGAAGTAAACTCACGTGGGGAGTAAAACGGTTTACAGTTTATGATAAAATATTCCACTTCAGGAGAACAGTGCTGGTGAATAACTGTCACGTCAGTACACCAACCATTGTTAATATAAAAACAGACACCACCACCCTTTGTTTTGCCGGAGTGGGAACTAAATCCACTGGAATTGCTGTTCTGATGTTCATGAGCTCTTCTCTGGTAAAAGAGCACCGAGAATCACAGCCAAAAACTATGTTAACACACGAAAACAGAACAAAACAAGGCGCACCTAACACCGAGGCAGCTATACTCAGCGCCATCTTGGATTTTTTTTTCAAATAAAATGTAAAAATATAAATAAAATAAAAAACACTAGAAACAACATGCCAATTGGGGTCTTCAGTGCCAATTCTGATGGGGCATCTTACTTCAAGTCTCATTTTATATTTTCACTTTAAAATAAAACTATATATTTTTTCCCCACCATTTTTAAGATATTAATGTGTCCACAAATCCCTCATTAACAAATAGACACATATTTAACATCATAAAATATCACAGATTACTAATGTCCAGAGACAGAAGAAGTTTCTGCTCACTAAATCTCACATATGTTGATATTCAGATTTAAAGAGTTAGTTCACCCAAAAATTCTGTCATTAATTACTCACCCTCATGTTGTTCCAACCCCATAAGACTTTCGTTCATCTTCGGAACACAAATGAAGATATTTTTGATGAAATCTGAGAGCTGGATCACTCCTCCATAGGCTTCTTAAAGGATCGAAACTGGCCGGCCCAAAAGTTATGAAAGACATCGTTAAAATAGTCAGAGTGACTACAGTGGCTCAATCTTAAGTTTATCAAGCGACGAGAATACTTTTTGTGCGCAAAAAAACAAACAAAAATAACGACTTTATTTAACTACTCATTTCCTTCCCTGTGGGCCTTGAGATTTCACGTAGTGGAACTGCGCAGCGCTTCTGTGTTGTACGTCACACGTAGGCTCACTATTGGCCAACGCTAGTCATGTGTGTGATGCATTTTAACGATGTCTTTCATAGCTTTTGGGCCGGCCAGTTTCGATCCCTTAAGAAGCCTATGGAGGAGTGATCCAGCTCTCAGATTTAATCAAAAATATCTTCATTTGTGTTCCGAAGATGAACGAAAGTCTTACGGGGTTGGAAGAACATGAGGGTGAGTAAATACTGACAGAATTTTCATTTTTGGGTGAACTATCCCTTTAAGAAGAGCAAACCCTTTGATATTCAGATTGACAAAATTAAGAAAAGCACAGACATTCATTAAATGTGTTAAAATGAGATTTTGTGCCATCTATGATCAACAGTGGAGACTCAGACTATCAGCCGATGACGGTGCTGTGTGGTGTTCTGATATTATGATATTCTATGACATTATGATATGATGTTGCTTAGTTACCAATGATCGCGCGCGCAAACTCGACAATCGACTACTGTGGACTTTCACCGAAAACAGGAAGTAAATGCAGTTATGTGAGCTGGCTGAATTAACATCACTTTTATTAATATCTTTCACATCTACTGCAGTCAGATTGACCGTGGACACTTTTAATAACACCACTCACATGGCTGTGCACTTGTAATGACAAATCAAGGATGTTAAGAGGCTATAAAAGCAGGTTTAGAACTTGCCCCATTGAAGTCAACAGGGTGCGAATTTTAAAAAGAGGATAACACGGTGTTGGCAACACCGATTTTTGTCGTTTTTGTCTGTACTGACCGCACTCCAAATGAATAAAAAAATGAGCTCAATGTTAAGATTGACCGGAGTTCTCCTTTAAATGGGTCTACAGAGGTTGTCTGGGACATTAAACATCATCAACAGGTACAGTAAAATCTTCTACTCACTAGTGTTTATAATTCTTGCAAACTATTCTAACTCAAACTTTCAGGGAAAATGTGTTTATACAGAGACTGAAAGTCTTCTTTGGGAGTTTATTTTTTTTATTTTTTATTCAAAAGCTCATGGATATATCCTATTGGGTTTTTGTCGAAGGTACCAGGGTGATGCAAACTTCTGGGTTGATACAAAAATAATCACTTCAGCGCTCTATTGCAAATTAATAGCGCTTTTCCACTGCATGGTACGGCACGATTCGGCTCGCTTTAGCTTGGTTACTTTTCCACTACATTAATACCGCTTCAAAGTTGGTGGGACTGATCTTTATAGTTGTGCAACTTTTTTTTTTAATTTTTCATCTTTTTTCAAGCAAGTACTTTAAAAACAGGTGCTACAGCATTGGCTGTTGTCTACTGACTATTTAAATCTAGCGGGTTTAGTGTCTCGTGTCGCAAATACAATGACGCTGGTAGTGATGATTCTGTCTGACCAATCAGTGATCTGCAGTGTTTTCACGTCACATTTTAGTATCGGTATGGTACGCTTGGAACCTCAACAGACCAGGTACCATTTAAAGCGAGCAGTATCATACTGTACCGTACCATGCAGTGGAAAAGGGCCAAAGCGTGCCGAGCCATACCGTACAGTGGAAAAGCGCCAATAGTCTCACTGACCACTTCAGATTAATATGAATGATAACAAAAGCTTCTTTTGTATACTAAGCTGAAAATGCACTTGAGGTAAACAGTCGTTCTCTACATTACCCTCTCCCCAGGTGATGATGTCATCAGGGTTATCGGGCACACCCTTCCAGAGGGAGGAGTGTCTGGGATAATCTACGTCTGGACGATGGGTCTCAGTCCCTGAGTCTTCAGAGAACCTCCAGAACTCTCCCCCGCTGAAGATGTAGGTTTTTCCATTATGAGCCCAAATGAAGGCCGCCTCCACCCTCTTCACATCCTTTCCATCATGAGAGATCAGCCCCCAGTCGGACAATGGACGTGGATAACCAGAAATCGCCATGGTGTCTTTAAAAACCCAGTACTGTGAGCCTATGTAAAAAAAAAAAAAAAAGTTTACATGCATTTTCAAACTGATTTCTGACATGACAACGCCCGTGTTTGGCCTGTAATGGATGTTGATATTGGCATAACAGGTCTGCAACGCTGCTGCTGTTATTGCAGCAGCTGCAACAAGTACAGGACTTGCTATGGCCAATACATACACGACATGCTGCTGTGAGCAAGTAATGCCGAGTTCACACTGAACAATTTTAGGCCCGATTTTCGCTTGCCGACTGGTTTTGGGAGATCGCCGACAAATGCCTGAAATCATAGGCAAATTGGTGCTCGTTCACGTGAGTGACAATCACACAGTGTGAATTATCAAAGACGCGATCTGAGAAAATCAACGATGAGTCGCCGACGCCCGTGAGATATTTGGCATGCTAAATATCTGGACCTACAGCCAATGAGAGAGCAAGATAAAGGGCAGCGGGGAGTTCGGGGCGGAGTTATAGACCAGAATATCAATATTTTAAGATATATTTACAATTATATCAAACAGAAACAAAGAACAAACATTTTCTTGACCAGCAGCAACAGCAGCACATTGCAAAATTATTTAATTACCCCAAACTCTTTGCCGAACACACAATTCTTGCTCCTCAACCGTTTTCTCCTGCATAATCTGTTTTTCTTTTTCCCCTTTTCGCTGCAAATCAGCGCAGACAATTTGGATCGCAATCTTCTTTCAGGCTATCATTTTTGATAACACGCACGCGTGATCTTGCGTTATTTCCTTATCACTTCTCGCGTGTGTTTGGTTGTGAAGCGTAGTTTGCAGACCAGACAGAAGTTGTCGGCGATTCTTTCTTTTGTAAAGTCATGCAGTGTGAACACAACAGCAACTGAATGTTACCCCAGATAGTCGTGCAGTGTGAAAAGAACAGTGAGCCGACTACTTCGTGCAGTGTGAACTCGGCATAAGACATGTTGCTGCTGTATAATATAGCGTACACGAATTACCCGTAGCAGATCTATACAGGTGGAGCTGGGGAAGGTGTACTGCTAAGGCAAATGCTAACCAAGTATATGAAAGTAAAGCAGCGAGCTCATTGGCTGCTGATGCAACAGGAACCAATCAGCTGCGTCCTATACATGAATATCAGTCACGTGACCTCTTACGTCATCCGCTCTTTTTCCAGTTGACTGCCGCAATCTTGAGTACCTATCGAGTGCTGTTTAGGGTACTGACAAACCTATAATCTTAAGTCTTGTTAGAAAACAAACAAACAAAAAAACTATTCTTGAAACATTATTTCAATTCTTTAAAAAAAAGGATTGTATGGAATAGAATAGCTCTTGCAGAATGTGCATTAGCACAACAGTTAGCGTAAAGGTACATCACACAATTTAATTGATTAATATTACACTTTTACTTAAAACTCACTTTAAAACACCATTGAGTATTTGTATCATATTCCGGTCGCGGTTTAAAAGGGTTTCAAGTCAAAAAATATTTAGAAATCTGTTATGTTTATCATTTTATATGAAGCTATGGGCTATCCTTACCTAGCATGCATACTGTAAACATTCTTTATTCATATGAAAATACCCCAATCGCACGAAAATCACACACAGATCACATATACTTCAAATCGTGCATTTATTAGCTTCTTGTTTCATGTGAAGAGATGTTACTTTAGCTTTGTTATCAGGGATGTCAGAATGAGGAAGTCACGTTGAACCACGTGAGATGATTGACAGCTGTACAGCGAATGAGAGTGCGCTGAGATCATAAATGACGCAAATCAGGAAGAGGAGACAGATCTCGCTGCATTCGCTGTTTGAGCTCTTCAGATAGCATAATTCAGTGTAAAATGAATAGAAATGTTATTCTGTATGACAAAATATTTTACAAACGTGATAATTAATCATTATTTCTCCAAAAATGCGCACCATTGGACTAATAGCTCTGGGGGATGCTGTATACAAATAAACCGGAGAAGACGTGAATGATTGCTTTATGAGTGATGATTTCTACTCAAAATAACGAACGCTACAGATTTATGTTATGTTATATTTATGTTACCCCACCGCACTGACGTATCGATCTTGACGAATCAGGTACTCAAGATGGCGGTAGACAAGTTTTGGAAGTGAGTGACATCAGTGTGGAGACGTTGGTGACATCATCTGATATTCATCTATAGAGAATAATGGGATTGCAAGCGTTTGAGTTAAGGACCTATTAGCCTGCGCCATCTAGTGTTTCATTACAGAACTTTGTTTTTGTTCTTCCATCGTGCACCCAAATGAATAAAAAGAAACTAACCTATGAAGAAGATGATTCTGCTGTCCGCCTTTCTTTCATAAACTGCATCTATCTTGTCAGTGCCAGGAGGAAGACCAATCCAGAAGTTTTTTATGAGAGCAGGCTGAAAGGACACGAGAGATCCAGACCGCTGGATTCGCCAGAAATATGGACCTGACCGAAGCAGAGGAAATTAAACAAAAATAAATGAACAAATGAATTTAAAATAAAATAAAAAAGAGCTACAAATATATTAAATGCAGCAGCTTTATGTAAGTGCTTATAATCTTTTAAGATAAGGCAAAATCTGTGTTTTAGCGTAATTTCTAAGAAATTTTATTTTAGTCAGCATAGATTGTACCTTTAAAAAAGAAAACATCTCCTCTGATGTTTGCCACCGCATCAAACCCTCCCTCACAACGATTCTGGACTGCTGGATCCGGTCTAGACAAACAGATTTTGATTTGAACAACTTCTCATCGAGCGCTGGAGAGTGAATCTACACTACTGTTCAAAAGTTTGGGGCCTGAAAGATTTTTAAATGTTTTTGAAATAAGTCTCTTCTACTCATTAAGGCTGTTTTTTTTTTTTTGCCAAAAAAATACATTCAAACACTAATTGTAAAGGTCACCAGCTGGAGTGCCCTTGAGAGCCACCAGAGGGCACTCAACTTCAGACTATTGTCATTCCCTCACAAACTACATCTCCCATAACTCACTGCCCGGACTCTTCATCATTATCACCTGTGTCTCATTATCTTGATTAACTCACACTATAATAGCCTGGTTTTCACATTCATCCCCGGTGAAGTCTTGTTTAGTGTTACAGTGAATTCCGAGCATTTTCCGTGGTTCCATGTCTCTTGGTTTTTAGGTTTCTTGCCTGTTCCGTGGATTACTCTTTTGCCCGTGTTCCCTGCCTTGTGTTTGTTATTGTTTGGACTGATTACCCGGTGTGTATGACCTTTGCCTGTTTTCGACTACGATTGTGGATTACCCTTTCAATAAAACTGCATTTGGATCCTCAACCTTCGTGTCTCAAGCAGTTTGTGACACTAATATTGTGAAATATTTTTGCAATTTAAAATAACTTTTTCTAGTTTAATCTATTTTGTGATGCAAAGTTGAATTTCTGTGTCACATGATCCTTCAGAAATCATTCTAATATGCTGATTTGCTGCTCAAGAAACTTTTCTGATTATTATCAATGTTGAAAACAGTTGTGCCGCTTAATATTTTTGTGGAACCCGTGATACATTTCTTTCTGGATTAGTTTATGAATAAAGTTCAAAAGAACAGAATTGAATTGAAACCGAAATCTCTGATTAATCTAAACGTCTTTACTGTCACTTTTGATCAATTTAATGCTTCTTTGCTGAATAAAAGTATAATTTAAAAAGAAAAATGTTAATGACCTCAAACTTTTGAACGTACTGCATGTGTCTTGGTAAACATGACTCACTGTAATGGTACTTTGGGACTGGGTGGTTTTGGTGGTTTGGGTAAGTGTGTTGCAGGGTTATTTGGTGATGGTGTTGGTGAGCTTCTTTTCATTCCTGTCAAATAACAAACAAAACCACAGCCATAACTTTAGATATGGTCATCTCGGCTTAAAGGGCTTACCTCAAAATTAAAATTCCAGAAAAAAAAAATAATGACTCACCCTCATGTCGTTCCAAACCCATAAGACTTCCGTTCATCTTCAGAACACAAATGAAGATATTTTTGATGAAATCTGAGAGCTTTCTGTCCCTCCATTGACATCCTAGTACCACTTTCAAGCCCCAGAAAGGTAGTAAAGACATCTTAAAAGTAATCCATGTAACAGTTTAACCTAAATTGTATCAAGTTCTTTGTTTGCAAAAAAAAAGTTAAAATTAAAAACATAATTTACCACTTTATTTACAAAATATTTATCTCCAACGCTCGTTCACGCAACATCATTCACTCTCTCGCGTCAACACGCATGTGTTGTGCTCTCGTGAACACGTGTTGGAGATAAAAGTTTTGTAAAAAAAAAAAAAAAAAGTAGTAAATTATGTTCGTTTTTTTCGCAAACTAAGCACTTGCTTCGCTTCATAATATTGAGGTTAAACCTCTGGAGTCACATGGATTGATTATTTTAATAATGTATTTAAGTGGTGGTTGCATAGGATGTCAATGGATGGACAGAAAACTCTCAGATTTCATCAAAAAGATCTTCATTTGTGTTTCGGAGAAAAACGAAAGTCTTACAGGTTTGGAACGACATGAGGGTGAGTCAATGACAGAATTTTCTTTTTTGTGTAAACTAAACCTTTAAGGTGATTAACTGAAAAGATCAGTTTACAGAAAATGAATTAAAACCAGCTAACAGATTAAAAAGTGTTACATTTACATTTTATTTAACTTTACATTCTTAGCACATGTTCTTATTTAAAGAAATAGTACAATAATACGTAAGCGTATTGCATTCACTTGAGGAAAAAAATCTACTCTGTTTTTCTGAATTAACGAGTTAATCTGAGTAATTATCTCAGAATTACGAGATAATTTTTCATGGAAAAAAAGTTTTTGCTCTGTTTTTCTGAATTAACGAATTAATTATCTCAGAATAACGAGATATTTTTTTATGAAAAAAAGTTTTTGCTCTGTTTTTCTGAATTAACGAGTTAATATCTCAGAATTGAGATCAATTTTTCTTGAAAACCTTTTTTTTCACTCTGTTTTTATGAATTAATGAGTTACTCATAATTTTGAGATGTTTAAGTCATTAAAGGTATTGTAGGTAAGATTTTTATAAAAAACTTTTTTCCAAATTTGTTTAAACTTTCTATAAACTTTCTATATATATCAATGCATAATTAAAATGTAAGTACTCTGATAAAAGAGTATAAAATCGAGTGACTCTTGACCGTTTAATCTGCACTAAACACAGCTCATTATTTCAATTCGGGACGAAACAAAGGATTGGCTTAGGCGACTGTCACTCTCTCGCAACCATGGCAACACCCCCGCTGCTACATGCGCTGCCCACATGCGCGCACTCTTTTGACTCGAGGAGGGTAAGAGGCTAGTAAGAGACACAATTACATGCAAAACACGCAATATATGTTATGAATCTTACACGAAATTCACCTTCATCACAGTGTAACTGATTGTAATGGGAAAACGTGTATCAATGCAACCTGTTTTTAGCTTTGCTTTATGTTACTAGCTCGTTAACGACTCAAAATCAATATATTTTAAACTTTACCAGTATCGATATGCTAGCTGGATAGTGAGTACTAACAGCCATGTTAGTTGTTTATATTCATAATGATAAAGTTAGGTATTTTATTGACATGTGAGTCTGACATGATGTCACTTCATGCACTGCTGTTCTCCGCTCGGCGCTGGTAAGCGCGTCCTCCAGCTGTGAGCGGTCGGCAGTGCGCGTTCATGTGTTTTAGGGGTGTGGTTTTGGAAGGAGCCCAGAATGGAGGGGGTGGAAGTGAATGGAGATAAGTAGCTGTGTTTATTGCAGCCATGAGAGGACTACAGACACTCGATTTGTATACTCTCTTTTCCAGAGTACTTACATTTTAATTATGTATTGATATATATAGAAAGTTTAAACAAATTTGGAAAAAAGTTTTTTATAAAAATCTTACCTACAATACCTTTAATTCAGAAAAACAGAGCAAAAACTTTTTTACATAAAAAATTATCTCGTAATTCTGAGATAATTAACTCGTTAATTCAGAAAAACAGAGTAGATTTTTTTTCCTCAAGCGAATGCAATACGCTTCCGTACAATAATGCATTTTTTTAATCTTTTATTATATGTTCTGTGATTTTCTCCTTATGTTTAGCTGTTGTATGGAGAAAAGGAATGTGATTTTTCCTTTGTGTTCCATAGAAAGAAAATAACAGCAAACAGGTTTTGAAAGACCTGAAGATGAACAAATGATGACACAATTTTGGGTGAACAATCACTTCAAGAGCAGGTACACAAAGCTTATTAAGAGCATATTCCTACCGTAGATTGACTGAATGGCATAGCGATCGTCATCTGGAAGAGTGTAAGATGCAATATCAGCTCCAGCAGCACCCTGGTAATACGGCCGCATGATGGAAGGAGAAGAGGAGGAATGAGAGAGACCGAGGGCATGACCAAATTCATGCACAGCCACCGTGAACAAATCAGTGCCGCTGTCATCTGAAAACATTGACAGAATAAGAGGTGATTCTCATTTATGCATAATTACATTTTATAAGTGATTCGTCAATGAAGGACACTTTTGACAACTTAGAAGCATGAAAAACTTAATCTAAAAGATTTAGTATCACGTCCTAAAAAAAGATGACATGATGGTAATGACAATACTTACTTTTTTTTAACGTTTCTTTTTTCTTGGACTTTTTAAACATAATTTAGCTAGCAGTCTACTAAAACTGAACTTATAAAACTAAGATGGATTAAAAAAATAAAATTTAATTAAATAAAATATATTAACCTTATAAAACTGCTCTGAAATCAACAAAACCTGAAAAAAGTTTCTGTTAATGAGATTTAATTTAATTTAATTTCTCATTTCCATTAAATCTTTTCTAAAATTCTTTGCATGATGGAAATGACCACAATACTTCTTTGTTATACAAATATGCCATTTTAGGCTACTCATAAGCCCAAAAATTGGGGAGAATTTAATGTTGTACTTGTAACCCTTAAAATTAGGTGGGGGGGGGGGGTCATTTTTAATAGAGCTAATACATCAGTTTAAAGCTTTTTTTTAATATATTTGGGTTTAAAATACAATTCACAAGTTCGCTTGACTTGATCATATGGCACAGGTGAACAGATTTGGCTTACTGTCAATGATTGAAAGTTTGCTCTGAAATCAATTTTTAATAAATACATAAAAAATGAAATATAGGCTTTAGAGAATGCGTTAGAGAATGCGTCATGGGAAGATGTAAGCTAAGATGCTGCTTATAGCCTACCCACATCCGCCCAAACTTACGCCATGAACTGCATTTAGTATTCAGCTCAGACTGACACTATCGCATGAGAACAACATTTGAACTGACTTGAACTAAATAACGACACTATTGTCTTCTGTAGAGCTGCTGATAGCTGAATTGAATGCATTTCATTATTGATGAACTGAACTAAACTGAGCTGAATAATACGACATCTTCTAAAGAGCTGGGGGCGGAGACATGGGGGGGGGGGGCATTCTCCAATGGGGGCTCTCGCTCGCTTTCCCTCTCAAACTCATCTTTTCCCTCATAAACTCATCTTTCAGGCGTTTGACCGACCGGATTGACATTTCAGCGTGAGAAATCGGGGGTGTGAGCGTGTGAAACCACTCAAATGCGGGTGTCTCACGGCCAATGCCTGAGAGTTGGCAGCTCTGATTTCATAAACATTAACAGTTATTTTCCAGTTTATTAACATGAAGCTGCTTTGAAACAATATGAATACAATTTTATACAACTTTATATAGTTTGTATTGTATAAAGTAATATATAAATAAATGTGACTTCACTTGGTTTGACTTAAGCTATGTTTTGAAGCATTTTTCTTCTGTGAAAAAAAAAACCCCAGACAGAAAATATAAGCTATGTTTTGAAGCATTTTTCTTCTGTGAAAAAAAAAACCCCAGACAGAAAATATCCTAAAAGCAAAAGAGTAAAAACAGTTAATTTGCAAAAGCATTCAATTTGATCACAATCCACAAATATTCTGCTTTGGGACTGTTCATCTATCAATCAGTGAATATTTAATGCTTATTCTATATCTTGCCTGCATAGGTCCAGCTCTCCTCATCATCAAAATGTGTATCTCCAGCAAGATCATACTCCCCTGGGAAGAAGGCATGAGCAAGTGTCCCTCCCTTCCCATCAAATGGATATCCGTCATCATGGAGCGAGCGGGCGAAAGAGATCTTAATATCGGCTCTGTCCTTCTCGCTCGAGGAAGCAGGTTGAAACGTGAGGTTGGTGACATCACTCCAGGCTTTAAAGGCATAGACCATTATAGAATGTACATCATCGGGTTTAAGGGATGGAAGGAGAGATGGGTAACTCTGGATGCTAGTAGGCAAAACGGAGATAAGTTAGTCACTGCATATTTAAAAGGGTTATTGTAAGTTATTACGCTTGGCAGTGACCATCCAGCTAACAAAAGTTCTAAGAACCTTTTGCTAATGTTCCCATTAAGTTATGATAACCTTATTTCTGAATGGTCTCTGAACAACGTTAAACTAAAACGTTTTAGAAAGGCTGTAAGGGTTGGTTCACACAGATTTTTTTTATTTTTTGCTGTTAAAAACGCAAGGCAGGTCGGTGGAAAGAAAAAAGCTCAAGTTTTTTTTAAAAAGTTGAACTAATTTGAACTTGAGCGAATGCCGTGTCATCCGCGAGACGCTGCAACAACACTGAACTAAACTGAGCTAAATAATAATAAATATCTTCTGTAGAGCTGCTTTACAGCTTAAATTTCATGTTTCATAATTTATGAATTTTACAATGTTAAGACTGTTATTTTCCTGTTTATTAACAGGTCTTGAAGATGCTTCAAAACAAAATAAAATTGTATACAACTTTATACAATTTGTATAAAGTAATATATAAATTAATGTGACAAAACTTGTTTTAAAGCATTTTTCTTCTGTAAAGAAAACAGACAGAAAAAAACGTCTCGGTTACAAATGTAACCCTCGTTCCCTGAAGGAGGGAACGGGAGACGTAACGTCGACGTGTCGACGTAATTGGGATCACTTCAGGGAGCCCTATCAACTTCGAGTATCTACAGAACAAGCCAATGAACGTTGGCGTGCGTGAAAGCGTCACGCGCCCCCGCCCCGCAGCGCGGGTATAAACAGGAAGCGGGCGCACGCACTCATTGTTTTTCGCTGAGAAGCCGAGATTGAGACGGCCGTACAGCGATGGTCAGCAAGCGTGGCGACGGGACGTTACGTCTCCCGTTCCCTCCTTCAGGGAACGAGGGTTCCCTTTCGTTGTCACTCCGAGTTACGTCGGATGACGACGAATGGGGTTTCGCTTAGAAAGCCTATCAGCTTCGAGTATTACAAAACGAGCCAATGGCAAAGAAATGCCATGGGTCTGCGGAATTTGCATAACGTAACTCCGCCCCACCTCGTGGGTATAAAAGGAGGACGCTGGCAACATGCAGTTATGTTTTCGCTTCGGAGCCAAGAGTACCTCTTCACTCCTCAAGCCATCTCTGAATTTGTCAGCTTTTACAAACGAGTTCCTCTGGTGTTGGTGTTTGTGGGCGATTCCAGCGAGCGCGCGCTTCCTGCTGATCTGTGCAGTGATTTTGCCAGAGAGTGCGTGTCTCCCCGGCCGCCTCGACATCAGAGTGTTTCTCTCTCACAAAAAGAGCTTGCACGCGGCACGTCTTTTTAAAGATGCCTCGCCCGTGCACTTCTGGTTGCGGCAGATATGTGTCTGACTCTGATGGGCACGAGCGCTGCCTAGTGTGTTTGGGCATGGATCACGCTAGAGCAGCGCTCGTGGATGAGTCATGTTCTCTCTGTGGGAACATGACCATCGCGTCACTAAGGTCGAGACTCAGTGAACTCGCAAGAGTGAGAGTCCCCTCATCCACACCCCGATCTAATGCTCCCTCGAGGAGTACTACTTCGGCTGGTGGCCAGGGTGACCTGAGGGTAACGGTCTGGAACCAGGCGCCGACTATGTGTCCGCGACCCCAGCCCCCCTCTTCAGTGACGGTGCCCGCTAGTGAGCCTCCGATTCCCGCGGGACCTTCGGGCGCCCCGCGGGCTTCGGTTGAAGCTACAGAGGAAGACGCCATGTCTGTAGCAGCATCACAAGGTGGGCTTGATTCTTCCGGAAGTGAAGATTCAGCGCAGCTGCCACCTTCCGGTGTGCATACGGCTGTGCCTGAGTCGGATCCGGAAATGACGGCCATGCTTTCCCGGGCAGCCGCGAGCATCGGTTTAGAGTGGAGGCCTCCACCCTGTCCCGAGCGCTCGCGACTGGACGATTGGTTTTTGGGTAAGGCTGCCGACCCCCGTGGTCCACGGCAAACCCCAATACCTTTCTTCCCGGACGTGCATGATGAGATCTCGAAGTCCTGGAAGACCCCCCTGTCTTCCCGGGACCGCTCGCTGATCCCATCCGCCTTTCCTCCCCTCGATGAGGCGGCCGCCCGTGGGTACACTGGGCTTCCCTCGGTTGAACGCTCTGTTGCGATGCAACTGTGTCCTCAGAGTGCTTCTTCTCGGGGCGAGCCTAAGCACCCATCCAAGGCCTGTAGATTTTCGTCATCTATGGTGGCGAAGTCTTACAGAGCGGCGGGACAGGTGGCTACCTCTCTGCATGCTATGGCCACTCTGCAGGTCTACCAGGCCCAGATGCTCAGAAGCATGCACGAGGGCAGGGCAGACCCAGGGCTCTTCAATGAGCTGCGTGCCGCAACCGACCTCGCTCTCCGGGCGACGAAGGTAGCCGCGCGCTCCCTGGGTCTGGTGATGTCCACCGCGGTGGTCCAGGAGAGACACCTGTGGCTGAACCTGGCCGACATGCGGGATTCCGAGCGGACTCGTCTGCTCGATGCGCCCCTGTCCCAGGCCGGCCTCTTCGGCGGCGCAGTTGAAGATTTTGCCCAACAGTTTTCAACTGCACAGAAGCAGACTGAGGCCATTAAGCACATTCTGCCCCGCCGACCCGCTGCTGCCTCGTCGTCGGTCGGGCAGACGCCTCAGCCTGCTTCCCGCCGAGGGCGCCCTCCTAAAGCTCCCGCCCCTCCCGCTAGGCCCAAGCAGCAGCCTCCACCCGGGCCGACGCGCGGAGGAAGCCGCAGGAAGGCGCCCCAGCCCTCTCCAGCCCCGCCCCCCGCCAAGCGCCGGGCCAAGCGGCGCTCCTGAGACGGGCTGCTCAGGGATGATGTTTGTTTCACAGGAGATGGTAGCAGGGCCACTCCTTCCCCCGGTGGAGGGCCGGGGGAGAATCCTTTGTTCTCCACTCCCCGCTGCTCACCCACGGGTGGGCAGCACCCTAATGTGGTTAAAGACAGAAACAAACCTCTCACCCCTGAGCACACAGAGTTCTCGGACGACCCAGAGCGCCGCCCACCAGCCGTGCTCTCCTCGTCCCCCTCTGTCCCAGAGTCGGTTGACACCGCGTGCCGCCCACGGGCCGTTTCGTCCCTGTCCCACTCTGTCGCCAGACCCCTGGCAGAGCAGGCCCCCGTGGAACGCTGGTCCTTCCCTGGCCTCCTCTGTCAGGGCGCGGAGCTTAACTGCGCCCCCACACCGGATCGCTATGCCGTCCACGTCCGGGCCAGTTACTCCGCTTCGCTGCCCCTCCGGGGGGACGCCGGTGGTCCGCATGACCCCGCTGGTACAGTTCCTAGAAGCCTGGCTAGAGCTTCCCCAACTGTCCCGCTGGGTCGCCCGCACCGTCCGGTTCGGCTATGCGATTCAGTTCGCACGGTCTCCTCCCCGATACAGGGGAGTCCGCTCCACTTTGGTCGGTGGCAACGCCCCGATCATGCGAGCAGAGATTGCCACTCTGCTGGCGAAGGGTGCAATCGAGACTGTCCCTCCAGCCGAGATGAGGTCCGGCTTCTACAGCCCTTACTTCATTGTCCCCAAGAAAACCGGTGGGTTACGACCGATCCTGGACCTGCGAGTATTGAATCGCTCCCTTTACAGGATGCCGTTCAAAATGCTCACCGCCAAACGCATTTTCGAGTGTGTGCGGCCCCAGGATTGGTTTGCAGCGATCGACCTGAAGGACGCCTACTTTCATGTCTCCATTCTCCCTCGTCACAGACCGTTCCTCCGGTTTGCTTTCGAGGGACAGGCATATCAGTACGCGGTTCTCCCGTTCGGGCTGGCCCTGTCCCCTCGCGTCTTCACGAAGGTCGTCGAGGCAGCCCTTGTTCCCCTTCGGGTTCACGGGGTTCGCATCCTGAACTATCTCGACGACTGGCTGATTATAGCTCACTCTCGAGACCAGGTTTGCGAACACAGGGACCTTGTGCTCCGGCACTTAGCCCGTCTGGGCCTTCGGGTCAACTGGGAGAAGAGCAAACTTTGCCCCGTGCAGAGGATCTCTTTTCTCGGTATGGACATCGACTCGGTCGCCATGTCCGCGCAGCTTACGAGCGAGCGCGCGCAGTCACTGCTGACTTGTCTGAGACAAATACAGGGCAAGAAAGCGGTTCCACTGAAACATTTTCAGAGGCTCCTGGGGCATATGGCATCTGCAGCCGCGGTCACGCCGCTCGGATTGCTTCATATGAGACCGCTTCAGCTTTGGCTTCGCGACCGAGTCCCGAGGTGGGCATGGCAACAAGGCAAGCTCCGAGTTCCAGTGACTTCGAGCTGCCGTCAGACCTTCACCCCGTGGTTGAACCTCAGTTTTCTCAGGGCTGGTGTCCCCCTGGAACGAGCGTCGAGGCATGTTGTTGTCTCAACAGATGCCTCCACCACGGGCTGGGGCGCCATGTGCAATGGTCATGCTGCCGCGGGCTCCTGGACAGGACCCCAGCGCCTATGGCATGTGAATTGCCTCGAGTTGCTGGCAGTACGCCTTGCTCTGCACCGCTTCCGAGCGCTGCTCATGGGTCAACACGTACTAGTCCGATCAGACAATACCGCCACAGTAGCGTACATCAACCATCAAGGTGGTCTACGCTCCCGCCGTATGTCGCAACTCGCTCGCCACCTCCTCCTATGGAGTCAGAAGCATCTGAGGTCCCTTCGTGCTATTTACATTCCCGGAGCCCTGAAACGTGCTGCCGACGAGCTGTCACGGCTTCAGCCCCTCCCTGGAGAATGGCGACTCCATCCCCAGTCGGTCCAGCTGATTTGGGACCAGTTTGGCGACGCACAGATAGATCTGTTTGCCTCCCGGGACTCATCCCATTGCGCCCAGTTTTATTCTCTGACCGAGGGCACGCTCGGCACGGATGCACTGGCGCACAGCTGGCCGCGGGGCCGCAAGTATGCGTTTCCCCCAGTGAGCCTTCTTGCGCAGCTCCTGCGCAAGGTCAGGGAGGACGAGGAGCAAGTCCTTCTGGTTGCGCCGTACTGGCCCACCCGGACTTGGTTCTCCGAACTAGTGCTCCTCGCGACAGCCCCTCCTTGGCCAATTCCTCTGAGGAAGGACCTCCTTTCTCAGGGACGGGGCATTCTATGGCACCCTCGTCCCGATCTGTGGAACCTCCACGTGTGGCTCCTCGACGGGACGAGACAGGTTTGAGTACCCTACCACCTGCGGTGGTGGCTACCATCACTTCCGCTAGAGCGTCGTCCACGAGACATGCCTACGCGTTGAAGTGGAACCAATTCGTCAATTGGTGTTCTTCTCGCCGAGAAGACCCCCGGAGTTGTTCGATCAGTTTCGTGCTTTCCTTCCTTCAAGATGGGTTGGAGCGAAGGCTGTCTCCCTCCACCCTCAAAGTTTATGTTGCCGCTATTGCCGCTCACCACGACTTAGTGGAAGGTAAGTCCATAGGGAAGCACGACCTGATCGTCAGGTTCCTGAGGGGGGCGAGGAGACTGAATCCTCCTCGCTCTCCTCTCGTTCCCTCTTGGGACCTCTCAGTGGTTTTAAGTGCCCTGCGGAGTGCTCCCTTTGAGCCTTTGCAATCAGTGGAGCTTAAGTTCCTGTCAATGAAGACAGCGCTCCTGATTGCATTGGCCTCTCTCAAGAGGGTCGGGGACCTGCACGCATTCTCCGTTGACGAAGCGTGCCTAGAGTTCGGGCCGGCCGGTTCTCACGTGATCCTGAGACCCCGGCCTGGATATGTGCCCAAGGTTCCTACCACTCCCTTCCGGGACCAGGTGGTGAACCTGCAAGCGCTGCCCTCGGAGGAGGCAGACCCAGCCTTGGCACTGCTCTGTCCAGTACGCGCTCTCCGCGCTTATGTAGACAGGACGCAGTGTTTCAGGACCTCAGACCAGCTCTTTGTCTGTTATGGTGGGAAGCTGAAGGGAAAGGCTCTCTCAAAGCAGAGGTTGTCTCACTGGATCGTGGACACCATTGCTTTGGCTTACCAGCAGCAAGGTCGACCGTGCCCCCTTGGTGTGACCGCCCACTCCACCCGGAGTGTGGCATCCTCCTGGGCGCTGGCGCATGGCGCCTCGCTGGCAGACATCTGCAGAGCTGCAGGCTGGGCGACACCTAACACATTCGCCAGATTCTATAATCTCCGAGTGGAGCCGGTGTCCTCGTGTTCTCGCTTCAAACAGCTAGTTCCGGACCCGCTCAGGTGTCTTCGCTTGCTCGCCATTCCACTCCGCGGACTGGATACGTGCAATATTCTGCTTCTCCGAAAGCCCTGAGTTCCTCCAGCACCCCTGATGCTAGCGCCAGTGTCTATTGCCTGGGCGTCGGCTAGGTGCCTCCGTGTGCATGGTCCCTCCCATGAGCTACCCCCACACGTGTATTTCCACTGTAAGCCTCTTTTGAGCATGTGTCTTTCCCTCTGCAAGCCACCTTGCCACCCCTGAGGTTGAAATATTCCACCTGCGGCTGGACACCTCAGAGTTTCTCCATATGTTACTATCAGGTCATATGTGTATTTTCAAATGCCCCCCCCCCCTCTGGGTTGGTGATAATTGCATATTTCCCCTTAAAAGCTTGGGATATGCTTCCCAGTGTACCTTGGTATTCCTGTGTTAAATAGGAGTCCTTCGTCCTAATATCTCGAGGGCTCAGATTTTTCGCAGGGCGCTGGAAGACAGCTGTGAAGGTGGCGTGATTTGACTGGTAACCCCATTCGTCGTCATCCGACGTAACTCGGAGTGACAACGAAAGGGAACGTCTCGGTTACGTATGTAACCCTCGTTCCCTGAGTAGGGAACGGAGACGTTACGTCTTCCTGCCACTTCCGCTGTTCGCGGGGATCGCCCGAGTTCAGTCTTGGCTCCTCAGCGATAAAACATAACTGCATGTTGCCAGCGTCCTCCTTTTATACCCACGAGGTGGGGCGGAGTTACGTTATGCAAATTCCGCAGACCCATGGCATTTCTTTGCCATTGGCTCGTTTTGTAATACTCGAAGCTGATAGGCTTTCTAAGCGAAACCCCATTCGTCGTCATCCGACGTAACGTCTCCGTTCCCTACTCAGGGAACGAGGGTTACATACGTAACCGAGACGTTACATTAGTAACCGAGACGTTCCCTTTCAGTCGCTCACGTTCGATGTAACGTCGACGTGACGACGTAATTGGGATCCCATGGAAAACGCCACGGTTGCTGCCACATCCTGAGCCATACGGAAGACTCTCAGACCCCCATTGGTTGGGGCGGAAGACCTGCATAGAGGGAGTTCACTGCTGTTCCGTTAAACCCCACACAGTGGAACTCTTGGATAACACTGGGAAAGCGTGCCTTTCCAGGGGAGAGGGACGCTGCGGAGCCACATCCTGCCCGAAGGGAGGTAACATGTGGAGAATACACATATGGACTGGCCAGAGGGGCAGTGCAACATACGGAATGTCACTGGGGTGGCTCCAGCCTGAGAAGGGGGAGGCAGCACCAGACAGTGACGGCAGAGCGGAGTCTGCCAAGGGAAGACACGGGCTCACCGCAGGGAGCTGATCGCGGAAGAATACGCATATGGGATCGCCGCAGGGATCGACACATATGGAACCTAGCCTAGCACAAGTTAAACAAGCATACGAGCACTAGGCCTGGCGTCGGACGCTCCGCAACGTCTGACTGCCGAAGGGGTACGGAGGAACTCTACAGGGTTCGCCTGAGTGGGGAACTCGACTGGAGCAGAAAGCGCACGTATCCGCTCCATGTGGAGGGGAGTGGCGTAGCAACCCGACACAAGAGCGGAAACTTCGGTGTTACCGGCTGGTTGAAGCGAGCACACAGGAAGAAACCGTCTCAACACGTAGGCTATAAAACCTAGCGAACGTGTTAGGTGTCGCCCAGCCCGCAGCTCTACAGATGTCTGTCAGCGAGGCGCCATGTGCCAGCGCCCAAGAAGAAGCGACACCCCTAGTGGAGTGGGCTCTCAACCCGGGCGGGCAAGGCACGCCTTGGGCTTCGTAAGCCAAGGCGATGGCATCCACTATCCAGTGGGCCATCCTCTGCTTGGAGACAGCCTTCCCTTTCTGCTGGCCTCCGTAACAGACGAAGAGCTGATCTGAGGTCCTGAGGCTTTGAGTTCTGTCCACGTACAGGCGCAGAGCGCGGACGGGACAGAGAAGAGCCACGGCTGGGTCTGCCTCCTCCGAAGGCAGCGCTTACAGGTTCACCACCTGGTCCCGAAAGGGAGTGGTGGGAACCTTGGGCACGTATCCGGGCCGGGGTCTCAGGATCACGTGAGAGTTAGCCGGGCCGAATTCCAGGCACGATTCGTCGACCGAAAATGCATGCAGGTCCCCTACCCTCTTGATGGAGGCCAATGCAACCAGGAGTACTGTTTTACAGGACAAAGTTTTTAACTCTACTGACTGCAAAGGCTCAAAGGGTGGTCTCTGAAGTGCCGAAAGGACCAGAGACAAATCCCAAGAAGGTAAAGAGAGCGGGCGAGGAGGATTTAGTCTCCTTGCCCCCCTCAGGAACCTGACGATCAGGTCGTGCTTTCCCAGTGACTTACCTTCAACTGCATCATGATGTGAGGCGATAACGGCAACATACACTTTAAGGGTGGAGGGAGACAGCCTTCGCTCCAACCCATCTTGCAGGAAGGAAAGCACGGCTCTGACCGAGCAAGATCGGGGGTTCTCCTCATGAGAAGAACACCAATCAACGAACAGGTTCCACTTCAACGCATAGAGGCGCCTCGTAGAGGGGGCAGCGTCATACCAGCACTGGAATAGAGCCTTCTCCTTTTCCCGTTAGTTCTTTAGCACTCTGTAACCTCAGAAGTCAAAGCTCGGCTCCGAAGCGAAAGACAATGAGTGCGTGCGCCCGCTTCCTATTTATACCCGCGCTGCGGGGCGGGGGCGCGTGACGCTTTCATGCACGCCAACGTTCATTGGCTTGTTCTGTAGATACTCGAAGTTGATAGGGCTCCCTGAAGTGATCCCAATTACGTCGTCACGTCGACGTTACGTCGAACGTGAGCGACTGAAAGGGAACTAATTTTAACTTGAGCCCCGCGTTTTAGAATGCTGTCATGAGCGAGACGCTGCAACGGCTAAAGACGTCCGTCTAGCGTGAAAAATAGCACAGTGGAATGGAAAAATTAGTTCCTTGTGAACGGGCCCTAAGAATGATGTTTTTATGCAAACATTTTGATAACATAATGAAACACCAGATAACTGTGAAAGAACATTCTATTAGCATTACTACGTTTACGTTCCCTGTTAGCTGGGCATGTGTGTGATGCAGACCTCCATGTGAGGTCAGACTTTTTCCAGCGGAGTCCAACAGTGGCATATCTTCTTTTCCTCCTTCGCTTTTTCAGCAAGTCCCCGAACCCTATAATGTCCGGCAATGAACATCGTGGTGTGCTCATCAGTTTCAGGGTGGCACTGTCTAGAGAAGCACAGGACAGAAGGTCTCAGATCAATATATAGACTTCAGAGATTCAGAGCCCATTACAGTACATGTAATAAAACCCCATGTGAGGAGGAGAGACAATGAAATAGTTCTTTCTCTAGAGGAAATGTATTGAACCTACCAACCACAGCATGAGGAAAAGTCTAAATCTCATCATTACACTTGCATATATTAGAAATTGAAAACCAGCTATAGCTAACATGGAACTTTCTAAGAAGTTTAGCTGACGTTGTGGCAAGGTAATCTCATAGTTATCTACAAATGTTCTTCAAAATCATCTGATCTTTAATAATGTTCTCAAAAAGTAGTACAAAAACATTAGTTATACATTGTTCATGGAATGTTTTTACCTGAAACATTTGGTTGGATGTTTGCATAGCGTTTTTTAAAGGTTACAACTACTCAAACATTCAAAGGTAACGTTCTCTTTATGTCTGCAATTTGATCAAATGGAATGTTCCCTTACTGTTCACATAAACAAGAATGAACCACGAAACGTTTTTAAAACGGGATGTTTTTTTGAGCATTCAGAGAACATTCAGAAACTTAATGTGAACATTACCAAAACGTTATTGCAACCCGATTACACTAAATGCGTCTCTATAGCACGCAGTGTGTTTATCATGTAATTTATACGCGAAAATGAGTTTTTACGTGCATAGGATACGCATGGGTTGGTTAGGGTATGTATAGTAGAGGTGTGGGGTGCGTGTGTATTACACGCAAATGAACTGCGTATCAAATGCACGTAAAAACTCATTTTCGCGAATAAATTACACGATCATACACAATGCGTGCTATAGACGCATTTACGTGAGAAAAGGCTGGTTATTTGAACATTTTTATGTTAGCTGGAATGGTGTTTTGATTTAATTTGAATAGAAAAAAGCAGGGAAATCTGGAACAAAAAAGAACAAATAAATGAAGAAAAAAAAGGCACTGAAAAAGACTTCTCAAAGTTTTGTGAAACAAGGCCGTTAGACCATTTCCTGCATGTGATGAAGTACTTTCTGTGAGAGGCACACGCATTGCATTTACCCAGTCTGCCTGTGTCTTCGAGGCCAGCGAATCTCTGCATTTCTTTGATGGCCTTCTCAATGCCCTCTTTCGTTTGCAGTTGCCCTGTGCGGGGGTCCGCAGGGGGCAGGTACCCATACCTGCTCAACCAATCCTAAGAGAAATCACACACTAAATGTTCATTTAATTTAGTCAAATATACACACGAATAGTGCTATTTTATCATTTTCGATTAAAGTGTAAAGGCAGTTAACAATAAGAACAATTACTATAACAGTCCACACCAATACAATTTCTGATTCTGATTGGCTGTCAATGTTTTCATCGTTCATCATTTGGAAAAAAAAAATGAATACTGAAAAAGATCTTCTGTGTCATTAATATTTATTGTTGTGGTGTGGAAATCCCTATTCTCGTAGAAATGGGGGGGGAAAAATCCCTGAAATTCCACTGACTATAATTTATTTACATCTGTCTCACAGGGATTTTCCACGCATGCAGAACTAACATGCACTTGAAACAAAAAACACCAACAAAAAAACAAACAAATCCACTTACTACATATGGCACAATGTTTTTTTTTTCTTTCAGTTTTTAAAAAGAGTTTAACTTGTAGTAATGCAGAGTAAGGCTCATCTTACCACACCCCGAGAGTACTGGCCCGGCATCGGAGCCAAAAGAACCGGAGAGATAAACACATGCACAGTGCAGGTCAGGTGAACCAGCCAAAGACATCCTGAGGAAATCATCTGCATGGACGGAATGAAAAACAAACAGCTGCGGACAATTAAAAGGATCTGCCTTTATTCTAAGGTTAATGTTGCCCTTATCTCCTCATACCGTTATATGCTCTGATTCTCTTGCTACTTTCAGTTTTCTCTCTAAGGACTAGGCAGGGCAGACCAATCGATGAGAAGCTCTCTCTCTGTCTCTCTCTCTCTCTCTCTCTCTCTGTGTGCCTCTCTCTCTCTCTCTGTGCCCCCCCTTCTCTCTCTCTCTCTCTCTCTCTCTCTCTCTCTATCTCTCTCTGAAAGAATTTCAGTACGAATCTCTCACTCCCTGCTGAATCAAGTGAGCATTACTTAACTGCATTAAAATACATAATTAATACTAACATGAACTATTCAGTTATGCCTTTATTTAAAACAAGTTAAGCTTTACCATTCTCAGATTTGGGAAAACATAAATCAGTTAAAAAAACACCACAAAACACACTTGAGGTAAGGTGCGGTGGTTACACCCATAACTAACTGGAAGATACAGGATGTTTCAAATTTTACCGTTACAACACTACTATTGTTCAGTTTTAGTTGTCACAGTAAAACAAACACTGCAATGATAACAATGTAGGCTAATGCTTACAAAATCTAGCAAAAATGATCACTAAAGTTGTGCAGTAAATCTACTTTTAATAATCATGTAGCCTATCAATATTGTATCAAAAATAAATCTTGTAATCAATAGTCATTTGCAGGCAAGCCTACACCAATGGCACAAAAATAAAACTTTGAAATAGCCTAATGTTGCCTAAATGGGATTGTGTGACCGGAATCTGTGGCAGGAAATAACATCACGGGGGTTTAGGAAATGTACACATGTTTAAAAAAAGAATTAAGTCATGGCACAAACTTTGAAGTTTGCGGTCTCAGTGTGTTTAACTATAGTGTATCGCACTAATCTGTCAGGATGCACAGTCATGCTGTAGCTAGTTTTGTAACACTCGTCATGGGACAAATGTCAACATAGGCCTATTGCTCTAGGTTTGTCACTGTCAGACACATGAACATGTGGTAAACGATGCAAAAGGTGACTTTAATGAGCAATACCACACTTTAGTGCTGTAGCAAAAGTGTTGTTGTTCCCAATATGTGCTGATAAGGTGCGGTAACATTTACCGTTGTTCGGGGACATTTTGCTGGCGGAAAGATTTTGCTCATAGTCATGTGAATTATAACCTGATAAATGACTTATGTTGTGTGAGCATGTATCGTTACGCTATTGACTGCGCAATTTACCTTTTTTCTTTTACTTTTTTCATTCAAACGATAATACTTTTTTTTTCGGAGTAGCCTAATCTGGTCTTTCATAATGCTCTCAAAATATCAGCACAAAAATGTTATTTATACATTGTTCATGAAACGGATCATTTCTAAAAAGTTTTTGCTGGAGGTTAATCTTTTTACATGCTGCTAGGCTACTTGTTTCAGAATATCCATTCAAACGTACAAAATGTAGCTAATATTCCCGTAATGTTTGCAAAATGATAAAATGGATATGTTCTCTTAACGTTCGCATAAAAAAAAACGTGTAGCCTAAAATTTCCTGTAACATCAATAGAACGTTTGTTCAGGATTATCAGGCCTTTAATAGGCTAATGTTCTCAAAATCTTAGCTAAAAAAAACGGAATTAACTTATGAGTTAACTCATTCTATTTCTCAATTTTTTTTTTGTTGGACTCACAAAGCCTAGCGTTTTTTAAATGTTACTACTAGTTTCAGTCTTCAGAACCTTCAGAGAACATTCAAAAGTAACGTTTTCATAATGTTTGGGAAATTAATGGAATGTTTTCTTAATGTTCGTTTGAAAAAAATGCAAGCATTTAAAACTGGGTTTTGAAAGTTGAGAGATAACGTTTTCATAACTTAATGGGACACACTGGTTTATAGCACAAATAGTTTGACCTTTTACTGCACTTTGTTATTCTTCTACTTATTTACTTATTGCGGTGTCCATGTCTCATACGTTCACTGAAAATAGCTTTAGGTTTTGCAAAATAAGGTGGATAAAAATGGCCTAAATGCGTGAGACGTTTCTTCATTTTGACGTCACACATCAGTCTTACTCTTTCTTTTTAAATGACTCATACTCAATAACAAAGATATTAACACACCTGACAATATAAACATGCATGATTGATCATATCATGAGCTCCAGAATGCTCATTTCCTGTTGTTTGAAAGTGCAAACCATTAGCTGTACTTCTCTCCAATCTTTTCCCAACCTCCCTACTGCCAGAGTGCATCTGAAAGTGCTATTAGTACATAACACGGTATCGCTAATGCCTTGAGAGAGAGACAGGGAGAAAGAAAGAAGAGAGAGAGGCAGATCATCTAGGTTGATTTCCTTAGACTGAAGTTTAATGCGTTAACACTCAGATATGAAGTAAAAAGGGACATGCATCGATAGATATAAAAATCCACATGATTGGTGTTTTGCAATCAAAATGTCCCTTATGGAAGTCAAACCATTTATGTGTGTATGTACAGTGAAAAAATATGAACAAAAAATATGAATTTTCATATTTAATTATTTGATTAAATTAACTAAAATAATCATGGTCATTCATTTGGGATGATGCATTTCAGACAATTACAAATCACAGTAGGCTACATGACTGCAAGATAAATGTTTTATTAAAGGGATTAATGCATAGGCTACATGAAATGGGTTGACTGGAGCGAGTCAACATCCACAACCTGGGACTTTTCTAGAAATAAACAATATTTTAGGATTTAGAAATAAACTTGAAAAAGGTTTTAGGACTTTGACATTTATATAAAAGCTTTTTTAAAGAAGATGCTGTCGACATTAAAACAAACAGACAAAGACGCTCTGTACATTTTTCAGTTCAACTCTTCATGGAAATGTATTTTAAGCAAAGTGTGTGTGTGTGTGTGTGTGTGTGAGAGAGAGAGAGAGAGAGAGAGAGAGAGAGAGAGAGAGAGAGAGAGAGAGAGAAAGAGTGAGAGAGAAATTAAGGATTTGCAGTGGAGTAATTCTGAGACCACTATGAAATAGCTTCAGTCTTCATTCCTGTTTAATTTAACTAACTAACACACACACACACACACACACACACACACACACACACACACACACACACGCACGCACGCACACACA